>BLSH010376700.1:166193-214231 GCA_018402905.1 Glandirana rugosa
CCATAGTGGAACACTAGCCGACACTAGATGAAGTGTCGACTAGTGTACATTACATTTGTCTCGCCATTGAGTGACAATGGTCGAGAAGAGAGGAGTGTGTCTTAGGTCACACTCCTCTCTTCTCGTGATGGGTGACGGGTGGTGGTCAGTGATGGGTGATGGGTGACTGGCGGTGGTCAGTGATGGGTGACGGGTGACTGGCGGTGGTCAGTGAGGGGTGACGGGTGACATGCCACAGTCACTGACGGGTGATGGGTGACAGGTGCTCTTTATGATGGCAGTCTGAGGACAGGTACACTTTAGGATGACAGGTACCCTTTATGGGAGCATATGTGGTGACTGTTGGGGTGACAGGTGTATTGGGGGGGGGCAGGGGGGTCAGTGTCAGTGTGATTTTACATTGCAGATCAGTAACTCACTGATCCCAGCTCTTCTCTCCTCACACTGGATTCTGTGTGAGGAGAGAAGAGCTGGTAACAGTGAGTTACCGCTCTGTTTACATTACATGTGATCAGCTGTGAAGTAGATCACAGCCGATCACAAGGTGATACCTTTGTCGGTGACAGGCAGTGTTCCCCAGGAACACGCGAACGTGCGAACGGCGGGCGTGCCATTCGTGATCAGCCGTGACTTCGTCACAGCCGATCACGTGGTGAACAGCCATAACCAATGGCTGTTCACCCCTGTCGGTGAAGCGGCGTGTCCTGGGGACACGCCGACACCGACAGAGCCGGGATGCCTGCAATCCTGGCTTAAAGGGAGGACGTCATATGACGTCCACCCGCTGTGAGAGCAGGACCGCTCCGCCGTCATTTGACGGTGGGCGGTCCTGAGGCGGTTAAAGGGGGCACAGACCTCAATAAAAACGGGCAGGTTTTCTAATCCTTCACTCTATCCAAAACTAAAAAAAAGTTTTGCCTTTAGTTATACTTTAAAGTGGTTGCAATCCCTGTAAACCCAGTGAAGTGACAAACCTCAGATGAAACAAATCCTCCTACATAATTTGTACCTGTTCATACACAGTATTCTCTTCTCTACGTCTGTTCAAAGTCCAGAGTTTATAAAGCTTCTCTGATCAGTCAGAAAAATAGGGGGCAAGAGCTGAAGTTACACTCTGCAGAGCTCAGTGAAGAGATCTCGGAGGGCTGATTGAACGGAAGGGACATGCCCCCTTCACACAGCAAAAGAGCTGACACTGTTAATCAGCTGGAGCTCCTTCCCCTGTCACCTTTTTTTTCTTGGTGTCAGGGAATCTTGTCAGAAGTGACGCATACAGCTAGCAGAGGAATGAAGCAGCAGACTGAAATGCCGCTTAGTGCTCTTAATTGAGACAAGTACATACTATAGAGCAGGGGTATTGAATTAAAATTCACCGAGGTCCGACCATGAAAATTTTCATCCATCAGAGGTTCGAGTCTCATATTTGTGCTATGACTCGGTTTCTTCACATCACAGCCCTTACATTACAGTTTCCCCTTTTACATGAGTGACATCAGTCCTTCCCTTTACACCACGGCAGCCCCTTTTACATTGCAGAACCCTTCTTTACATCACAGAACCCCCCATTTACATCACAGCACCCCCATTTACCATACAGCCCCTTTACTTTTTTTTTTTTTAGATCTTTTATTTAACCACTTCCTGACCAGCACCGTAAATAGGCGGCGGTCGGTTTTGAGCGGCTCTACCGGGACATAGCCTGCAGCTGCAGGCTATATCCCGGTATCATTTTTTAGAGCGGGCGGTTGGCTATCCAGGGGTAACGACCAATCCGGCTCGGGAGCCGCTCGGTCGTTACCCCAGGGGGCGGAAGGGGACATCCCCCCTTCCGCCGCTCTTCTCCGGCCTCCCGTCCCACCTTGAGACCGGAGCGGCGATCCGGCGCCTCTGCTGGCTAGAAGGAGACCTGATAGAAGCCGTAATCAGCTCCGATCGGGTCTCCTTCGGCAAATTCCGGAAGCAATGTCACAACGTCACTTCCGGTTTACTCGGCGGCTAACTGCGCCAATTTAAAAAAAAAATGACAGTATTCAGAATCGCCATTTTTGGCGATCTGAATACTGTGAAGTGCAAAGGAGGGATGGGGGGTCTTTTAGACCCCCCAGCCCTCCATAAAGTGTAAAGAAAGTATAAAGAAAAACAATGGTGCACTGGCCTAGCGCATTACCTTTGACAAAGCCTTTATTAAACAAATTAAAAAGAGATATACTCACAAACGAGCTTTCAAAAAAAGCTTTTTTAAACAATTGTGAAGTCCTGCCCGTTCATCGATACGTCAAGTCTGGCTGGTCCTCACACCATGAAGGCTAACGCGTTTCAAGGTTCTTAGACCTCTTCCTCAGAGCCTACTATACACCAACTGAACCACACATTTATACCATAGATACTGACATAGTGGGGTGTGGATCTGTATGTCACCACCCTTAATCGGGGAGTGTGCTCTACAGAGGGCTATTTGCATGCTCCACCCGCTGGTCACCTCAGCCACATACACATCCTATGCCTCAATCACTGTATAATATGTATATATATATATTGCGGCTGAGCAAAATGTATATTGTTCATAGTAAACATGATAATCATAATCATCCGAGGTGTTTACAAGTCTCTTGTAACCTTACTGATCGCTTTACCTATTGCTATGACACTTAGTCATTGTTTATTTTAAGATGACTCACCAGGGAGTTTCCGGATCCTCGCCGTTCCGCATACTGCCTTTCTATGTCTCCCCTAGGGGCACGGCCTGTGGCCTGGTGTGGGGCATTTTTTGGGTCCCCCCTTGATCACCCAGTTGTGGCTCTCCTCCTGCGTTTGAAACGCAGGCTCTGGATCGGCATGTTGCACGTGTGGAATGTTCCTTCCGTCCGGCTCTCAATGCATCATCAGCGAGAGACGAACGGATCTCCGCCCACACGCCGTCCTATGGTTGTCATGGGGACTGGAAGCTGACTATGCCCCTATGCTTCTCTATGCACTAGTCCACAGTCTGTGGAGCCGTATTCGGCTTGTCATTAATTAGTGCTGGAGTGACTGTACTTGTTTTTATCTATATTTTGTAGTGTAAATGGGCTGGAAAACCGGTGAACAGACGGGTAAAAACAGCAAATATTACAATGCTTAGGATACATAATTTCCCACATATATTAAATAGCAGCATCATATAACCCATGACTGTGTACTGTCTACCTAAAATCTTACTGAATGATTCAATGTTGTATCTTGTAATAATATAATAACTATTAGTCTATTTAATCTTTAGTCCACTGTATCCTATAGTTGTCCTTGCCTATGGGGCATTTTAAGTCTGCAGGCTTCATTTTTATCCTACTGACATACATGACTATAATCCAACCCTAATTCTAATTAACCACACATATGTAGTTATATATATATATATATATGTATGTGTGTGTGTGTGTGTGTATATATATATATATATATATATATATATTTTTTTTTTTTTTATTATTATATCAACACCAGTTTTTATTTTTATTTTAGTTTTAATTTAAAACTGAATTTTAATTTTAATTGTAATGTTTGATTTGTTAATATTATTCCAATATTATTATTGGTTCTACCATTTGTATCAATTTGCATATATCTATATCTATCCAGATCGATTTATTAACAGTTATTCATGGCTGTCTGTGAACACCACATGCACCTATAGATATCCACACGCATGCATATAATGGACACAATGTAATTCGTATAATTATTCATATTCACAATAGTGGTGTTGATGGTATTGATCCAGTCGTAAACTTATTTATCTATACATTAGGGTATTTTGTTACTTTATAGGTTAAACTCTGTGGATTAAAGAGAAAAATAAATAAATAAATAAAATGATTCCTTATTTCTGGCCTCTCTGAATTATCAATTGGTTCTTCCGATCTTCCTGATGGTTTAGTTTAGTTGGGATATCTGTATCTGTTTAGTGTACAGATGTTCTATTGGCCGTATATATATAAGAACCTTTTTAAGGGGGGGGGGGGTAAAATAAGGAATGGATAAGTAGGGACCAGGCATGGCACTATAGGTGTGATGGGAGGGAGCTAGATGACTCCGTGGACCTCCAGATCTTTGTTAAGCCCCCCCAGGGGCTAAAGACCCTAGGGTGGAAATCCAATAGGTCTCTCTCTGGCAGAGACGTCTGAATCTACTCCCATTGTTGAAGGTCTTCCATATGGCTTCTATACCAAAGACTCTCAGGCCTGTGGGATCACCATTATGTTGTTCCCTGAAGTGCCTGGGGACAGAATAGTTATTTTTGTTTTTTCTCTTACTTAGGACATTCTTCTTTAAGATGGCACACTTATGTTCTCCAAATCTCACCCTTAATGGGCGTATAGTGCGCCCTACATATAACAGTCCACAAGGACAAATTAAACCATAAATCGTATGTGTCGTCCCGCAATTGATGAACTGTTTTATCTTATGTGAGTGACCGTCTGTCCCAAAGACCTCTCTTTTTCTATGCCACATATAGGCACAGGCTCCACAGTTCTTTACACCTCCTTTGTAACTTCCTTGCTGGTCAAATGCAGTAAACCACAGGCTATTAATGTGGGGGTCCTTTTTCTTGATATTACGTACCCTACTGGGTGCTATATAGCTTCTCAGGTTTCTTGGTCTCCTGAAAGTGATCGTTGGTTTTTGTGGCAGAAAACTCTTCAGAACCGGGTCCTGTTGCAAAATCTTCCAATTTTTGCAAAAGATCCGTTGCATCTCAAATGCCTTCACATTGTACGTAGTACAAAATCTAATGGCATTATTTTGAGTTTTAGAGCTTTCTTTTTTTCTAGATTTTGGTTTTATGCTATTTTGGGCCATATTGTAGCAATAATCCATTCGGGATTGAATTTACACATGTGATGGATGATCTACAATTGGTCTTCTTGGACCTCGAACTCTGAATAGAGCAGAGTGGAGCCATTATTTCACAAACTCATTTTAAACCAAGTGCGGGAAACTCCTATTTACATGCTAGAAGCAATCACCACCTCAGACTATACAGGACATGTACTAAGAGAGAGGATTATGAACTACAGGGAGGGACCCTGAAGAAAAAAAAAATTCTGGAAAAGGGATATGACCTTAGTCACATTGATGAAGCATATTCCAAATACTGGAAGCTATATCAGGTAGGAGATACACAAAGTGTGGCCCAAAATAGCATCAAACCAAAATCTAGAACAAAAGAAAGCTCTAAAAGTCAAAATAATGCCATTAGATTTTGTACTACGTACAATGTGAAGGCATTTGAGATGCAACGGATCTTTTGCAAAAATTGGAAGATTTTGCAACAGGACTGGTTCTGAAGAGTTTTCTGCCACAAAAACCAACAATCACTTTCAGGAGACCAAGAAACCTGAGAAGCTATATAGCACCCAGTAGGGTACGTAATATCAAGAAAAAGGACCCCCAAATTAATAGCCTGTGGTTTACTGCATTTGACCAGCAAGGAAGTTACAAATGCGGTGTAAAGAACTGTGGAGCCTGTGCCTATATGTGGCATAGAAAAAGAGAGGTCTTTGGGACAGAGGGTCACTCACATAAGATAAAACAGTTCATCAATTGCGGGACGACACATACGATCTATGGTTTAATTTGTCCTTGTGGACTGTTATATGTAGGGCGCACTATACGCCCATTAAGGGTGAGATTTGGAGAACATAAGTGTGCCATCTTAAAGAAGAATGTCCTAAGTAAGATAAAAAACAAAAACAAAAATAACTATTCTGTCCCCAGGCACTTCAGGGAACAACATAATGGTGATCCCACAGGCCTGAGGGTCTTTGGTATAGAAGCCATACCGAAGACCTTCGACGATGGGAGTAGATTCGGACGTCTCTGCCAGAGAGAGACCTATTGGATTTTCACCCTAGGGTCTTTAGCACCTGGGGGGCTTAACGAAGATCTGGAGGTCCACGGAGTTGTCTAGATCCCTCCCATCACACCTATAGTGCCATGTCTGGTCCCTACTTATCTATTCCTTATTTTATCCCCCCCCCTTAAAAAGGTTTATATATATATATATATATATATATATATATATATATATATATATACGGCCAATAGAACATCTGTACACTAAACAGATACAGCTATCCCAACTAAACTAAACCATCAGGAAGATCGGAAGATCCAATTGATAATTCAGAGAGGCCAGAAATAGGGAATAATTTTATTTATTTATTTATTTTTTTTCTCTTTAATCCACAGAGTTTAACCTATAAAGTAACAAAATACCCTAATTTATAGATAAATATGTTGTTAATATTACTTTTAATTACTATTAAGATAAACATATTGTTAATATGAATAATTATACGAATTACATTGTGTGCATTATATGCATGCGTGTGGATATCTATACGCGCATGTGGTGTTCACAGACAGCCATGAATAACTGTTAATCAATTTGGATAGATATAGATGAATGCAAATTGATACAAATGGTAGAACCAATAATAATATTGGAATTAGATTAACAAATCAAATATTACAATTAAAATTAAAATCAAACATTAAAAATAAAATCCAGTTTTAAATTAAAACTAAAATAAAAATAAAAACAAAAATAAATAAAAATAAAAACTGTTGTTGATATAATAATAATAATAAAAAATATATATATATATATATATAAGTGGTTAATTAGAATTAGGGTTGGATTATAGTCATGTACGTCAGTAGGATAAAAATGAAGCCTGCAGACTTAAAATGCCCCATAGGCAAGGACAACTATAGGATACAGTGGACTAAAGATTAAATAGACTAATAGTTATTAAATTATTACAAGATACAACATTCAATCACTCAGTAAGATTTTAGGTAGTCAGTACACAGCCATGGGTTATATGATGCTGCTATATAATATATGTAGGAAATTATGTATCCTAAGCATTGTAATATTTGCTGTTTTTACCCATCTGTTCGCCGGTTTCCAGCCCATTTACACTACAAAATATAGATAAAAACAAGTACAGTCACTCCAGCACTAAATGACAAGCCAATTACGGCTCCACAGACTGTGGACTAGTGCATAGAGAAGCATAGGGGCATAGTCAGCTGCCAGTCCCCATGACAACCATAGGACGGCGTGTGGGCGGAGATCCGTTCGTCTCTCGCTGATGATGCATTGAGAGCCAGACGGAAGGAACGTTCCACAAGTGCAACATGCCGATCCAGAGCCTGCGTTTCAAACGCAGGAGGAGAGCCACAACTGGGTGATCAAGGGGGGACCCAAAAAATGTCCCACACCAGGCCACAGGCCGTGCCCCTAGGGAAGACCTAGAAAGGCAGTATGCGGAACGGCGAGGATCCGGAAACTCCCTGGTGAGTCATCTTAAAATAAACAATGACAAAGTGTCATAGCAATAGGTAAAGCGATCAGTAAGGTTACAAGAGACTTGTAAACAAGGACACCTCGGATGATTATGATTATCATGTTTGCTATGAACAATATACATTTTGCTCAGCCGCAATATATATATATATATATATATATATATATATACACATTATACAGTGATTGAGGCATATGGTGTGTATGAGGCTGAGGTGACCAGCGGGTGGAGCATGCAAATAGCCTTCTGTAGAGCACACGCCCCTGATTAAGGGCAGTGACATACAGATCCACACCCCACTATGTCAGTATCTATGGTATAAATGTGTGGTTCAGTTGGTGTATAGTAGGCTCTGAGGAAGAGGTCTAAGAACCTCGAAACGCGTTAGCCTTCATGGTGTGAGGACCAGCCAGACTTGACGTATCAATGAACGGGCAGGACTTCACAATTGAATTTGAAAATCCTTTTTTGAAAGCTCGTTTGTGAGTATATCTCTTTTTAATTTTTTTAATAAAGGCTTTGTCAAAGGCAATGCGCTAGGCCAGTGCGCCATTGTTTTTCTGTTTTCATCTTAGCATCTTGGACTATCCCCGGTTCAACAGTGGCAGCAAAGCGGCTCATTACCTAAGTGCCTTCTTAAAAACGTTCCAATACAGAAGTATTGAACTAGGACGTCACTCCCCTCGGAGCGCAGGATTACAAGTTTTGTTTGTGCCTCCAAAAAGTGTACCTGTCACCATATATTACTATCACAAGGGATGTTTACATTCCTTGTGATAGCAATAAAAGTGATCAGATTTTTTTTTTTTAAAGGAACAGTGTTAAAAAAAAAAAAAAAAAATAATAAAATAAAAAAAAAAAAAATGAAAGCGCCAGCAAAGAAAACGCATACGTAAGTCGCTCCCACACATGAAAACGGTGTTCAAACCCCACATGTGAGGTATCGCCGCGATTGCCAGAGTGTGAGTAGTTTTACTAGTAAAAAACCTCCTCTGCACCTCTAACCTGGTAACCGATAAAAAATTTTAAAGCGACGTCTATGAAACTTTTTAAATAACGGACTTTGTCGCCATTCCGCGAGTGCGCGCAATTTTCAACCGTGTCATGTATGGTATCTATTTACTCGGCGTAACATCCTCTTTCACAATATACAAAAAAATTGGGCTAACTTTACTGTTCTCTACTGTTCACCGGGATCTGGTAAGGAGACTAGTGTTTTGGTGTCTTTGGTGGTGGGCACTTGCTGAACCCATAGGACTCTTTCCAAGGAATATGTTTGGACATTTGCGCTGCAGTTTTATTTTCATTTGAATAGAGGGTTGCACCAGAACCTGTCTGCGGAGCCTAAGCGCAGGATTTTCTTTTCTCTTTAACTTTACTGTTGTCTTATTTTTTAACTCAAAATAGTGACATTTTTCCAAAAAAATCGCGCTTGAAAGACCGCAGCGCAAATACCGTGTGACAAAAAGTATTGCAACGATCGCCATTTTATTCCCTAGGGTGTTTGAAAAAAATATATATAATGTTTGGGGGTTCTAAGTAATTTTCTAGCAAAAAAAACAGTTTTTAGCTAGTAACCAACAAACGTAAAAAAGGGGCCCAGTTGGTAAGTGGTTAAAGATAAAGGAAATTACAATAAGATAAAAGAACAATAGAAAGTAGACCGGCATTGTTGGTAAAATAAGGATATGCATAATATTCTGTGCATAGAATCATTCTTCAAAGTTTGTCTGTCCCTATCTCTGAGTGAAGGCTGAATTGCGTATATACTTGGTGATATATTATGACTATGGATGTTTTATATCGTTTTACCTGCGGAGGAGGGCTATCTAGACACCTAAATGGTGTCATTTGTAACATTTGGAGAAGATGTCTATGGGGTAGGGATTGTTTGCATGTGTATATATAGATGTGTCCAGCACATCCATATGTGGTGGTATAGACCTACTGGAGTGGCGAAATGGTATGTGTGTTGATAGGAGGGGCGGGGGGGTAAGAATGAAAAAGTGTCGGGGGGTGGGAAGGGGGCTAGGGGGGTTTGGGAAGTGTAGTTGAGAAAGAATAGTGGGAAACCAGATATATTGAAATAATGAGAGATGCGTTTTACTAGTATTATATGACTACGAGTATATGTGCTTGTGTATATGAGTATTAGGGTGAACTTCAGGGGGGATAAAACTCTTGTTTATTTGTATCAGGACTCTTAAGACTTGTACACATGAGTCGATGGTTGGTCAACCGAACGTTCAACTTTTGTCCAAACTGGGCGAACGCGGTTTGGTCTAGTGTACGAACGTGAATCAAGTAATCGTCCGACCAAGACAAACGCAGTGACGTGCTACGAGCATATAAAGAGTAAGTTCAGCTTGCGTCTGCCACCTTTTGGGCCCCTTCTGCTAATTTTGTGTTAGAAGAAGTTTGGTGAGCGTTGATTCGCAATTTTCAATTCGTTACTGAGTGGTCGTTCGTCAGCCAGCCATGTCGGGAACTAGAGAGAGAAATCTTGCTGTTGTTGGGCTAGTAGTTCTTTTTTGGAACCAAGTCCAACGCAGGAGGAGGAAGAGGAGTTGTTGGACCTAAAATTGGTTGCTTAATCGTGGCCAATTAAGTCATATGTACTTATTCAGGGAGGTCCAGGAGAATAATCCTGATGACTTTAGGAATTCTCTCCGGATGACGGATCCCTGCTTTAACCACCTCTTGGCACTTGTGTCCCCCTATATTCAGAAGCAGGACACATGTATGCGTGTTTCCATCACGCCTGAACGAAGGCTCATTGCCACCTTGCGGAACCTGGCGACAGAGAGAAGCCTCCAGGACCTCAAGTTTACTATTGCAATCTCCCCCCAGGCTCTTGGACTCATTATTCCTAAGACCTGCTCAGCCATCATTCAGGTGCTGCAGAAACACTATATTAAGGTAGGTTTCATGTTAATTCTACATTCTATATGTTTGTGCTTGCTAATGTATTTTCCCTTTTTTTGAACACATACTTGTCAAGATTACAATATGGTGTGAATGTCCTCTTTGCCCTCATGCTTGTTCTAAGGCAGTGTTTCTCCACCCTGTCCTCAAGTCCCCCCAACAGGCCATATTTGCATGTTTTACTTTCTTGCCCAGGTGCTTTAAATCAGAGTCAATAGCTTAGTATTTTGGACAACTATTTTGTCTAATAGAAATTCCTAAACCATGGTGTTTTGGGGGTAGTTGAGGACAGGTTTGCTAAACACTGCTCTCAGGTTTTTCAGCGCCTTTTTTCCTCTATATGCCTATTTTACTATACTAACCTCCCCAGCATGTTATCCTGTGTCCATACACACCCAGCCTGGTAACTTCACAATGATTTTGGTCAGCTACATATTGTGCCCCCCACAAAAAAAAAAAAAAGCACAAACTTCTCTAATGTTATTTGTGTGTTTCTAATCCTGCAGAGTGCCCAACACCTTATTATGTCAGCGATAATCCCCCACCACAAAACAAAAATGCAGTCATCATATCAAAATGATGCACCTCCTGACATGTAATCTCCCATACACACTCTCCTTTTGTGGGTCACATTTCTTTAATAATGACCCCAACCATGTAGTGCAAGTGTCTGTTTGATTACCTACTAATTTGACCTCCTAGGTTTAACCTTCTATTATATTGTTTGCTTCAATATTAATGGATAAATTTGATTATGATTGTATAGTGTGTATGTCGTTTTGGATTATGACACTACTTACCTGTCCACTGGGCTGGTAATAGAGGAGGGAGTGGCCAAACTAGCAACCATTATTCCTGTAGCAAGCTCTCATAGAAATGGAGAGGATTACCTGTCCTACCTACCTTGACCTCCTACCCCTGCAAGTTGCCAAATAGTCTACCAGAGGGGGGTGAGGAAGTAGATAAGTTGAGATTACACTTTGCTCTGTAAATCCTCTTTTAAGTCTATCCTTATGTTGGCAAAGCATTTTGTGTTAAATATGAGTGCAATGTTATGTGCTGAAGTAGTAATATTTTTTTTGGCTTTTCTCCACAGTTTCCTTACAACCCAGAGCAATGGCAAGAGGTTGCAGCCCAGTTTTTCCACCAATGGAATTTCCCCAACTGCTGAGGTGCGATCGATGGAAAGCATGTCAAGATTGCCCCACCAGCCAACTCTGGCTCCTATTATTTTAATTATAAAGGGTTTTTCAGCATAGTGATGCTTGACGTTGTTTCTGCCAACTATGAGTTTCTGTATTTGGATGTTGGTAAGAACGGCCGCAACTCTGACAGAGAAGTCATTATGCAGACAGAGTTTTACAGGTGGCTCCAGAATGGCACCCTAAACCTCCCACCTGCAGAGCAAAATGTGGAGGGCCTCAATTTTGTGTTTCTGGCAGATGAGGCCTTTGCTCTAGGACCACATCTTATGAAGCCCTTTTCAATGTGCAACCTGACCCCTGAACAGAGGATCTTTAACTACAGACTGTCTTGTGCCATAAGGGTGGTGGAGAATACGTTTGGGATATTGTTGAATTGGTTCTGGATCTTTTTGACTACCATCAAACTGGCTTTATACAAAATCAACCATGTGGTGTTGTGCTGCTGCATCCTCCACAATTTCCTGCGCAAAAATGATAGCAGCTACGTGACCTCCTTTCAAAGTGACCTTGACCCTTCCCTGCCAGGCCCTAGTACAGCGGCTGAAGGCCGTCCTTCCTTGTATGCCATAGCGGACCTCCAGAATACCCATGCTAGCTTGGCCTCCCAGAATGCACGGGAGTTAAGGCTAAAGTATCTTGAATATTTTGTGGGGAGAGGTGCAGTGTCATAGCAGGAATTCATTTCTTATCGTGTTTAAGCTTTTTTTGGCTTTATAAAATAATTCTTCAGTTTAACTACTGTTGTCTGTTGTTTTTATATGTATAAGAAATGTTCTATGTTTTTTGATTTTTTTGGAACACTTGCTCCAAGAGCAAAATGTAACCTTCGTTTTTACCTGAGGTGACAATATCATCTTCAGTATTCTGGTGTGCTGGGGGTCTGCTACACATACAAATACACACACAGTGTTTTGGTTCTTCATGCATGGAATGCATGAAGAACAAAAACATGACACATTGCCCAAATAGTCAAATTTTCCATGCTCAAATTAGCCGGAGTTGACATAACCTATAAGAGCACATTCACAATGTAAACACATCAACTTCATAATTTCACAGGAATAGATCACGGAAATAATAAGCCACACACTGTTTAGTTCCAAGATGTTGACTCCAAACACAGAGTTGTTTTTTAAGGAGGTTCATACAAAAATCAGCTTCCTGGATAACATATTAGCCAATTGAATTCAGTTCACTCATCTATTTTCACTCTCCAGTGTCATGTGACTCATTAGTGGTGTTACAAGGTCTCAGGTGTGAATGGGGGAGCAGGTGTGTTAAATTTGTTGTTATTGCTCTCACTGTCTCATATTGGGCCCTGAAAGTTCAACATGGCACCTCATGGCAAAGAACTCTCTGAGGATCTTAAACATCCAATTGTTGCTCTAAATAAACATGGTCTAGGCTGTAAGAAGATTACCAAGACCCTGAAACTGAGCTGCAACACAGCAGTCAAGACCCTACAGACGTTTAACAGGACAGGTTCCACACAGAACAGGCCTCATCATGGTCGTCCAAAGATGTTGAGTGCACAAGCTCATGCAGCATATCCAGGGGTTGTCTATGGGAAATATACTTATGAGTGCTGCCAGCATTGCTGCAGAGGTTTTAGGGGTGGGGGGGGGTCAGCCTGTCAGTGCTAATACCATATGCAAACACACCTCCAAGACCGCTGCCTTTGCTAAAGAAGCTGAGGGTAGAGGTGAGGGGTGTGAGGGTTGCACTCACTTTTGTGAGATACTGTATATATTTAGCCCTTCGTAATATTTCCTACATACACCTAGTAGCTTCTCACAGAGCGAATGGCCATGATGGAATTGCTAAAATGTTTTTTTTTGTTAAAAAACCAACATTTCAAATCCCCCAAATGACAAAGTGTATAAACATGTGTTAGATCCCATCGGGGGGGATCAAGTATTGTGTTTCTGGCATGCAACCCCCCCTTCCTATCGACTCTATTTGTTTGGAGAAAGGGGTTTTGCAGCAACAAAAATGCGTCGGTTCAGAACCTGTGATTGTATCAACTGACGTGTTTCGGTGCTGCAACACCCCTTTCTCTTACGTTCACTGACAGATGCAGCCCATCATTGACAAGTGGGTTATATGCACATCCCACCAGGAGTTGACTAGGCAAATAGAAAGAAAGCAAGCTGGCCCCTCCCAGGGGGCCATCCTCTCTCTCCCATATATCCCCCCTGCTCTGCATAGCATATCAGTTTTATTATACCTAGTGCAAGGAGTTAGACCTGGCTCCCTTATGGGACCTGCGGTTCACCTTTTTTGCTACCGCTTTCTTTTAATTTTCTCAAGCTATCTGATGAAGACTGCTATCAAGAAGCCGGCCGGGGCATAGAGGATGTCTAGCATCCTGAACTGTCCCCAGCGCAGCCGACCGATGCGAGCTAGCCTTGGCGGGGCCCGCCGCATCGTGCCCGTTCCGTGTGGGTGGCCAGTGGGTGACCCCCACTTGCGCCCAGTGACCGGACCTTGTTCCTGTCCAGGGGCCTGTGGCCTGCAGCATCCCTCTCCAGCAGCCGGAAGGTCTGCAACCGGGTGGCTACCCGCTACGCCCGTCGGATTGGTTAGTGACCCCCTCTCCCCCCCTAGGGGCACGGAGGGGGGGCTGGGCGACTTTTAGCGATTTTAGCCAGACGGTGGAGGGTGTTTCGCTGGGTTTGAGCCTCCCCTGGGTGTTCTTGCCCCCCTCCTACACCCCCCTCTCCCCGCACCGCACCCCACGCTTCTTACCACCATGCGCCGATCCGCCGCCATTTTGCCGTAGCCGCAACAATTTTCTCTGGGTTTTTTCCCTCTAGTGCTGAGCGGCGGCCATTTTGCTGTAGTCGCGTCCTGTATACAGGCTTTGGCCTCTTGTGATCGTTCGGCGGCCATGTTCTATGTGCCTGGAAAGAAAAACATGCTGCTAGCCGTTTGCTTCCTCTTTCAGCCTGGGACAACGTGGATGGCACAGGCGGCGCAGGCTCTATGACTGGCGGTCCATAAGCACTCCTACTGGGACGCAGCGCTTTTGAGGCTACAAACAGCAAGTATAGCTGGGCTCTCCCTGGGGCGCTGGTAGTGGTGGGTGCAGTCCTCCTGGGGTCTCCCTGGTTGATATGTGGGGCTGCCTTGTGGGGGCGTCAGGGCATTTTTTCTGCCTGTCAGGTCCGGTGGCACAATGGCGGATGACCCTGCATTTCCTTCTGAGGAGGAGTCAGCGGCGGCACAACCTGCACTACGGACCCTGGTGTCCCTGGACCAGCTGAGAGCAGTATTTGGGGAATTCTTTCCCCGGGCGATGGGCCGGGTTAAAGGGGCCCCTAACAAGCGTCCGCCTCCCCCTCTTTCATCGGGGAAGATTCCGAACCAGAAGTGGCCTCAGGCATCACGGGGACCCCCGTGGAGCTCTCAGAGGGCGAGCTGGATCCCTCGGACGGCGAAGAAGACAAGGGGGCCTCGGTTGCGCGCGAGAAGGCGCTGGTGGCCACACTGATTGCTGGTATCCGTGCGTCCTTGCGACTGGACCAGGCAGAGTCACAGGAGACCGCATACGTTTGTGGGTCCGCTAGGCCACCCAGGTCCCCTAAGGCTTATCCTTATGATCAATTTTTTGACCATTTGGTCTATCAGTAATGGCAGCGTCCGCAGAATTCCTTTGCCCTACCAAGACGCTTCGCTATACGTTATCCATTTGAGGATAGCTTTGTGAAGAAGTGGGCATCCCCCGCAGTGGACCCTCCGGTGGCTCGCCTGAATAAGGCAACGACCATTCTCTTTTAAGGACCCGGCTGATAGACGGACGGAGCAGCGTCCAAGGCACTTTTTTTGCTGGCAGGGTCAGCCATGAGGCCGGCCCTGGCGTTGGCCATGGCGGCGCAATATCTGTCTGAGTGTGCGACGGAGCTGCAGAATGACTTGGCCTGCGGGAGGCCGCTTGAGGCGGCGCAGAGAGCAGACCATTTGATTCAGGGCCTTCGGTACCTGTGTAACGCAGCCCTGGACCTGCTTCCCATGTTGTCTAAAATGTCTTTTTTCGCAGTCATTATCAGGCGGGTACTCTGGTTCCGCTCCTGGCCGGGTGACCACGCGTCTAAGAAGGGCCTTGCGGATCTCCCTTTTCAGGGTGGTCGGCTCTTTGGGGCGCAGTTGGATGAGATCATTAAGGATTTCACTGGCGGGAAGAGTGGGAGTTCCGCCGCAAGCAGGGTCCTGCTTCTTCGGGTCAGAAGAGGTTTTTTCGTAGCCCCGGTGCAGCGGGCAAGGGGTCGAGGCCCGGCAAGTCTGCCACGGGGGCCGGTAAACGACCCTGGCAACGCAAGAGTGAAAAGACAGAGGATAAGTCCTCCTCTGCATGATGGGTTGCCCCCACCTGATTCTCGGTGGGGGGCCGACTTCTGGGGTTCGCGGACAGGTGGACTGCCTGCTATTCCGACCGGTGGGTGCAGGAAGTGGTGTCCTCCGGGTACAGGATAGAGTTCAGCACTCTACCCCCAGACAGGTTCTTCCCATAGAACTTGAGACTCCCTCAGGGGCGTCGAGAGGCTCTCCTAGGGGCTGTCCAGGTACTCTCCTCACAAGGAGTGATTGTGCCGGTACCTCCGCTGGAAAGATTCTGCGGCTTCTACTCCAACCTGTTTGTGGTACCCAAAAAGGGTGGGGTCAGGCCGGTTCTGGACCTGAAAGTGCTAAATCACTTTGTGAGGGCGCGGAAATTCAGAATGGAGTTTGTCCGCTCGGTCGTGGCCGCCCTACACCAAGGGGAATTCATGGCGTCTCTGGATATCAGGGACGCATACCTCCATGTTCCCATTTGTCTCCGGCACCAGCGCTTCCTGCGATTTGCGGTAGGGGATCTGCATTACCAATTCGTGGCACTTCCCTTCGGTCTGGCCTCGGCTCCTCGGGTGGTCACCAAGCTGGTGGCTCCGGTGCTGGCGCTATTGAGGCAGAGAGGCATTGCTGTGGTAGTGTACCTCGACTACCTGCTCCTGAGAGCGGAGTCTGCTTCGGCTCTGGAGGAGAGCGTGGCTATCACCATGGCCTCATTGAAAAACTCTGGCTGGCTGATCAATCTGCAGAAGTCGACATTGACACTGTCCTGTCGCCTGGAATACCTGGGTCTGATTCTGGGCACGGAGCAGGCGAAGGTGTTGTTACCTCCGGCCAAGTTGCTGACCCTGCAAGCAGCGGTGCGAACCCTGCTGTCTCGCCGGTGGTCCTCCTTACGGCTCTGTATGCAGGTGTTGGGGCTCATGGTTTCGGCCTTCGAGGCGGTACCTTACGCCCAGAGTCACACTCGGCTCCTTCAGCGAGCGATTCTGTCACGGTGGGACAAGTCTCCGCTGTCCCTGGACCAGCTGATCAGATTGGATCATCAGACCAGAGGATTGTTGGCCTGGTGGCTTCGGGCCCCAGCTCTAACGTTGGGGAAGTCATTTCCCCCCTGAATTGGTAGATAGGCTGGCGTCCGTCGTGACTATCAGGCTGGGGGGGGGTCTTGGGGCAGATGTCTGCTCAGGGCCATTGGACGGTGCAGGAATCCCGCCTTCCGATCAATGTGCTGGAGTTGAGGGCGATCAGGCTCTGCCTCTCCCACTGGATGGGAAGGTTGCGCGGCCTCCCGGTTCGGGTTCAGTCGGACAACGCCATTTACATTCCGGGTGTAGAGAATTGGCAGGCGGACTTTCTAAGTCGCCAGACGCTAGATCAGGGGGAATGGTCCTTACATCCAGAAGTGTTCCGCCAGATTTGCCGCAAGTGGGGCACACCAGACGTGGACCTCATGGCATCTCGGTTCAATCACAAGGTGGAAACTTTTGTGTGCAGGACGAGAGACCCGCGGGCGGCCGCCACGGATGCGCTGGGGTCGGTATCGGCTCCTGTACGCCTTTCCTCCCATCAAGCTTCTGCCGCGGCTACTGCCGCCCTTGGTACGCCGGCATGGTGCGAATGGTGGCAGATGTTCCCTGGCGTCTTCCGCTGCCTGAAGATCTGTTGTCTCAGGGACCCATCTTGCACCCTGCTTTTTACCCTTGCTGGCTTTGACGGCTTGGCTATTGAGTCCCAGATGTTGAGGGATAGGGGTGTCGCTGACTCCGTGATCCCTACCATGCTTAAAGCGCGCAAGTGTATTTCGCACAAGATTTATCATAGCACCTGGAAGGCCTATATTGCCTAGTGTGAGGCGGGGGGTTGGAACCCTCGCTCTTATGTTGTGTCCAGGGTCCTGGCTTTTTTGCAGCAGGGCCTGGATAAGAAATTGGCATTGAGTACTCTCAAAGGTCAGATTTCGGCTTTGGCAATTCTATTTCAACGGCCTTTGGCGTCACATTCGTTGATACGCACATTTGTGCAGGGTGTACGCCATGTGGCTCCTCAGGTACGGTCGCCTTTGGCGCCGTGGGATTTGAATTTGGTGCTTTCTGTACTGCAGAAACCGCCTTATGAGAAGATCAGGGATATTCCCTTACAATTGCTGTCGCAGAAAGTGGCTTTTTTGGTGGCCATTACATCCGCGAGGCGGGTGTCTGAGTTGGCAGCGTTGTCCTGCAAGTCTCCTTACCTAGTCCTTCATAGGGACAAGGCGGTCTTGCGCCCTTCTCCTTCGTTTCTACCGAAGGTGGTCTCTTCTTTCCACATTAATGAAGATATTGTTCTTCCTTCATTATGTCCGCACCCGTCGCATCCCAAGGAGTTTGAGTTACATTCCTTGGATGTCGTAAGGGCTTTGCTTGGCGATAGGACGGGAGGCCGGAGAAGAGAGGCGGGAGGGGGGATAACCCCTCTAGCGGTCCGGGATGATGGCCAAGCGGCTCCTGAGCCGGATCGGCCATTATCATCAGATGGCCGAAATCCCGCTCTAAAAAACGGTACCGAGGCATAGCCTGTAGCTGCAGGCTATACCCCGACACATCCACTTAAAGCAGCCACCGTTTATAAACGGCGATTCGCGTTAAGTGGTAAAGCAGCCCAGTCACATCTGGTTCTAACATACATTCACCAACATTTTGTGAGTTGACCAACCTAGGACATTGATAAAACCCCTACAGCTGACCCCCCCAGCTCCTATGGGATAGGGGATGTCTGATGCCCATCATAGCAGGTGGCCATTTGCGTGACTGAGCACTGAGGGCTCTCTTCTCTCCATGTCTGCACTGGCAAGGCTGGATTAATGGGCACTGATGAGGCAGGCAGCAACCAGCAAGTGAAACGTAACCCTTAATTTAGGCCTGAAGCCCCCACCTTTTTGCCCACCTAGCAGCACCCATCTGTGGCTAAATATTTTCTAAAATACATTTGGCACTTACCCTTTTTGTGGGAAAGTGGGCTGGACGACTCCTCCTCTTGAAATGGGCCAGGGATGGGAGCCTCCCTTTTTCTTTTCTGTTTTCCTGTTGAAAGTTAAAAAAAATATAAGTGCAAAGCTAAAAGGAATGTCTAACAACATGTACCAATTCTATTCTTCATATATGCTTTAATATTTACCTTCAATTTTGGAATCCCAAGGCATACAAACAGTTTGTAACCTCAGCTTTGATTCGCCATAGATACTTTGACAAAGAACATATACAGACACCGAATTTACACATATTGCTTACTTTTTTGAATGATCCAATGGATTTTATCCAGCTGGTGTGTTTCCCTATTCTTGAGGTCTGACCATCTCTTTCGGATTTGATCTTTTGATCTCTGGACTCTGTGGTGTTTCTTCAGACAGGCTATTATCTTCTCTAAAATGTAGTCCTTCTGGCTGTTGGGCCTCTTGTAATTTGCCAGTTTCATGCCATAGTCATTCTTTTCAAGGATGGCCACCATGTCTACCATCTCCTCCCTGATCATCGGTGTCGCTTTGGAGCGACGATATGATGCGGCAACGCGGGCCTGGCTCAAACTGCCCGATTCCTCCATATTGTCCCCGACTGTTCCGTGGAGTATGTCGCATGGAGAATAGAGCCGTTCACGTCCCACCGTCATGATGCACCTGAGAGCGGAGTTACATGCATGCGCAGTTTATAAAGCCAGATCGCACGTTCAATGCAATGGCCATAGGTACAATCAGTAAGTGGAGGAGGATTGTTTGGCAGCACCACAAATTGGGCACATAACGAAAGTTGGACTTGAACTTGTGGCATAGGTGGGTAATTGCCTATACTGCTTGGATTGAGGCCTTGATTGGGGGGGGGGGTTGCCTATACTGCTTGGATTGAGGCCTACATCGGGTCCAGCTTAGGGGTCTGCCAGATGATGTTGCATTATACTTTGGCTTGTGTTGTGTGTGACAGGCATCATGTCGGACAAATTTTATTCTCACGAGTTCCTGCCACAGTTCTGGACATGTATCGCAAACTACCTTGCCTCTGGAAGGTCAAAAGCAAGGACTACACCAACAGAGTCATGAAGAGGTAATCTTTGGAGAAATTGGCAAAGCTATGTAAAGCCGTGGAGCCTGATGCAGATTGCAAATACACCAGGGAAAAATTACAAACGTCAGGACTACATACAAGAGGGAGGTGACGAAAGTCCAAGCATCACAGAAGTCAGGAGCTGGAGCGGCTGATGTGTATGTACCCAAGCTATGGTATTATGAACATTTGAGGTTTTTCACCGACCAGCCTGAGGCCAGGCCATCTATCTCAACCCTCCCATCAACCTCTGCTGAGGCTACAACTGACCAAACTCAAGATGAAGCTATAAAGGAGCCCATCTTGACACAGGTGTACAGTGTTGTTTTACATATTGGCAAGAAAAAACACAATGATGAGAAATAAACACTATTAGCCAAATAGTTCAGCCTTAGCAAAGTATGTTCCATATCAAAACACAGTTGTGCCCTAAAGCAAATTGCTGGTGCCAGAATGCTAGTCTTTTGTATTTTGAAATATTCAATTTGCAGCAGTGAGGAAATGTAAATTTGATATACTCTAATGATGTCTCATTTGTACACACAGGAAAGTGTCACAGAAAGTGTGAATGCATATGAGCCAGCTACATCTTCCCTGGTTGTGGAGTCACACATCCCTCCCCTGCATGTTGGTTGCAAAAGCGTAAAAAAAAGCCGCAATGTGGACGACTACACTTCAGCATTCTTCACCAAGGCCTCAGCAGTCCTCCAGAAAGATCCTGAAGAGGAGGAATCATTGCGGCATATACTGCAGCAAAACTCTGCCACATGAATTCCTACCAAAAGGGCAGGGCTGAGGCACTCCTAACACATGTGCTGAGTAGGGGATAGAGAGAGATCCTCAATGATGATACCCATCCTTCCAACTATGTGGCTCCACCTCCACCACCTCAACAGCCACTCCACCCACCACAGCAGCAAGCTGGCCAGTGGCAATACGTCCCCCATGGCCCCCAACAACAGCCATGGTCTAGGGATTATACCCAATACCCCCATTAATTCATTTTTATTTTTTTACTGTATTAATTTCTGTATTTTATTTTGTTTTGTTTATTTCCAACATTTTGGGAATATAATGCACATTTTGTTATATTTTTGTTTGGCGACAGATACCATGTCAAATTTACTTTCTTTGTTGTTTGGCTTCACAATAAACAGTAATGTAAACAAGATTACTTTTCCATGGTTTTTTTTTTTTTTTTTTTTTTTCAAATGACAGGTTTGAAGTAGGAAGTTACATTAAACACTTCAGCCCCGGAAGAATTTCCCAGGTTAGGACCAGAGCACTTTTTGCGATTCAGCACTGCGTCGCTTTAACTGACAATTGCGCAGTCGTGCGACACTGTACCCATACGAAATTTGCGTCCTTTTTTTCCCACAAATGGAGCTTTCTTTTGGTGGTATTTGATCCCCTCTGCGTCATTTCTGATCACCGCTATAAACAAAAGAAGAGTGTCAATTTTGCAAAAAACCCAAATTTCTTACTTTTTGCTAAAATTCAAATCCAAAAAAAAAATATAAAAAAACATTTTTTTCACCGGTTTTGGCCGATTTATATTCTTCCTCATATTTGTGATAAAAAAAATCGCAATCGGCATTTATTGATTGGTTTACGCAAAAGTGGCCGCGTTTACGGATGGTGAGAATTCATTTCTGGGTTTTTTTTTATTTTTTACTAGTAATGGCGGCGATCTGCGATTTTTAGCGGTACTGCGATGTTGCAGCGGACATGTCGGACATTTTTGACACTTTTTTGGGACCAATGACATTTATACAGCGATCAGAAATTTAAATGTCCACTGATTACTGTATAAATGTCATTGGCAGTGAAGGGGTTAACCTGCAGGGGGAGATCTAGGGGTTAACTATGTTTCCTGGGTGTGTTCTTACTGTGGGGAGGTTGGGCTACCATGGGCATGAGAGATCTAACTGATCCCAGTGACAGGGATCAGTAGATCTCCCATGCCCCCACTAACAGAGCGGGGAACCGCCGTGTTTACATCGGTGGTTCCCCGCTCTTTGCCTGTGGCCACTCATCGCGGCTCGCCGGCGGACATCGGGTCCGCCCGAGCCACGGGCACACTCCGGAGTGCGGCGGGCACGCTCACGCCCCCTAGCGGCCATTCGCAGTTCGCCGTCTTTTTGCGGCGATTCGTGGCCAGCGTCCACACTGCCGCCGTAAATAGACAGTAGGCAGTGAGGAACTGGTTAAAAAGAAAAGTAATAACAATTACCAAGGGACAGCAACATAGTTATATTTTTAATATCAGGGATAATGATAGTGTATAAACATCAAAAATGGCAAAAAAAAAACAAAAATAACACTACAGAACAAATGTCTTTCATTACGTTTGTAACATGAGTATCACCAGCAAAGCAGCTTCGTTCTTATCAGATTGAAATAGATGCTAATGTGCACTACATTTCGCTATTTCAATTCAATTGCTGCTTGACGAATGCGAACTGTCAATAAGGAACGTGGGTTTACACAAACGGACACTTCTGGCTCGTTCCCGGCTTCCGAACATGCATATTTGCAAATCCAACAAAATGTTGGTCAACTTCTGTACACACGAGCCAACAATCGGCCAACTCGTTGTTGGTCAACACAAGTTTTCTAGTCTCGTCGTCCAACTTCTGTTGGGCGACGATTGGAAATCGGCTGTAGAATTGTGCGTACACACGATCGGATTATCGGCCAATAGGCTGTTGGACGACCTTTGTTGACCAGCAATCGGACCGTGTGTACAGGCCTTTAGTTTAAGACTGTTTGGAGATTGGGATGGGTATGACCATCTCTGTTGTCTGAAAGATGATTATGTGAACCAAGCCAGAGGAAGGTTTCTCTGTGGGGTGGGAGGTTGAGTGTTTGTCTGTATTCCGCAGAGGTTTGGAAGTGGGTCCAACATGGCCATAGTATAGCAAATTTTTTGGGGAGTTTCAGGCGATAGCTATGAGCTCCTCCATCTCTGGGATTTTATTTATGCGTCTGTACCAATCCAGTATGGAGGGTACTGTAGGGGTGCCCCAGAATCTGGGTATACATGTTTTTGCTGCGTTAACTAGTGACATAACTAATTATTTGATAGGGTATGTCTTTGGATTCCTGATGGTGGAGTAAGTATTGTGCGGGAGCAAATTCCAGAGTGTAAGACACTCCCAAGATTCTTAATATGATGCGACCAAACCGATGTCTCCAAGCCACTGGAGACTTCCTACACATCTGGTGGGACTGCCCACAAATACAAACCTACTGGCGCAAAGTCCACAATCAAACAAACAAGACCACTTTGCGCCAGTAGGTTTGTATTTGGGGGCAGTCCCACCAAATGTGTAGGAAGTCTCCAGTGGCTTGGAGACATCGGTTTGGTTGCATCATATTAAGAATCTTGGGGGTGCGGTACCAACGAGATATAATTTTGTAATTGCTTTCCTGTATGGAGATATTTATGGATCAATGTGGCCCAAGGAATCCAATTGAGGGTCAGCGAATATTGTATTTATTTGCTCAGGGCTAAGGATTTTCCCTCTGTCTAGGAGATGTTGCAGGCGTAGTCCAATTTTGGGTTGTTTTGTTATGTAGGGGGTGAAGGTTTAGTCCTGGGGGAAAGTCTGGGTTCATGAAGACCTGGTGTTAGGGGGCCTTGAATTTTAGAGATTTTAAATTTTCGTCAGGCCAAAGTGAAGCATTCTAATGCTGAGCCTATGATGGGGTGAAATGTAAACTCTGTTGGAACGTGTGTTTTGTGTGTCCAAGGGGCTTGGCATATGGGCAGGTCAGAGAAGGAGTTTTCTAGAGTTATCCACTCTTTTGAGTGATCGTGGATGTGCCAATTCAATCCAGGATTCGTTGTAGGCGGCAGGACATATAGTAATGTATATCAGATATATGTAGAGCAAAAAAATCTTTCTAGAGCGTGCCATCGTCACAAACTAGTAATTGCAAAGGAAGAGTGTGGGAGACCCCCACATATAATGGACGTTTACTGGCACACCACGAGATAACCAAAAATGTTTTATATAAAAAAATATATTTTATTCCAACATAGTTAAAACACAAGTTACAAGACTTAGTAATATCAAAATAGATATATCTATATTCGGACATGGATTATCTCCAGGTCTATCTTATTTATGGTCATATACCCAACAAACAATGATACCAGCTACCAACAAACAACCATGATCTGTGTGCATTGGATTTGCAATAGGTCGACGCGTTTAGCTTCAAATCAAGCTTCTTCAGGACCTTATCACAGCATGGATGTGGGTTGCCGGGGTAGCTTAACAAAAAGAAAGGGAAAACACAGTACATATCAATATTCAGACATTTCATAATACTTTTTGTATAATTAGGTATATCATGGTGTGTACTGCATGTATTCTACCAAGTAGTGCTTACATGTGGCTCAATGCGGTCAAGGAGAGCATTCATCGGGGTAGACATAGGGGATATACTCATCAGTCCCAAAGTGACCAGGTCATAACCAACCGAGGGTGTAATCCTGGAATATACATATATATATAATGCTCTAGTGTATTGCTTTCATCCTAGATTTCTGGTTAGGGATATTAACCCAAGCACATTACCTTCCTTCTGTACAGAATTCACATAAAAGACAGGATAGAATGACCAAGCCATCCACTCTGCATAATAGTCCCAGAAACTATATATAAGACAAAGGAAACGTACAAAATATTCCAGGTGATAAGGTCCTGAAGAAGCTTGATTTGAAGCGAAACACGTCGACCTATTGCAAATCCAATGCACACAGATCATGGTTGGTTGTTGGTAGCTGGTATCATTGTTTGTTGGGTATATGACCATAAATAAGATAGACCTGGAGATAATCCATGTCAGAATATAGATATATCTATTTTTATATTCCTAAGTCTTGTAACTTGTGTTTTAGCTATGTTGGAATAAAAATTTTTTTTATAAAAAAACATTTTTGGTTATCTCGTGGTGTGCCAGTAAACGTCCATTATATGTGGGGGTCTCCCACACTCTTCCTTTGTATATCGTGTAGACTTATGCCTCCCTTAGATTTAGGTTTTACTATTTGGGCATACTTCATTCTAGGGCTTTTGTAGTTCCAGAAAAAGGCTCAACACAGTGTTTTAAGTGATTGGAAAAAGGCGTTAGGGAGTTTGATAGGTATCGTGTCTAATAAGTAGAGTATATGTGGTAAGATGTTCATTTTTATAATGCCTGTTATACCGAACCATGAGAAGAGAGCTTTATTCTAATGTTTTAAATCATTATTTTTTTTGAGCAGGGGGCGGTAGTTTGAAGTATAAAGGTTTGTTAGCCTAGTATCGGGGTTAGGAAGAGTATAAAAGACAAGTAACCTCTTGAAAGAATAAAGCAATAAAAAAGGAAGAGAAAGAGAAAAACAAAAACCAAAAGAAAAAACAGGAATTCAAAACCAAAGTCCCCCCCCAGGACCATTCAATTCAGGCAACCATAACACCATAAGTATAAGGATGTATTTTGTTTTTACACCAATGATTATCTGCACTTCACTCTCCAGCTACCCCTGTAACAGCCTGTCTTTTATGAGTTGATGCGGGGCCAGTCCTGGGACATCCAGCCACGGTTGCCACATTTTAGAAAATTTCCCCGGGACCTTCCTATGCATGTACGTCACTTTTTCCCTAATAAGCAGGCTATTTATTTGTTCCACCCATAGATTTTTAGTTGGTACAGTACTAGACATCCAAAATTTAGCTATGAGTTTTCGAGCCACAAACAGTAGTCGAATCACCGCCACCCTTTCATGTGGGTTCAACAGTTCCTCATCCAGGGCCCCCAGCAAACGCACCAGGGGATCCCCTGGAAGAGAAAATTTGTACACTTGAGATATAGTACTAATCACGTCCATCCAGTACCTAAAGAGCTTTGGGCAGCGCCATAGCATATGAATTAATGTACCCTCCTCTCTGTCGCACTTGGGACAAAGTGGAGTTGTTCTCCTCCCCCATCTATGTAACTGAATTGGAGTTCTATATGTCCTATGGAGAAGATATATATGAGATAACTTTTGTGATGCAGAGACCGAAACCAGCGCAGCATTTTCAAGACACATATTCCAGACTTCCCCATCAATTGGGCCCAAATCTCTCTCCCAACCTACCCTACACGGCAGATTGACCGCATCCTGCGAGGACTGGAGAAGAATGGAATAGGCTCTGGAAATCATGCCCTTTCCGCATCTCTCCTTCAAAATGTTATTCATAAGAGGATGTTCTGGGGGGGGCGACTTTACGGGTTCTCTCTTGAGCCTGTAGGGCATGTCTAATTTGCAAGTATTTGTAGAAGTGCGTGCTGGGTAGGCCAAACTCACTTTGAAGCTCGGCAAAGAGTTTTAATACCTGGCCATTGTATAACTGGGGTAGATATAGAATGCCCCCTCGTATCCAGTCCTCAAAGCCCACCAATTTCTGCAGCTCTGGTAAGTTCGCGTTTTGCCAAATCGGAGTAAATGAGCAGCTACCCTCAACTCCCAGGATAGTACCCACATGTTTCCACAGCATATTCAGCATCCGAATAGACGGAAGATCCGCCCGCAGGTGTGAAAAACCCGCCTCGAGTGCCACCAGAGGAGGTCCCTGGTGTCCCTCTGGGAGCAATGAATTGCGGATCGGATCATGCTCGTCCATCAGGCCCCATGCCCCCAGATGCTGAATCTGGGAAACAACATAATAATGCTTTGCATGTGGCACCGCCAGTCCTCCCTGATCCTTGCCATATTGCAGTGTATTTAAACTTATTCTGGCCTGTTTGCTATCCCAAATTAAAGCGCTGAATTGGGCATCTATCTGCATAAACCATTTTCGCTGTAGCCAAATTGGTGTGTTATGGAATATATATAGGATTTGTGGGGCCCATACAATTTTTATGAGATTAACCCTGCCAATAACCGAAAGTGGGAGTTTTAGCCAAGAGGAGCATTTATCTTTGAATTTAGCTAGTAGCGGGATTAAATTCAATGGGACAAATTGTTTTAGGTCTGGTGCAATTTGAATTCCTAAGTACTTGAACAATGACACTATATTAATCTCCTTTGCCCTATCCGGCAGGGGGAGTTCTATAGGGTCTAAAGGTAAAAGAACGGATTTATGCCAATTAATTGAGAACCCTGACAGTGTACCAAAGTGGGTTATCAGTTCCATAACAGTACTCAGGGAACATTGGGTATCTCCCAAATATAACAGAGTGTCATCTGCATACAGTGACACAGACTCCTCTCTAGTGCCACAGATAAATCCCCTTATCTCCGTGTTTCCCCTTATATGGGTAGCCAACGTTTCCAGTGCCAAGGCAAACAGCAGGAGCGACAATGGGCACCCCTGCCGTGTACCCCTATGCGTATCCGAAAGACTCCCGTTCGTTCTGCCTCTTGATATAGGAGCCGCATAAAGAAGTTTGATCCATGAAATAATCCGCTGTCCTATCCCAAAGCCAGATAGTGTCTCCCAGAGATAGTGCCACTCTACACTATCAAAAGCTTTGGCCGCATCCAACGAAAATATGGCCCTATTTCCCGGGTTGTCCACTGGGATCTGCATGTTAAGAACTAACCTTTGAAGGTTTTGTGCAGTATTTCTTGTGGGGATAAACCCAGATTGGTTTCTATGTATCAGTTTATGTATAATCTTTGCCAGTCTATTCGCCAGAAGTCTGGCCAGCAGCTTGACATCAAAGGTCAGCAGTGAGATGGGCCTGTAAGAATCTGGCGAGGTCGCATCTTTTCCTGGTTTTAGTATGACTATAATTATGGCCTCATTCATAGAGGGAGGTAGTATACCGGCATGCAAGGCTGAATTGTAAACCGTTAGTAGGGCTGGAATTATCTGGGCTGCGTATCGCTTATAGACTTCCGCCGACAAGCCACCCGAACCCGGGGCCCTGCTGTTGCGCATCTGACTCGAAGCTGTCATAAGTTCTTCCTCTGTCAATGGGGAGTCAAGAATTTTGGCATCTTGTGCTGATAGTGTGGGCAGGGGACACTGGGTCAAAAACTAGAGTTATCTCTAATTTAGTTGGAGAAACTTTGGAGGAGTAGACGTCCTGGAAGAAGTCCTGGAACACTTTAACTATATCTGGAACCATCTGGCATATATTACTATCCCTGTCCAATAGGGATTGTACATAGCCTGCGGCCTGTTGCGTTCTAGCAAGGACCGCTAGCATGTGGCCGGTAGCCTCGCCCCCTTCAAAGTGTGCTTGTTGCATAAAAAAAACGCTTGTTTTCAGCCTTCTGCATAGTCAGTTGCCTATGAAGTGTCTGAGCCACCAGCCACTCTCTCTTAGTGTCGTCTGAGGGAGCTTTCACATACCCCTCCTCCTGTTTTTTGACCTCCGTCTCTACTAAGGACTCCCATTCTTTAGTCCCACTCTTAATATTATTGATCACGGTTATAAGTTGGCCTCTTAGGTATGCTTTGGCCGTGTCCCACACTATTCCTGGCTCCGCTGTTCCTTCATTAGTTCTAAAATAGCTTTGCAATAGGCTGGGAATTGGATCGCTGTCTGGGAATAGCTCCAACCAAAAGGGGTTCAGTCTCCATAATGGTCTTGTCTCCTGTGCCGGTCCTATAATCTCTACCCAGAAGAGAGAGTGATCGGAGACCCCTCTGACGCCATATCCTGATTTGCGGATGAGAGGGAGCATAGTGCTATTAGCTAGCCCCAGGTCTATTCTAGGCAGTCTCCCCGTTGCTACCAAACAACATGAGAACTGGCGTTGATGGGGTTGGTGCATTCTCCATATATCTAGTAGGCCAATTTCTCATAAATACCGTAGGTCCCTGTTGGGGTTGCCTCACATTTGTACCCCCCCCCCCCCCCAATTTGTCTAGGGAGTGATCCAAATAATTATTAAAGTCCCCTAATATTAAAAGGGGAATGTCAGGGTATCGGGCAATGTGTACTACCAATTGTCTCAAAACTGTAGCAGAGTATGGTGGTGGAATGTACACCCCCGCCAGTAAACATCGTATATTATTTAACTTACACAGTAGGAGTACATATCTACCCTCCTTATCTATGGTAACATCAATAGGGGAGAATGGAGTACCCTGGCGGACCAAGATACTCACACCTCTGGAATATGGCGTATTCATGGCATGGAATTGATGACTAAATTGTCTAATTGGGAATTGTGGCTGTTGGCCAGATGGGCTGAGTCTCCTGCAAGCAAATGACCGAGGCCTCCGTTTTTTTAATGGTTCTAAGGACTGCCAAACGCTTCACTGGATTGTTGAGGCCTCTAACATTCCAAGAAAGCAACTTCAGTGTTCCAGCAATGACAGTCTGTTAACGATATTAGTTCTCCACCCCGCTCAACCAGTGTAAGTTGTAAAGTACCCACACCATATCTCCGTCCGCTCCACTCATTATCTGAGCGATGCCATGGGTACGGTTCCTCCAGACAATATAATTTGGGATGGGAGAGGTCCGTGCAGATCCAAATCACATCACAACTGAAATCTGAGCGATTCCATCTCTGAAGAGACAAAGGTCTTTGGGGGGGGGTTACTGAAACTGATAAGTGTCAAAAGCTTCGTAACAGCAAACAAATTGTCAGATTATGCTGACATTGTAGTCAGAGTAAACAACCGTTAGTTTTTAGCATCTGCCTTACAACAGAAATTCTTGTAGGGGTGCCAGCTACACCAGTGTGGTAAACTTCTTACCAATGTATCAGGCCGGTGGTGATCTCCTTCCCCGTTCATTGGGGAGCGTAACCTCCTCTCTATCCAACTATTGAGCAGCTAGTGCAGGCTTATCAAAAAAGTGAACTTCACCTTTAACAATAATGCGCAGCCGCGCCGGGTATAGCATGGCGTATTGAATTTCCAAAGCCCGCAGACGATGCTTCACATCCAGAAACTTTTCTCTTTTTTTTCGGCAGTTCTGCCAAAAAATCCGGGTAGAGCGATATTTTAGAGTTATCAATGATCGATTACCTGCTTTAGCTTGGGCCCCTGAAAGGATAGCATCCCTATCTTTGTAATTAAGCAATTTAAACAGAAAATGGCGCGGCGGTGCCCCTTGTGGCGGAGGGCGCGACGGCACTCTATGAGCTCTCTCAACAGTAAACATTGGGGAAAAGGTGTCCGATCCAAATGTTTGTAGCAGCCATTTTTCTATGAAGGCTACTGGGTTCTTGCCCTCCGCACGCTAGGGGAAGCCAATAACCCTAACATTACATCATCTCATCCTATTCTCCATATCATCCAGTCTGGCTGCATGTTGTGTAGTAATATGAATAGTATGTGCAACGTCCCTTTGTATGGGGCCTAAGTCATCCTCGATAGAGCTCACTCTCCCTTCTATGGCTGCAGTACGTTCCCTGAGTCTCTGCATGTCGTGTGTCAGGAATGACATTTCAGCTTTCATCCCCTTCACCTCCGTATGTCAGTGTAGTAAGGGAGGCATTACAAGTAGTCACCGCTGCAAATATATCTCTGAGAGTGGGTTCTGGCTCATCTGGCAATGGGGTAGCTGTTGAGGAGGGGGCATGAGGGGACAGTGTATTACTCACTGTGTTCCAATCTATGCCTGAGCCATCTCCATTCTCCAACATGACCGTGTCATCTGCATCGGTAATATCATCTGTTGCCGTATTGTCCAGGAGAACGGGCTGATCCTCCTTAGTCGTCTGCTTGGAGAAGAGCTTGTTCGCGGCTTCCTTATACTTTTCTTTAGCAGATTTTTGCCCACCGCCGCCATCTTGACCCACGAGGTCCGCTGACCTCTTTGACATGGCTATCTCCCTCGATACAGCCCTACAAGGCACTCTAGGGCACACAGGAAACGGCTAGAAAGGTTTATAGTTCGGTCGGAACCTTTGGGCTGGCAATCCACAGGATAATATGCAGGATACTCGCCAGAGCTCTCTCTAGATGCGACCGTCTACATCCGCCGCTCAGCCACGCCCCCTGTGCCTTTTTTTTATGGAGAAGGTGTTTGACAGTAGTCCATTTATGCAAACTTTCACTTTGGTATTCGTGTACAAAGATAATATGAAGTTTAATAGCCTATTGCCTACACCTATCTTTTTTAGTACAGCGGTGAGGTAGTCTCAAGCTAACCTGTCAAATGCCTTTCCTGCATTGAGTGACAGGAGGAAACTGAGGTGCTGGTTTTTGGTTAGCCAGTAATGGATGTTCAGGGTCTTTAAAATATTGTCTCTGGCCTCTCGGCCAGGGACAAAACCCACTTGGTCTGTTGATATTAAATTTATGATTAGGGAGAATAAGCGATTAGCTATAATTTTAGCAAAAATTTTCAAATCTGTGTTTAAGAGTGAAATTGGTCTGTAGTTTGAGGCTATTTTTCATTGTCTTTCCCAGGTTTTGGAATGACGCATATATGGACTTCCAATAGGTTCTGTGAAGAAGTGTGAGGTTGGTCTAATTGCTTGAATGCTCTCAGAAAAGGGTCAGAGAGCTTTGGATAGTTTTTTTTTTATAGTAGGACATGCAGAAGACGTCAGGTCAGGGGCTTTTGACTGTTTTCATCTGTTTAATGGCTGAGATGAATTCTTTAGAAGTTATGGGGCCATCTATTTCTGACGCTTGTTGTTGGGATATTGGCTTGGGGCTGTGTTGAGAGAGAAATTCTGCGATGATCGTATTGCGTGATCTGCTCTCCGCACTTAGTTTTTGTTCGGGGGGAAGATTATATAGTTCCGCATAGTAATGTGCGAAGTGATTCGCAATGTCATTACTGTTGCTTAATAGTTTTCCATTTGGCATGTGATTAGATCTAATTTTATTGTTAGCTTTTTTAACTTTTAGAGCTTTGGCTAGGAGTTAACCACTTTTGTTACTATGCTCATTGAAGAGCTTTTGGGAGAGTATAAAGTTCCTTCTAACTTTCTTGCCCAATTCCTCTCGTAAGCGTTCTCGGGGTTGTTCTAGTATTAAGCTGTTGCATGCTTTTGTCAGTTTATGTTTTTTTTCCAGTTTTTATATTTGTTGCAGTAAAGCGTTAACTGTCTCTTGTTTAGAATGTTTGAGCGATACGGCTAGTTTGAGGAGTATACCTCTCAAGACACACTTGTGAGATTCCCATTGGGTCAAATGGAATATATCAGGGGGTGTTGTTTCTTTCAAAGAATTCTTTAATGTGTTTATTGATTTTGAGGACATTCATTGGGTCTGTCAGTAGCCAAGCGTTCAATATCCATATTTTATTAAAATGGATGTGTTCTGAGAGGGTCAGAGTAGCAGTAACTCGGTGATGATCCGACAGGAATTTGGGTTCAATGGACGCTTCTGTTAGGAAGGGAAGGTATTTTTGAGAACGAAGGATGTAATCTAACCTGGAGTATCTATCGTGGGGGGTAGAGTAAAATGTGTAGTCTTTTACTCTAGGGTGTAGGATGCTCCAAGTGTCATGTAGCATTAAGTCTTGAATTTGAGTTTTGATGTGTTTGAGAGCCTTGTATGTGAGGGGGGATGTCCCTGAGGATGTGTCTTCTAGTGGGTTCAAGGCAACGTTAAAGTCTTCTCCCAACAGTCATATCCCTTCTTGGAGGATAGTCATGGGTATTTCAAGGAAAAAGCTTACTTGGGCTGAATTTGGGCTATGTATATTTGCGATCGTTATCGGTCTGTTCCATAGTTTGCCAATGAATGCAAAGCGATTGTTCTCTTCAAGGATCGAATCTGTAATTTCTAAATGAAAATGGTAAATGTCTGGAAATTAAAATGGACACCCCTTTTGATTTCGCTAATGGGTTGGTTGCATGGTAGGCTTTTGGGAAATCTTTGTTCATTAGTTTGGGGATATGGTCGGTTTTGAAGTGTGTTTCCTGAAGGAGGATGATGGTTTTCTGTAGGCATAGTAAGAGCTTAGATCTTTTTTCTGGTATGTTCAGTCCTTTTACAGTAAAGGAGAGTAATTTAAATTTATCCTTTGTGGGTTTTGGGTGTAGATCAGGCATTCTGGGAGTTTGAGCAAAGGTGTAGTGGCTTCACTTGTAATGTGAGCGAGTGGAGTTGTGTGTTGGGTGGGAGGGGTTGAGAAAAAGGGGGTGGTTAGGGAGATGAAAAGGGAACCGGGAACTGAGGTGGGGGATAATGATCGATGGCAAGGGTAGGCCAGCTATCCTGCCTGAGAGTTGGTGTTTGTCGTCGTGGGTCAGCACAGGGATGTAAGCTGTACTGTTGTAGGGGGTGTTAGGATTGAAGAAGAGGATTTTGTATATTTTGTTTAAAATGTTGTTGTGGGTTGTGGCATATAACTACGCTACCCGTTTAGCCTCTCTAGACAAGTATGTGGTATTGGTAGGGAGCTGTAGAGTAATAATAATGAGTATTGGGGATATGTGGAAGACTTATGACCTCCATAGTGTTTTGGGGATTAGTATTTACATCAGTGTGATAGGGCCGTGACATGGGTGGGTTTAATATTGTGGTTAGGTTTAGAGTGTGTCATGCATGATATCTGAAAAAGAATGGTTCTGATATTTGTGTGTACTGTGAGCCTTCGGAGAGGTGTGTGTGAAAGGCATAACCTATTTGAATTGAATGTATTCTTTTTGGTGTATACCAATCCAGATTTTATCTTGAAAGTTTAAGTTAACATTTGGAACAAGATTTGTTAAATAGTTTAAATGCATCTGAACTCTCTTCAAAAAAGATGTTTATATTGTATAAATCATGTGTCTCAGGTTACCACTGCCCGCATAAGACATTCCATTTCTTTATCCATCCACTGCTTGGACCTTGAAGAAGGGGACATACCCCAAAAGCTTGTCCTGAATAATTGTATGTTGGTGCAAATAAAAAAAGTATTATGGACAGTACTCAATTTTCTGTATCCAGCCAATAATTAGCTGCGTGAATATGGATTCAGGGAGTTTTGACAGTGGTTACTTACTTGGGTTTTTTAAAGTGAGCTGTGTTATTGCCAGCAGTGGTGACCCGAGCTATGCATACAAGAACAAAATTTAAAAGGGGAAAAAAAAATTGGTTTAACTGAAACAAGATAACATGACCATAAAGTTGTGATCTAGCGTCTCAACCCTGCCTCTCTGTTAGAGGGGTTATAGGTACTGATGCCTTGTGTATCTCCTGTGAGATTTTTCTAAGAGATTTGTTTGTGCGTTAGGTAGATTGTGCGCTAGGTGATCACAATGTTGTGGGAAGCCAGGGGTGTACCTGTTTAGCAGTAGCTTGTAGTGTTGTACACTTTCCAAGCTGCAGTAATAATATAATGATAACCTGTGAACTCAGATAAATTGTGGTTTCACCTACTTTGGCTGATATCAATGCAGTCCGCTTGGCTTGCATGGTTCACGCTGTACACTACTTTGTGTGGCACCAGTGTGCATGGTCTTTATTTGGGTGAGGGGGATCTGAATGTATTTCAACAGAATTGCATTTTGGTAAAGTCAGGGGCAGGAGGGGCTCTAGTCCACTGCAGTATAATGGTATGACAAATGTAGTTCATACAAGTTTGTCATATCCATAGTAGGTGGAGGCGAAGCAATGTGTTTTGGCGGATTTAGTACTACAGGGAAGAGAGTTAGTTGTAATATCTCTAAGGGCGGAGTTGTTAGCGTTGATCTTTTGTGCCAGAGTCCAGTAATATTTTAAGTATTCGGTGGCCTTTACATATATTGCTGTGAAATAGTATCCAGGTTTCTAACATTTATCTATGCTCACGTATAGATTATAACAACACTGCGCTAACCCAAAGCATCACAGCAGCAGCGGCTCAAAATACTCAGTCCAAGTATATACAGATTTTATATAGCAAAGGAGCCGCGCTAATCAATTGAGTATATGAATTTTGGTAGATCTAAAGGAAGTCTCTGCTAGTTACAAAAGAAAAAAAAAAATTTTTTTTCATTCACAGGTAGGCGACAGTTCAGGGTATAGCAAAACGAATGAGCTGTATAAGACAATCCTCAATGTCCAGATTGAAGGCTTACCGTATAACGGTTATAGCAACGCTCATACATGTATCTAGTAGACTCCTTTTCAATCCGTGCTTCCAAGAGGTACAATGAGGACCTCCCTCCACCAGACGCAGGTATCGATGGCACATGTAAGGTTGAAATGAAAAAAAGGAGGGCTGTATGGTAAAGTAATTATGCAATCGCCTAGGGGTTAAACCACCACCTACACCAGACACCAGTGTACACATTACAGGAGTGGGACCTCCACCTTAGGGATTCAAGGCTTTCCAGCTCACCACCAATCAGCGCATGAGGTACTACAGGTGTAGGAATATCAGCTTCTCTTAAGCATGGGACCACGACCTCCCGACCAGCATCAAGGTTGAGGAATAGTCCGGAATAACTCGATCATACGCGCCATGTTAAAAGAAAGGCCACATAGTGCAAACTGTATGGTAGGTTTATTTATAAAAGATAAAAATCTACTCGCATAAAAAGTATTGGTAACAGCAGTGTGCAGCGATACACAGTATTACACGAATAAAACGGCCGGCTTGTTTAGAGGTGACGTCAGCGCGCCCGTTCTGACGTACGTTTCATCCAATAGGACGTCGTCTCAGGGATGGGCGCGCCCTCACCTCTTCATCTTAATATAGGCACCCTCCCCCTATCCAAGGTGCGGGCGGACGTACACTATCCACCATATTTGAACCTGGCGATACGTAAGAGCAAAATACAATATAAAAAAGATAATTAATCTAAAAATTATATATAATAAAACCCAAAGAAGTTATATGTTAGTATACAGCGTGACCATATGGCTTGTCAGCACTCAAGTATAGGGTTTGTATCAGAGTCCAGGAACCCTGTTGCCCGAAGGTAAACCAAGAGATTTATTCTACCAGACATAAGAGCTAATGGAGCTACATCCATAGCTTCAATCTTATAATCAGCCAGTAAGTGGCTCTCATATAGCTGGAATCAATGAGTATCATAAACGGGGATTATACATAAAAAATATATATATATAGCTCCGCCCCCAACTTGAATAAGGTGTACATTATTTGGCAAAATCACAGTAACAGGTACATAGGTAAGAAGCTGCGCCTAGAACCTAATGTGCTATTACTGGTCTAATTAATTACCAAACTCGATCAAGTAACAAGATTCCATAAGCCTCGTACTTGGGAATGGTCACATATTCCCATGTCTCAATTTGTCACTCCACGGTTTGGAGACACTGATAATATAACCCAACCTCAATCTTATTAGTAGGACTGAACATAGAACCCATAGGGCCAAAACCAAGGGGGAAGTACCCCCTAACTATCCCCCTATTATCAAAGCAGACCCTAATCTGGCGTCGAATCGATGGTCTATCTCCAACAACCCAGTATTTTTAACCTCCCAGTATATCAGATATGACCCAATCAAGATTGCTCGCACATTGGGTCCACAACTCTTGGACACCAAGACTTTAAGAGTTATCTATAAAGGCATTGACGTCGATGTCAACATGGGGCCAAATGGGGTATAGCTCTTCAGCTTGTGCACCCACGCCATCTCCATTCTAGAGATGCTTCTGACTAAAGAGCTACCCCGCCAATGGGCCTCATATTTGTCAATGCCCATATAAATCGTATCACCTGGGTTTCTGTCATGGGCCACTCTATAATGATATGATAATGAGTGGTTTTTAAAACCCCTAATGATATTATTAATATGTTCGCTAAATCGTACGTAGAGGGGGCGCTTAGTCCTCCCCACGTATTGTAATCCGCAGGGGCATTGGATCATATATACTACCCCTTTTGAACTACATGTGATAAATTTATCCATATTAAAGTGTGTGGACCTCTTGGTGGAAGCAAAGGTATCAACTTTCCGTTGGGTGATCTTATTAAAGGAACAGACCCTACATTTCCCACACCTAAAAAAGCCTACCATATTTTGAAAAAATACGGGCCTCCTGGTGGGAGGGTCGATGATGTTAGGGGCTTCGGTGTTCCTTAAAGCAGGGGCTCCCCTAAACACAATAGAGGGTTTTTCAGGCAATTTGTCTCTGAGCACCCTATAGTTGGTCAGAATGTGCCAATGTTTCTTAATCACCTGTTTAACTCTATTGGCCTGACATGAATATGTGGTAATAAAAGGGACCTTGGACCCAAACGAATCACACAGGTCCCCCTTTTTAGGTTTGTCACATAGAAGTGCTTTCCTGTCCATGTTAGTAACTTCCTCCAAAGGCTGTAACAGATGTTCATCTCGATACCCCTTTTCCAGGAATCTCTGTGTTAGGATCTTGGCCTGTTTCTGAAAGTCAGTTAAATGGGTACACCTCATAAACTGACTTTTGGGTATACCCCCCAGCCAAGGTCTGTGATGGCAGCTGGACTGGGGTATATAGGCGTTTCTATCTGATGCCTTGAAGAAAGTCGAGGTGATTAAACTATCACCCCTCTTTTCAATCACCAAATCCAGGAAGTGTACCCTATGTGGGCTGACTTCGAATTTGAGTTCAATGCCTCTGTTGTTATTATTAAGATTACCCAGGAAATCATGTACCGAATGGGAGTCTCCATTCCACAGGAGGAGGATGTCGACTATATATCATACCCAGAGGACTAATTCGGTCCTCCTTTGGGGGTAGACGACATCCTCCTCCCACTGGGCCATAAACAGGTTAGCCAGGCTAGGGGCGTATTTGGCTCCCATGGCCACACCCCTAACCTGGCTATAGAATTTCTTGTCGAAGCAAAAATAATTATGGGTCGCTGCAAATTTAAGCAGATCCATAATAAAACATATTTGGTCGCTAGGCAACCCAGAGTCTCGACTTAGATAGTGTCTCACTGCCCCTAGGCCCAAGTGATGGGGTATGATGGTGTAAAGTGACGTAACATCTGCCGTCACTAATAACAGACCATCTACCGATTCAATGTTATTCAAGATGTTAATAACTTGTTTAGAGTCCTTCAAGTATGAGGGCATCTTACGGACTAAGGGCTGAAGGAAAAAATCTATATATCTGCCCACCTGGGCGGTCAGGGAATCAATACCACTGACGATAGGGCGCCCGGGTGGGCAGACCGGATCTTTATGCAGTTTAGGGAGGTAATAGATTATGGGTGTCCTTGGGGCTTTGGGGACAAGAGAACTCGCCTCTTTCTTAGTGAGGATGCCCTTGGTTAACCCACTCTTAACTAGTTTATTTAGTTCTCCCTTGAACCTCCACTTGGGGTCTGCACCCAGAATTTGATAAGTGGATTGATCACTCAAAATTTTTTCCATCTCCCGCATATATGCTTCCTTGTCCAGCACGGCTATCCCCCCTCCCTTGTCTGCCGGGCGTATTATCAGCTCCTTGTTGTTACACAAGGAGTCCAGACCTTCTTGTAGAATAAATCTCTCGGTTTACCTTCGGGCAACCGGGTTCCTGGACTCTGATACAAACCATATACTTGAGTGCTGACAAGCCATATGGTCACGCTGTATACTAACATACAACTTCTTTTGGGTTTTATTATATATAATTTTTAGATTAATTATCTTTTTTATATTGTATTTTGCTCTTACGTATCGCCAGGTTCAAATATGGCGGATAGTGTACGTCCGCCCGCACCTTGGATAGGGGGAGGGTGCCTATATTAAGATGAAGAGGTGAGGGCGCGCCCATCCCTGAGACGACGTCCTATTGGATGATACGTACGTTGGAACGGGCGCGCTGACGTCACCTCTAAACAAGCCGGCTGGTTTATTCGTGTATCGCTGCACACTGCTGTTACCAATACTTTTTATGTGAGTAGATTTTTATCTTTTATAAATAAACCTACCATACAGTTTGCACTATGTGGCCTTTCTTTTAACATGGCACGTATGATTGAGTTATTGCGGACTATTCCTCAACCTTGATGCTGGTCGGGAGGTCGTGGTCCCATGCTTAAGAGAAGCTGATATTCCTACACCTGTAGTACCTCATGCGCTGATTGGTGGTGAGCTGGTAAGCCTTGAATCCCTAAGGTGGAGGTCCCACTCCTGTATTGTGTACACTGGTGTCTGGTGTAGGTGGTGGTTTAACCCCTAGGCGATTGCATACTTCACCATACAGCCCTCCTTTTTTTCATTTCAACCTTACATACCTGCGTCTGGTGGAGGGAGGTCCTCATTGTACCTCTTGGAAGCACGGATTGAAAAGGAGTCTACTAGATACATGTATGAGCGTTGCTATAACCGTTATACGGTAAGCCTTCAATCTGGACATTGATGATTGTCTTATACAGCTCATTCGTTTTGCTATACCCTGAACTGTCGCCTACCTGTGAATGAAAAAAAAATTTTTTTTTCTTTTGTAACTAGCAGAGACTTCCTTTAGATCTACCAAAATTCATATACTCAATTGATTAGCGCGGCTCCTTTGCTATCAATGCTCACGTATCTTGAAGATTTGTAAAGGGTGTTGATATATGTTGAAGACATGTATGAGTGGATGGTATGGAGAAGTTGTTGTAGGCAAAGTTAATCTCTCCTGACTTTCCTGTGGGCTGGGGAAGCTGGTACACTATCCCTTTCTGAGAATCGGCGATTAGGAGGTGGTGAGTGAGGAGAAGGGCGACGTCTATTATTTGCCTGTGGGCTTTCTCTGCGATGTACCTCCATTAGCTCTTCTTGTTGTAGAGGCGAGTGTTGTTGGTCGAGTTGCCAATCAGGGATTTCAACGGGTGGGATTCCCAGTGTTGAGCAAAAAGAGTGGACGTCTTCTGGGTGTCGTAGGTATGCGACTCTGCCCCCAGAGCCTGCTTGCAGACAGAAAGGGAATTTCCATCTGTAAGGTAGATTTCGCTCTCTTAAAGTGTCCAGGAGGGTTCATAGAGATTTGCACTTTTGGAGAGTTATCTGAGATAGATCAGGGTATCAGCTTAATTTCAAAGCCATTGTGAAGTAAACGACCTCACATCCGCGCCTGGCGCATGATTTCCTCTTTGAGTTTGAAGTCTACCAGACATCCTATAACATCTCTGGGGGGTCAGTGTCTCTTCCTCTAGGGCATAGTGCCTGATGAAGGTGTTAAAATTCTATCAGTGTATCTGGCGGTCTCCCTAGGAGATCGTTGAATATGGAAGTAGTAGCTTGGTTTAGGTGGTCTGGGTCGACTGTCTCAGGCAAGCCCCTCATTCTAATATTGTGCCTACGACCTCTGTTGTCGAGGCCCTCTGTTTCTGTGCATCTCTCTTAGCTGTTGGGTGTGTGATGACAATGTGCACCTTGCCATGTAAATAGCAGCCTCATGGCGGTCTGTGGCATCCTCCACATCTTCGAGTCGTGCTGCTACAGCCTGCATGTCCAGAGATCTGCAATAGCTGCAGACAAGGTGTTTTTTATGTCCGCATTCACTATGCTGAGTGTGGAAGAGTCATGGGCATGACTTTCCGTGCTGCAGGCTTGAGCGCTGTGAGGAGCTGTGGCTGCAGCGTACCTCACCACTGAATTCCGAGGCCTGCGTGTTGAAGGCCGCATCTTGTGAGCGGGATCTAGTGTGGAACATCTCTGGAATGTTCCCGCTGAGCTGCGTGCTATTGGTCCTGGGTGACCTGGAACGCTCAGGGGAAATGTCACGATCGGTTTTCCCCATGGTGGTGTAGATGTGCTCCCGTTTTGGGTAGAGACAGGGCTGTAGGGTAGCGGAGCAAGGGAGTTATGCTCCCATCTTAGCTTCCAGGACACCCCCCAGCCCCTTTACATTACAGTGCCTGCTTTACATCACAACCCCCCTTTTTACATCACATCCCTCCTTTACATCATCGTGCCTCCTTTACTTAAATGTCCTCTGTCCCCCTTCACATCACAGCACCCCACCTTACATCAGAGACCTCCACCCTTTACATCAGCTGCATCCCAGCCCCCTTTCCTAGGATCCTAGTCCCCTTTACAGTCCCCCCCCCTTACTTGCATCCCAGTCCCCTTTACAATCCACCCACCTGGCACCCCAGCCAACTTCACAGCCCCACTTCCTTGGACCCTAGTCCCCTTTACTATCATCTCAGTCCCATTCACAGCCTCCCTCTTCCTTGTATCCAAGTCCTCTTCACAGCGTCCCCCCCCCCCCTGTTTTTATACATTGGTTCCCATCACAGCCTCCCTTCCTTGCAATCTTCCTCCATTCTTTCCGATCCTACCTTACATAGCAGGTGGAAGGCAGAAGACATGGCATGTCCAGACAGAGTGCAGGACATGCTTTTCATGTTAACAGACAGGTGATTGGTTGCTAGGCCTGCCCCGCGTTCCAGCACTAAATCGTCAGCTTGTTAACATCAAAAGCATGTCCCGCCCTCTGTCCGAATATGCCGCTCCTTCTGCCTTCCACCTGCTATGGATGAATACTGTGGCGGTGGGAGAAGGAAGCTGCAGCTGGGAGAGGATACCCAGGCTGCTAAGTGACAGATCTGCGGTCTGGGTAAGATTGCCCTGTGGGCCGTTTTTGAACTGTGGGGTCCTCCATTTAGTGATGCCTGCTATAGAGGGATCTGTTTTGTTCATATTTCATGTCTGAGGTTTACAAACATTTTAAAGGAGTTGTAAAGTTGTAAAGGCAGAAGGTCTTTTATTATCATGCATTCTGTGCACGAAGATAAAAAACCTTCTGTGTGTAGCAGCCCCCCCAGCACCCCCTAATTTCTTACCTGAGCCCCATCTCTCTCCAGCGATGTCCAGGAATGTCTAAGCCGTCCGGAACACTCCTGATTGGCTGAGACACAGCAGCGGCGCCATTAGCTCCCACGGCTGTCGATCAAAGTCAGTCAGCCAATCAGGGGAGAGAGGAGGCGGGGCCGGGTTGGTCTGAACGGATACATGGAGCTCTGGGGTCCCCATAGGAAGCTGCTGGCTGGGGGGGCACTCGATAGAAGGCAGAGGCCCGGAGCAGCAAAGAGGGACCCAAGAAGAGGAGGATCCAGGCTGCTCTGTGCAAAACCATTTCACAGAGGAGGTAAGTATAACATGTTTAAAAAAATAAAAAGGACTTTACAATCACTTTAACTGTCTCAGTAAATGTTTTCAAAAAGTATCTCTAAGTCTGGTGTGTGGAAAACACTGCATGCGATTCACACAGGAATTGCACTGCATTCTTGTGCATATTACGTGCGGTGCGATTTGAGCCATACATTTTTTATGGCTCAGATTGCATCGCATGAGCACCAAATTGGTGCAGGACCCTTTTTCCCCCCGCACCTGAATCTCATTGCATGACTGTTCACACTCATGCGATGCAATTCTGGCAATTGCACTGCTTTTTGAGATCTGTTTTGGGGTGTTAATCTAACATTGGCAACCTCAGCAGATCGTATGGGCGCTGTGCGATTGCCAAGCGATGCAGGGGGAAACACATCAAATCTTGTGCATTTCCCGCATCACATCAGTGTGAACCAGGGCTAAATGTGACCTTGACAGATTTTTGTATCCCATTTGTGGAATTGGGTGTCTTAGAGCTCTAAGGCCTCATTCAGATCAGCACAGACACCCATAGTCTGTGAATAAGCACCTTGTTTATTGCAGCTTCAGCTGCCAGATGCTGTGTGCTACAGTTCATTCGTGTCTATAGGGATGCAGTTGCTACACAGATACTTGTCCCAATTTGACAGCTGTGCCAGTGAGCAGCCCCAAACAGACATTTAAATAAGGCCTATGGATTTACTTAAAAGCTCACAAGTACACATTAAATATATTCAGTACTGATTTCAGGTTCTCTGTGTTGCCCTACTGCACAAGATATTGACTTTAGTAACCTTACATTTTGTAGGCAAATTAAACATAGACCAATACTACAGTGCCAACCTCCCCTGTGCTAATGTTTTGCATTGAAACCAACATATAGAAAGAGAAAAAAAAAAGCCTTGCCTTTTTTTAAATGTATATTATTGTGTACAAACCGGCGTTTTAAAACATACAGTAAAGCAGGTCTTCTTCAATGGCAGTGTTTAGGGATCAAGGTCAACCTTTTACAGGCTGGGACATTTTGTATTCAGATGGTTTCTGCAGTGCACGCTGCAAAACATCCTGAAAACACAAGTCTGTGCAGGAGGTACTTGCACAGTCTCCTAAAAGGCCATCTACTGGTTGTGCATGGCTTGTTGTGACTGGCTCTCTAGTTTTACCATTCATGTGAGTGTGCTAATGAAACAGATGACTTGTATAAAAGTAGTCAGCCCGGAAAAAACCTTTGTGGTCAAAATTCTCATACTTTAAATTGGTTGAAAGGCAGAAAGTGTATTTGTTTTTTTTACCCTAATGCATTTTTTGTATTATGGTAAAAAAAAAAACTTCTGTGTTCAGTTCCCCCCAGCCCCTGCTTCATAATTATCTGAGCCTGACTTTGATCTTGATCCAGTGCTGTGCCCGAGAGCAGTGAGACTCTCCTCTTTATCTCTCCTCACTGGACATGAAGGAAGCAGGAGCATGTAAGGAGAGAGTGGGGGGGAGGCGAACTGCATGGTGTTTGTCAGTGGACACAGAGTCTGGCTCAGGATCGAGCCTGCATGAGTGCCTCCATTGCAAATGGCTTGTTATGGGGGCACTCAGAAAGGGAGATGAGCCAGAAGTGCTGACGGGGGACCCCGACAGAGGAGGCAAGTATGCACAGAGAAGGTAAAAGTTACACGTTTGTTAAAAAAAACAAAACAAAGATTTATCTTTCGTTCATTGACGGACGCAGCAGCTCTATTCATGACATGTGGGTTATGCCACCTTTCACTAGGAGTGGACTAGGCAGAACACAGTTCAGCTAAAAGCAGACACAGCCCCTCCCAGGGGGCAGTCCTCTCTTGGTATAACCCCTCCACGCTGCTAAGCACACTCAGTTTTTTTTTCTGCCTAGTGCAAAGAGTAGGACCTGGCTCCCTGCTGGGACCTGTGGTTGCACGTTTTTTTCTTTTTTTCAAGAAATCTGATGAAGACTACAATCAAGTAGCAGGCTGGGTGACAGGCTGGATATCCTAGATGCAGGTAGTCTCCCGTTCCGTGCGGGGCAGCTGGCGTCATTAAACGTCCCACCAGCGCACTTAGGACCGGGTCCTCGGGCTCGCTTCACGGGTGTCGCATGGCCGGCAGCTCCCCCCGGAGTAGCGGGGTGGCAGGTCTGTCTCGGGTGGGTTACCTGCTATGCCCGTCCGGATGGGTAAGTATGCCCCCACCAGGGTGTGGGGGGGCAGTTGGGTTCCCCCCTGGGGTGTTGGGCTGGCATCTCTCCCCTCCTCCACTCCCTCACCCCCCACCTCATGCTGCTCCGCTCGCTCTCTTCCCCCGCCCCCCCCTCAGCCTAGGGCCCGCTGTGCGGGATCCGGACACCACTTTGGCCGCTTTGGCAGCAGCTTCCCGTGGCGGCAGGCACCATTTTGTTATGGCCCCTCCACCATTCTCCTGTAGGCCATTTTGCGTGAGTACGGCCGGCAGTTTGGCCTCTAGTGGTCTCCGGCGGCCATTTTTGGGTGGTCACCCGCACTCTGCTTGGATCAGAGCGTGTGGGGGGGCGGTCCTGATGTGTTCTGGCGCCGTTCTTCCTGTTAGGCGCAGGCAGCACGTGGGGGACAGCAGCGGTGGACTGCTTTGGGATGTCCCCACATGTCATGAATAGAGCTGCTGCGTCCGTCAATGAACGAAAGAGAAAATAGGATTTTTTGACTTACCGTAAAATCCTTTTCTCTGAATTCATTGACGGACGCAGCACCCACCCCTCATTTGTTGAGTTTGTACTGCTTGTTATGAACTGAGTGTGCTTAGCAGGGTGGATGGGTTATACCAAGTGAGGACTGCTCCCTGGGAGGGGCTGTGTCTGCTTTTATGAATAGAGCTGTTGCGTCCGTCAATGAACTCAGAGAAAAGGATTTTACGGTAAGTCAAAAAATCCTTTTTTTTTCCCTTTACACTTTAAAAAAGGTACATTGTTTGCATCCCTGGATTATTATATATGTAAAACATATTTGGAATATAAATGATTACAAGCTTTTGTTTAATCCTGTGTCCTTACCTTGTGTATGAGTAAATGTATTTCTTTCCAGCCCAAATGTGGTTTTATCCCATCTTCTGCTTATACCACTAAGGAGATTAAGAAGAAGGTGTGTCGGTTTTGTATGCACCAACATCTAAAGGTGAGTGTCTAAAAACTCTGGATTTGAAACAAAGATGGGTGTCGCTACATGTTCTTGATAGCCTTGATAGGCACTCTAATTCACTTAGACTTTTCACTAATAATTTTACTATTAAACTATCTTGTAGTCAGTTTGGCTGCTAGGTAAACTCCTTTTTTTCAGTTAAAAAGTTGGCAGGGAATTTTTTTTCCTAGCAAATATATTTTTTTAATCATACTGTACAAGACACAGGACTTGTATTCCTAGACCACGGGTTACATGAAGGCTACTTTTAGGTGATTGGATGCTGGCAAAAACTTACTAGTGCTGCCCATAGTTTGCACTCGTATAACCCTTCCCACTCCGTGAGACGCTACTTGTTTAGTACTGTCCTTTGGTGATGGACCATTCATTTTTTTTTCTGACACGTCTATCAAGATCTTTGCCCTGAGCTCTTTCAGTTTCCAGATCGTTACCCATTTGTGTTGTCTCAGGGACCGTACCCATACCCCAATGTGTGCTTCAGGTATTGGATTGTGTGTTACATTTTCAACTTGGCATGAAGTGCAACATTTATTTAGCCACGGGATGCTTCGCAGGTCCAAGGCAGTGGTCCATTTTATGTTAACACCTCTTCATGGCTTTTAATAGGATAAATCACAGTGCATAGAGCACTATGCAGTGGTAGGCAGAGGAATGTCTAGTTTTTCACTTTAATGTGGTGCCTCTATTATATTTTCTCTATTTTCCACGTGGACAGGTTAAAACTGGCATTTCTTTCTCCTTCTGAGACTTATGCTGGCCATACACTAGAAGAAAAAAGTGTTTGAAAATCTGTCACTTGGACAGTTCATTTGTCACTACTGGGCACAGATCCAAAATTGGTTGTGATGTTTTTGAGCTGATAAATCAAAGGAAAGGTTTAAAAAACTTTGGTCGAAGGGACGATAAATTAAAAGGTTAATGTGTTTCTTGCCTGAACAGTTTGCACTGGGCTTATATGACAAAAAGAACAAAAAACGCATTCATTTATGTCAGTTGAAAAATATATTGATCAGACCTCGATCATTACATGATGGCAAAATCATTTGCTCTCACGACCGTGTGTTCGTTTTTCGAAAACTTGTTAGTCTGAATTTTCGTATAGTGTATGGCCAGCATAAGTCTGAGGATATTAGATAGCTGCGTCATGTCTTCTGGCTGACGCATTTCCACTCGGAACTTCTGCTAAAAATGCACACAGCATGTTACTGCACTACTGCTGCCATTTACTAAAAAGACAAGGTAACACTCATTCAATGAGTATCCCACTGGGGATACCATTACTTAGCGATGGAGGATCACAGGGACAAGGGAGCAGGGACAAAAGACCCGAATGACATTTGCTCTACAGTTAGTCTACAGGAAACTCAAAACACCATAACCTCATTTACTTGAGGATATTATGTAGGAATGTATTGAGGCCCCTGATTTTATACAAAAATCTCCACTGTGGACACATTAATTGATGCAGTGTGCACTAGACATTGCCTAGCCCAGTGATGGCAAACCTTGGCACCCCAGAAGTTATGGAACCCATTTCCCATGATGCTCATGCACTCTGCAGTGTAGTTGAGCATCATGGGAAGTGTAGTTCTAAAACATCTGGGGTGCCAAGATTCGCCATCACTGGCCTAGCTGCCTCTGACTCTCCACAATCAAAACAAGCCCTTATGGGTACTAAGAGGCTGGATAATTAATAAAAGACAAAAAAACAGACTTTTCCCATATATGCACAGATTGATTGTGCACTATAAGGACTGGCCCAATCCTGAGAGGGTATTCACTCCTCCTAAGCATTTTGCTGAGGTTTATTGTATAGAAAAGGATTTTAAATTAACTATTTAGGTAGTGGATCCTGCAATTTGTTCTCATTAAACACCTTACAGTTTGGGGGAGCGAGGCTGGGATGTGAATCGGACGGCCACACCGCTCCTGAGCTCCTCTGCTTCAATCATCCTGTAACCCTCCTATGAGTGCCGACCGCTGTCTCTGCTTTTCTCCCTGATGGATTGAGTCCTCGTGAGTGACACTTAGGGGTGGTGCTTGGATGTGGCGCTGTCTTAATAAGGGAAAGTAAGTGTGTCCTTTATGTGCTGTGGACATATGTTCCAGTGGGGTATATGTCCTATTCCCCAATAAGAAGGTGCTGGTGTGTAATTAAGCATACGAAAAAAATATATATATAAAAATAATAGCAGTGAAAGTGTTAAATGATAATAGTAATAAGGTGCAACGGTATAATGTATAAAATCTAAACAAAGGATGTGAGAGCAATGCAAATAAGCTAAATCAATCTTTTACAATAATAATTTATAAGGTGCTTGTTCACAGGTGCTGTTCCTGGTATGAATCACTTTAGTAGTTGCTAATTTCTGGTTCCAGTAGTTCTTATAAATGTAAGCTACATATATATTTAATTGTTGCATATATCGGCGGTATCCTTATACGTCTTTGTGGTTTTTATAAAAGCATGATACAGTCCATATAATGTGGTGAAATCGTGACTTTCGGTGCTCATTCAGTGAGATAGTTCCTTTCTATGAGATCTGGTGACATGGGGTGTATATACATTCGTGCTCCCCCTATAGGTTCCCTTCTTACCAGAAGGCAGCGCCCCTGCAGGGGCCGCGTGCCTGTCTTTATTATTCCTGGGGTTCCGGTCCTGGGTTGGGGGTTGTCCTCCTTCGGTCCCTGGTCCTTCTCCTGGTGTGGGGGGTTTTGTTCCTTTCCTGCGGTTCTTGGGGCGTTCCGATTTTGTTGTGTATCCGGTGTTTTTTAGTGGGTAAAAAACAGAGAGGACTCCATAGCGTGATATGTTTAAAAAGTGCACCCTTGCTTTTATTAGGATAGGATTTTAGGGTACATAAAATTCAGTAAAAAACGTAGAATTCCAGAGATAATAAAAATAAATAAATAAATATAATAAATAAAGAGAAAAAAAGGAGACATAGGGTAACCTAACACTGTAGGTTCTCTATGGTATTTTGATTGGTCCGAGATGAGTCACAGAGCCGGTTTTGATGATACAGGGTAGCAGTATACAGAGCCCCAGGTAGCAGTATACAGGG
>BLSH010376700.1:218027-233947 GCA_018402905.1 Glandirana rugosa
TATATATATATATATATATATATATATATATATAGTGGTATGTTAGGGTATATGTGTTAGGAAGTGGGTGTCAACTAGGTCTCCTTCCGTTTTTTTTTTTGGTGGTCGTTTCGTACTAGGTTAAACGATTTCACCCCCTTTTTTTAAGGAAGGACTAGGGGGTTCTTCGTTAGCCTATGACATAAGGGACCTAGTTGAAATGGATATTTACAATCATCGGTAAATATACTAAATGTAATTGGTGAATGGTTGGCCTTCCAAAACGTCGAAATCCTGGTCTCGTGAAAAACGCTAAGCCGCGACGAAAAAAGGACGCAAATTTTGTTTGGGTACAACATCGCACGACCGCGCAATTGTCCGTCAAAGCGACGCAGCGCCGAATCGCAAAAAGTGCTCTGGTCCTAAAGCTGCAAAACCTTCCGGTTGGTAAGTGGTTAATGTAAATCATATAAATGGCTACTAACATTTATAGGTAAAGTTGATCCAGGGAATACAGTATCCGATTGCTTCTTGGGGGATCAGGAAGGAATTTTTTTCCCCCACTTTAGCAAATTGGATCATGCTTTGCTGGTGGTTTTTTTTTTTGCCTTCCTCTGGATCAACTGTGGGTGAAGGATTGTGTATATGGGATTGTATGGTGATATATATATATATATATATATATATATATATATGTGTGTGATATATATTTTTATTGGTTGAACTAGATGGACTTGCGTCTTTTTTTCTCTTTTGTTCATTGACGGACACAGCAGCTCTTCATGACATATGGGGTTATCCACCTTATCACTAGGAGTGGACTAGGCAGAACACAGTTCAGCTAAAAGCAAACACAGCCCCTCCCAGGGGGCGGTCCTCACTTGATATATCCCCTCCACCCTGCTAAGCACACTCAGTTTTTTTTTTTCTGCCTAGTGCAAGGAGTAGGACCTGGCTCCCTGCTGTATTTTTATTGGTTGAGCTAGATGGACTTGTGTCTTTTTTTTTTTTTTTTTAACCTGGCTAACTATGTAACTATAACTATGCCCAAGAGGGTTAAGGCAATGCTGGACAATAATGGTGGCCACACAAAATATTGACACTTTGGGCCCAATTTGGACATTTTCACTTAGGAGCGTACCTTTTGTTGCCAGCAGTTTAGACATCAATGGCTGTGTGTTGAGTTATTTTAAGGGGACACCAAATTTACACTGTTATATAAGCTGTACACTCACTACTTTACATTGTAGCAAAGTATAATTTCTTCAGTGTTGTTGCATAAAAAGATATAATCAAATATTTACAAAAATGTGAGGGATGTGCTCACTTTTGTGAGATACTGTACAACAACACAGACTCTCCTTCACTGAAGTTTACAAATGCCTGAAATATAGCCTCCTTTATCCTAGAAAGCTCGGGATCGTAGATGGTGACTCAGTTTGGTTCTTGGATACATTACTGTCCATAAACACGGCATCATGTCTTCCCGCTGATGTCCGTTCCGGTCCTGCACCCTCTTTGCGCTCCACACTGGCTGTCGTGGTGGTCGCCCACTTCCTGGTCATTCCATCTCCGCCACTCTGCTGCAAAGGTGCTGCTACTAACCTGGACTTCACGGGAGGCTCTCCACACTTAGCCATTGATTATTATACATGCCTGCTTATTTCCACAAATATGTGAATTGCGAATTGTGGAATTTTAATAAACCTAGTTGTTTTTAATGCTGCACATAGTCTGTAGACCCTCTGTGTTTTTACTTTACATGCTTAGAGAATCCCTGCTTTGGTACTCACATTTGTTGCCAGCGGTGTCAGGAAATTACCGTTGCCCCTGGAATTCTGGTCCGGAAGCCTGTGCACGGGCGTGTGCGTATGCGCCGGCATTGGCGCCAAGCGGCCCATTTAAGCGGACAGCACCCTGCAACCAGTGCTGTCCGTTCCACAGCATCCCAGTGTTCCATAGCGATTCGTTCTGAGATTTCCTGTTTACCTGTGACCCCGCTTGAATCTGTATCTGCTTGAACTCTGCCTGCACCGACCCCCAGCTTGCCTATGACCATTCTCCTGCCTGACCCCTTTGTACTTCAGTTGCCCGCCTGTTGCCGAACCTGCCTGCACCCGACCATCCGACTGCCGGCTCCTCTTGTACTGCTCCGCCCACATGTTATTGACCTGGAATGTACCACTACTCTTCAGTCTTGCACAAACCTCTGGAAGACATCTCAGCACCATCTGTGTCAGCTCCAGCCCTCGTGCCCCCCTGGTGCTCTAGAACTCCCCGTCTGCTCTACCAGGGGTTCTGGAACCAGGGCCATAAGAGAGGTTGCCCACTGCATAAGTCAGACTCTACCATCAGGTACGTGACACTGTGTGTTGAGGTATTTTGAGGGGACACCAAATTTACACTGTTATACAAGCTGTACACTTACTACTTTACATTGTAGCAAAGTGTCATTTTTGTCAGTGTTGTCACATGAAAAAATATAATAAAATATTTACAAAAATGTGAGGGGTGTACTCACTTTTGTGAGATACTGCATATGAAACAGTATAATGCTTGATATAAATGCATTTTTTTTTTTTTTGAAAATGTCTTTTTTTTAATTGAAAAATTGAAATGTATAGGTACAAATATAGCCTTTGGGCATTCCCCAGGCTAATTAATATAAAAACACAGAACTACTAATAAAACAGCCTATTATAGAACATAAAAAAACAACACAACATACCTCGCTCGGTTGTTCTCTTATAAAATCTCTTCAAGGGTTGATGAATTATAAGGAGATTCCTTTTACCTCTCAACCATCAGGCTAATGTATCAGAAGAATATTAACTCGTATTTAGAATCCTACCTCAACAAATGCAACGTGAGTCCCTGCAGAGAAATACATTTGTACATATAAAATAAACCTTAATGGGGGGAAATAATTCAGCCTGTGGACTCCTGATCATCTGCTGTACATTCCAAATCTGTCCAAGTGCCAGACCATTTTCAAATTTCCTAGGGCAACCCCGGGACGAAAAAGTAGTTTTATAGAGGGGTACAACCTTATTGATTAGACACTTCCAGAAGGGCAGTTTAGGGGCCATGTCTGATTTCCACTTGAGCACTATTGCCTTTCTGGCATAAAATAAGACCCGAAAGAGTATGCATTACCCTTTTAATGGCCAGAGAGTCAACTAACCCCAGGAGAAAAACGCCAACTTTTACAGGAACCTGTATAGTAGTCAGGGTAGATATGAACTGGGTCACTTCCCACCAATAGCTACTAATCTGAGGGCACTCCCAAAAGATATGTGCAAATTCCCGCAGGGTCACTAGAGCATCTCCAACAGCAAGAAGAGGAGTTAGGGTAAATACGATGTAGTCCTTGTGGTGTAAAATAAATTCTGTGCACTATTTTAAATTGGATCAACTGGTCTCTAGTCGATATTAGTGCTTGAAATGGGCTGTCCCAGAGATCTTCCCAGTCTTCATTGTTCAAGTCCTGCTCCTCCGAATGCCACGCCGTAATCAGGGAATCTAGTCCCACATGAACGGAGGGTGGCAGTGACTTGTAGATCACAGGAAGTGTTTTTTTGGGTATCATCCCAGAGGAGAACCTGCTCCAATCTAAATGAAGAGAACCCGAATTGCGATGCATAGGCGTGTTGAAGTTGCAGGAATCAGAGGAAGAATGCATTAGGCAGTGTAAATTTATCTTTCAACCTATCAAACGTTAATAGTGCACTCCCATCACAAACATCTGAAAGGTATCCGATTCCTTTAGCAGCCTAAAGACCGGGGTCTGGTAAACAATGAAATTCTGGTAGCATGGGATTGGACTAAAGCGGAGTTGATGGGGACGTTTTACCCCTAACTATATTGGGTTTCGTAACAACTAGGGATGCATCGGTATCGGGGCCGATACCCGTCCTTTTCGCGAGTATCGGTACTCAAGAAAATTAGCCGATACCGGAAGTGGGCGGAAGTGACGTTGACCGTCTGTCGAGAGCAGATCAAGATTTCCGGCCCTCCATTTTGCGGTGAGTGCTGATACATGATGTATGTCTCTGGCTGTGCTGCTGTCTGTCTCCTCCAGGCTGTCTGTCAATGGCGATCAGCACGGTTACACACCATGCCTCGCATGGCGATCGGTGAGTGTCTCTCTCAGATAGCTTGCATGGCGGCCAGTGTCAGTGAATGTAAACTGTTACATGTCCCACACCACAGCAAGCATGTCTCTCTCAGCTAGCTTACATGGCGGCCAGTGTCAGTGAGTGTAACCTGTTACATGTCCCACACCACGGTCAGCAAGCATGTCTCTCTCAGCTTAAAATTGCGCCAGTGTCAGACAGTGAGTTACCTGTTACATGTCCCACACCCACACCGCATGTGTGTCTCAGCTTAAATGGCGGCCAATGGGTGTTACCTGTACATGTCCCAAACCCACAGCATGTCTCTTTCTGCTTACATGGAGGTCAGGGTGTAACTTAACCGTTTTACATGCCCCACACCTCACCCACAGCACAGCATGTGTCTGTCTGCTTATTACTACAATACATGGAGGCCAGAGAGTGTTACCAGGTTGTCTCATGCTTACATCATGTGTTCCATTGTCCCTGTCCTGTGTATGCAATGTGCGCCCTTTCCTTTGCAATTAGACTATTTCATGCCGCAGCCTGCAAGCATTTTTTTTTTTTTTTTTACAAATGCATTTTATTTTTGTATGCCTTTTTTTTTTTTATTTGTACCTTGGCCTAGCATTTGTCCATCTAGTCGCATGGTATTGTGCAGTTTTTTTATTTTGCTGGCTCGGCTGGGTTCTCATGAACATTCTGTCTGTTTTTTTGTAGCGTTCTGCTTCAAGTTCTGTTACCACACCCCAAGTGCACACCAGATGGATTTCTGTTCCCGTCTGAGTTACTTATCTATACCAAGATTCCTGCTGCTCTCGTGGCTGCAAGAAGAACAAGCGACGACAATCGATGAGTGCAGCAGTAATTTTCCATTATTTTTGAAAATCGGTTAGATGTTTGTCTTACTGAGTTAGAAGTGTCACGTGTGAATGTTTGAAAAACTATGGCATTTCTAAAGGCTCAATTTTTTTTTTTTTTCCCTGCCCAGAGACCTATTTATTTCAGGCTTTCAGTGTAAGGGATGCCAACAAAATGTCAGCAGTTTGGAAGTATTTTAGAATTAGTGAAACCAACTCACACATTGCAGACTTTTTTCTGCTAAAATATCTAGAGGAGGATCAAAAATGAGTTCTTACAATACCAGTGATTTAATAAAACACCTCAAAATGAAATGCAAGACTGAGCATGGGGAATTTACCATCACTACTAGCACTGGCACTCAGCAGCTGACACTGCAGCAAACCCTTTCAAGACGCGAAAAATATTGCATGGATAACCCAAGGGCTATGAAAATATCGGAAGCAGTTACCCAATTCATCGTTCTTGACAATCGGCCAGTATCAATATTTAACAATGTGGGTTTTTGCCAACTTCTGAATCTTTTGGAGACTAAGTACAAAATGTCCAGTCGCTGTTACATCACAGATGCCATCTAGCCTCAATTACACAACACAGTGTAGAAACACATTACCAACATGCTGCATGAAGACATAAAGGCTATCAGTTTCACCACGGACATTTGGAGCAGTAGTGTAGGTCCTGTTCCTGTAATTCGCTAAACTGCACAATGGATTGATGGCAATTTTGCTCTTCAGCAAGTCATGCTCCATGCAAAGAATTTTCAAGGCTCTCACACAGGCCAAGCTATAACGAGCATACTTGAAGAAATGCTTGACACTTGGGCCATTCCCAAAAGTTCTGTCCATGTGGTAGTCCGGGATAATGGCAGGAATATGATAAAAGGTGTGGAAGATGCAGGTCTTCAGAGTCTTTCATGTGTGGCACATACACTGCAGCTGACTGTCTCATAGGGTCTTTTATCACAGTGCAGCATTACAGATGCTGTGGGCGTTGGGCGCAAAATAGTTGGTCAAACATTCAAACCTGGCATATTCTTGGCTGCAAGATATTCAGCTCCAACTTGGTCAACCCATGAAACGACTTCAGCAACATGTTCAGACTTGCTGGAACAGTGCATTTTTTTTTTTTTTTTTTTACCAATGATTTATATATTAGAAGTTCATATACACCGGAAGTACATTCCAGTGCACATATTAACAGAAAAAAGAGGGAATAAAGAGGAATATCATACATGCTGCAGTCTCTGAGCAGAAGCGGGCAATTGGAGTATGTGTGTCAGAACATGAGCTGCCTGCAACTATCACTTCAAATCAGTGGAATCTCATGGAAAAGATGATAAACATCTTGGCTCCCTTTGAAGAACTGACTCAACATGTGAGTTCAGATTCTTTTGCCTCAGATGTAATTCCTGCAATCACAGTGCTACAGAGATTGTTATCGAAATAAATAGATGAGGACCACAGTGTGAAAACGATGAAGAACTTTGCTTGCAGCTTTGCAGAAACTCTTCTCTGACATGGAGCAAAACCCACTCTACTGCAACACTACTTACTCGATCCAAGGTAGGTAATTGCTACTGCTTACTAATAGATCATGCCTTGCTGTGTTTTTGGTTACTTCATTTCCGACCGATCAAACTCTTTTTGTTGGGTCCCCCATCGGCACTCCTGGCTCCTTCCCTTATAGCAGTGGGCCATTCCTGGCTCCTTCCCTTATAGCAGTGGGCCCACAGCAAGCTTCTACAATTGTTGTTGCTGCTGGCCTTGCATGATTGACATTGTTGTCTTGCTTTTCCTTCTTCTAGATATAAAGATCAGTTCTTCTCAAATGCAGATGCTGGCAGGCAGGCCAAAGAAATGTTCCTGCTGAAAATGCAAGAAATATCTGTACAGGTACAGGCAGCTACACCCGACAAACCACCATCTGCCAAAAAGCCTCACACTGACCAACAGTCAAGTACCACATCCCCTGCTACTACTACCAGCAGTGTGGACAGTGTTTTTCAAGAAATTGCTTGTTCATCTACATTTGAGAACAGTACTCCCACAGCTGCTACCATACAACTCAAAGCATATCTTGGAGATGTCACTGTGCCTCATTCGGACAAACCTCTTGGGTAATGGGCAGTCAATAAACTGTGATTTGCCACTCTGGGCCAAATGGCACAAAATTATCTTTCAGCTCCTTGCAGTAGTGTGGAAAGTGAGAGATTGTTCAGTGCAACGTCACGCATTCTGACTGACACCACAAACCGCCTTCTAACTGAATATGCAGAGGTTCTTCTGTTTCTTAAAAAAGCTTGACACTTGCATTTGAATTGGAAAAGTAACACCTGTCATGTACTGCACAAGGCATCATGCACAGTTGCACACTTCAGCTCATCCTCAAAGCAACTTTTCCAACTTTTTGTGAGTTGTAGAAGAAGCAGCTACTTTCAGATGGTATTGTGCGTGAGACCTTACTGCAGTCCTTGGTCCTTGAATGAACAAATCTCTTTCTTTTATGTGTTTCTTAAGAAGTTGAAGTAGAAGCAAGCGCCTAAAAAAAAGTCCTGAAAAAAAGTTTACACTTTTTTTTACAAAATAATGTAAGTTTTGAGGTACTGTTCTAGAACTTCTAGTTCATCCTCCTCATACCTTACATTATTTAACTAACTACTACTGGATTGTACTGTGCCACTTGGGTTGTGAAGTTGAACTGTTCTCATGTCATCAATAATGACATTTTTTTCTGTGAAATCTGAGATTTCATATTTTTTCAAGGCTAGAAAATTCATGCACGGTTGGACAATGCATCTCAGACCAGCTACTCCAGGTGTCTGTGAGCTGTTTCTCTCCCTGTTAACTACCCTCCATAGTTAGCCTATGTGTCCATTGCACAGTCAGTTTAAGTCACACTATATGCGGTTTCCGCTGGAGTTTAGTGTCAAGAGAGTTTACTGGCAGAAAAAAATCCAAGGTTCATCTTTGCTGCCTGTAAACTGCCCTGTCACTCGACTCCTAGCTGAAACTGCATATAGTGTGCAATGGACAGCAGTCAGTCACATAGGCTAACTTGGAGGGGGAAGTCAACAGGCAAAGCACAGCTCAAATGCCTGGAGGAGCAAGCAGCTGCTTTGAGCTGCATTGTGCATGGCCTTACTATAATGCTATGCTTGAGGTACTGTTCTTGCTCCTCATGCCTAACATTATTTAACCAACTGTATTGTATTACAGGCTGCAGCACTTGGGTGAACTTGATGTGATGTAAGTATCTAAGTTTCATTTCAAAAATGTTTTATTACGTTTTTAAACATCATAACAGGAAAAGAAATCAGCCAGTTATGTAAGTGACATCGTTTTGCATAGTACATATCATAGTAGGCATAGTCATTCGTAAGTTGTTTAACAGAACTGATATCTAGTGTTAGTCTCGGGCCCCGGGTTGGCCCCCCGCCCCCCCATCGCCCCAAAGGGATCATACTGTGATAGGAGAGGGGCAGAGCAGCCCCGACCCCCAAGAGGTTCCACTGAGTCTTCGAAAATGCAGACAATAGACAAATAATAATACTGTAAGGAAGCTGGCAGGTCCAGTTTCTGCTAAGTGGAATAGTTATTATATCTTTTATACCATTTATTCAAGATTTTGAAAGTAAGGCAGTCTTGTACCATAATTGCATTGAGAAGATGCAAACATCAGTAAGTAGTTGATGTGTGTGTTAGTTGTTCTGACTACTTGTTTGTTGTGGGGGAATTTGCATTCTTCCAATGCCTGGTTATTTCTAGTCTAATACTTAATAGAATGTGAGAGACCACAAACCTCGCTTCTCTTGGTAGAGAATCTATTCCTATGGAGAGGATGGCTATGTATGGTTCTGCGGAGAGAGTGATGCCAGTGACCTCTGCTATAATAGTAAATTTGTCTCTCCATAGTGATTTTAGTTTCTGGCAGGACCGCAAGACATGTATCAAGGTGCCTCTCGACCCACATTGTCTCCAGCATAATGGAGAAGGGGCTTATTGTAAAATTGTCTATGGTTATCATTCCCTTGTCTACCCAGTGTTCAATGTTTAGGTTGGGGATTAATAGTTGCAGGCTGGAAGTTGGTAGTGGGATGGCCTTGGAAGTTTGATTATCGTTGAGGTTGAGTAAAATAGTTTTCCATGCCCTGAGAGAAGCAGTCATAGTGGGTGATAATGCTTTTGAGTCATGAGACATGAATTGACTGGCTAGTGTCAAGCTATATACGTTTTTATTGGGGCTTTGATATTCTTCGGTTTCGAGCCATCGTTGGGCGTGTGTGGTGGAAAACCAAGATCTTAATTGGGCTAGGATAGCTGCTGTGTCGTAGTCCTTAATGAGTATATGACTTTCCGCTTCCAGTCATCTAGGTTTGATCAGCTTTTTAAGGGCGGTTGTTAGAGAAAACCCTGCTAAGAGGACTTTTTCACGCTATTTGCGCGTTCGCACGCGCTCCTGCGCGCCCTTGCCGGAAACGGCGCCAAACGGCTCTATTTCAACACAGCACACCCTGCAGCAAGTGCTGTCTGATCTACAGTGTATGACCTGTCTTCCCGAGTGACCTATAACCTGTTATCTGTTCATGTGACCCTACGATTGCCTGATCCTTCTGTGCTTCTGCCTCCAGTCTGTTAACGAACTCTGCTTGAACCCGACCACTCTTGTCTGAACCCTTGTACCGCACCGCCAGCCAGTTACCGACCCAGCCTGTACGACCACACTCCAGCAGCACGAGCGCTCCAACGGACTTTCTACCACCACCAGTGACCCAGTCTGACCCTCGTACTCTCCTGCACTCCCAAGCCACCTGTCTACTCTAATAGGGGTTCCCGAGTCAGATTAGTAAGGGAAGTTGCCTACTGCATAAGTCAGACTGGCCTACCAGGTACGTGACAGCGGTTCTGCCTCTCTTACCTTGCCACAGATAGTTGTTTATCTTAGCTTGGGCTTTGTAGAAGAAGGAGTCTGGTACTGGCATAGGGAGACACCTGAATAGATCGATAAACTGGGGCAAAATTGTAATTTTTAAGGTTGCAAACCTGCCTTGGGATCTAGTTCCTTCAAAAATGGCGTGTAGTTTACCTCCACAAGTTGGCCTACTTTTGATGCAAGTTGAATGCCTAGGTATGTAATGCTTTTGGAGTGCCAAGTGTACAGGAATTTAGTGCTCAGCTCTGATCTTAAGGAATCATTTATCCCCAATGGCAGTATATATGATTTGGTCTCGTTAACTTTATAATACGATATTTTATTAAAAGTTTCCAGAGATTCATGTACTGTGGCCAGTGAGGAGCCCACCTCCGTAAGGATCATGATGATATCATCTGCGAACAGACTGATAGAATGAAATTGTTTACCTATTGCGAATCCTCTGTTTGGGGGTGATCTGATGAGGATTGCTAGGGGTTCTATTAACAAGTTAAAGATTAGTGGGCAAAGGGGGCAACCTTGTCTAGTGCCGTTCGAGATGGTGAAAGGAGATGAGAGCATTCCGGACATGTAGGCATGTGCAGAGGGTTTTGTATATAGGGCCATAATTGCTGAAAAGATAGTGCCTTGGAAACCAAACACTTCCAACACTTTAGCTAGGTATTGCCAATGTATTTCATCAAAGGCCTTCTGTACATCTAAAGCCAAGACCAGAGAAAGTTTCTGTTGTATTTCAGCTAGGTCAATAATGTTCATTAGTTGTCGAGTTGTGTCAGATGTCTGTCTGGTGAAGCCTGTTTGGTCTGGGTGGATTACAGTGGGCATTATATCTACCAATCGTAAGGCTAAAGTATCACTTTATAGTATTTCCCGTTAAATCCATCGGGCCCTGGGGATTTATTTATGGGTAACGTCTCAATGACTTTGTTTATTTCAAGGGCATTGAATGGGATGTTTAGCGAATGAAGAGCATTATGAGGTAATTTGGGGATCGATAGTTTGCCTAAGAAGGCATCAATCTCTTCTACTGTGGGTTGGTGGGTGGCTGCATCATAATCCTTCAGATTGTATAAGGAGCTATAGAAATGGCTGAAGGCGTCAGCTATTCTTTATTTGTTTGGTTTGGGGGTGTATGATAAAGGGAATTCTGGATTTGTATCTGTATCCCTTCAGTTTCTGAGCAAGGAGTTTACCCGCCCTATTGCCATTTGCATAATATTCTTTTAGAAGCTTTCTCAAAATCCTCCAGTAGTATTCTCCATACCTGAGCTGTGATAATTTGTGGGATAAGGCGGTAGTGGGGTGTAATTTATTTTGATTATCTAATGTGCTAATTTCATTTGTCAGATTCTGTATTTGCGTTTGCCGCTGCCTCTTCGCTCTCGTCCCCAACTGGATAAGAATTCCCCTCATATATGCCTTATGGGCATTCCAAAGAGTAAAATGATTCTGAACAGAAGCAACCTTATTAGAGAAAAAAATCTATCAAGTGGGATTTGATATTTTCTTTATACTCATTCCGTTGGAATAGGTGTGAGTTGGCTCTCCATATTGTGTGTAGGTTAGACGAGGCTGAGTCCTCTATAGTTAGGGTTATAGAAGCGTGATCTGACCACATTATTGTGTTGATGGAGGCAACTTTTGTCCTGAATAGGATGTGTTGATCAAGTAAGAAAAGGTCAATCCTTGTGTAGGTTTGATGTGGTGATGAGTAGAACAAGAAGTCTTTTTCGTTAGCATGCAAGCATTGCCATGCATTGTATAATGAGTGATTGTGAAGGGATGTTTGCAATGAAGGCATGTGGCATTTGGTGTTAGCAGTGGAGTCGATCGTGGGGTCTCGTGTGATGAAATCTCTGCAAAGCAAAAGCATCCCTTTTTGGTGATTCCTTGTTTTTTTTATTAGTCTGTTGAAGTAGTGAATTTACCTTCTATTTGGCGCATACGTGTTTAGTATTGTGTAGGTCGTGGAGTTGATATCACAAATGAGAATCGGGTATCTACCCTGAGGGTCCTGTATCAACTTGTGAAGAGTGAATGCTACATAGTCTCTGATGGCTATCAGAACGCCTTTAGTTTTGTTTTCAGCATTTGCTGTAAATACATGAGGGAAGTTGCGGTGATTGCACAGGGGAGGGAGTGACTTACAAAAACGGGTCTCTTGGGCGCAGAGGATATCACTTTGGTTGTTTAAGGCTTCGGTCCACATTGATTTCCTTTTGACAGGATGGTTCAAGCCTATTAATAAAAAGAATGGTGAATCCCATTAGAGGGGTTTAAAGTCTGATTGAGGTGGTAGATGCTGGGGTTTCTGTCGTGGTCTGCTGGGCAGATCCCGTATTGCGGGTCTTGTGTGAGAGGTGGGTGTGAGAAGGAGGTTTCAAACTTAGTTAGAAGCTTGGCTGCTGTAGTGGCTTGCAATGGGAAATGTTCATCATAGAGTTGTGCCCTGCATAGTCCCAGTGATGAGTGGTGTAGGCAGCATTCCCATTCAAGAGGGTTAGAAAGAAGGGTAAGAGTAAAACAAGAATAAGTACAAAAACAGTACAACAAAGCCTTGGGAGGCAAAACATTAGTAGGTATCTTTTAGCTAAGAAACTTGTTGGGTGAGCTTTGCTCGTAGACCACATTCTGCTGCTAATTAGTTTGGCAGTTAAGTTCAAACCTTACAGTGTTCATGAGCTCCCGTTAGGGACTGAGTAGTTGTTGAGTGCCCACCCAATATTAAGTATGAGATGTGGCATTTTTGCATGTGACTGTTCTCCAGTCAGGTTCAACTTGTTGAGAAGAGTTCGGCTGTGTCACCTTGGGCGTGTCAGGAAAGATATTCCATTATTTCAATAGTGTTAACCCTTTGTCAAGGGAGTCTACTATGAATGTACGGTTGTTTCTGGTGATTGAGATCTTTGTTGGGTATCCCCATTTGTACACTTTCTTGTGGTTTCTCAATACCTTTTTGATAGTGTTTAGATGTTTCCTTTTCTGTAAAGTGTACTGAGAGAGGTCTGCATAAAACTATGCTCTGGTATTGGGAGGGGATTTGGTCCTGTCTTCTCATGGCGGACATGAGGCTCTCCTTGACATGAAAAAAGTGTAATCACAGGATTACATCTCTGGGAATCTGCTCAGATAGGTGTGGAGGTTTGGAAAGGAGATGGATCCTATCTATGGTTACATCAAGGTCAGATAAGAGGGATTTAAAGAGGGTCACTGCGTAGAGACGTAGATCACCCTGTTGGACTGATTCGTGGACCCCCCTGATTTTTAAATTGTTCTTTCTTGACCTATCTTCTATGTCAACCAATTTGGCTTTGATCCATTCTGCTTCCCCTTCTTTTTCCTCATGTGTGTCAACCAGGTCGTTAACGGTGGATGTGTATTCACTCATTTTGGACTCTTATGTGATCCTCTCTAGATTCCACTGCCTGTATGTCTTTAGTGAATGCATATAAGTCTATGCATATAAGATGCCACGTCCGCTTGTATTGTGCTCCTCAGGAATAGCAACATGTCCTTTAACCCAGTATCCATTATTGTCTGGTTTCGTGTGGGAAAGGATTCAATGGATTCTGGCATTTTCCTGGTGTCCTCACCAGAGTCAGTCACAGGGCTTATTGCTGGGCTAAGTCTGCGGCCATCCAGCCTGGGCTTGGATTTTGCGGGGCTGCTGGACATTGGGGTAGGAGGGTAGGGTTGTTGGGTGTTAGGGGAGCCTTTATTTGGAGAAGGTTTGCCTTTAGTAGTGGTGGATTTAGGCGATGAGGCCGCCGGCGGTGAGTAGGCCTCGGCTCCATCTTGCTTCCCCCTGCACTGACATACGCAGCTCTTCTTATGATACATGGGGTTATGATCATATCACTAGGAGTAGACTAGGCAAAAATAAAACAAAAGCATAAGTTGGCCCCTCCCAGGGGGCCGTCCTCACCTTAGCATATAATCCCCCTGCTCTGCATAGCACATCTGTTTTTATTGCCTAGTGCAAGGAGTAGACCTGGTTCCCTATGGCATCTGCGGTCTTCTGAGGTTTTTTCTGATGAAGACTGCTATCAAGAAGCCGGCTGGTGGTATAGAGGATATCTAGAATCCAAAAACTTTCCCCAGTCTGGCCAATGTCTATGCAAGCTACCCTTAGCGGGGGCACGCCGCATAGCGCCTGTTCTGTGCGGGCGGCCAGTGGCTAATCCCACTAGAGCCCAGTGACTGGTTCTGTTCCTGTCCAGGGGCCTGGCCAGCAGCATGCCTCTCCATGGGGAGGTAAGTCTGCTCCAGGTGGCTACCCGCTGCGCCCGTCGGATCGGTGAGTAGACCCCTCTTCCGTCTTAGGGCGTGGAGAGTGGGCACCTAGGCAGCTTCTAAGGTAGCCGGCCAGTGGGGACCTATTAGTGGGGACATATCTGGGGTGGTCATCTCCCCTCCCCCCACGCCCCCTCCCCTCCGCAGTACCGCGCCCCGCACTGACCTTTCGGAGACTGCATTTGGCGGTTCGCCACCATTCGGTGTGGATCACTGTTCGTCCGCCGACCGCGCCATTTTGCCGTAAGCTCGGCTTGTGTTGATGGCAGCAGCCATTGTTTGGTAGACCATGCGGTTTTCAGCCTGTCCTCTGGTGACCCCAAGCGATCGTTCTCGGTATTACAGGAAGTGATAAAAACAGCAGAAGCACTTCCGTTTTTGCTTGGACAAGCGTGGCTGACAGACGGCGGTGCAGGCTCTTGAAGTGCAGTGGATTTTTGGCATTGCTCATTCCAGTCACAGTGCTGAGGCATTTAAAACAGCAAGTATAGCTGGCTCTCCCTGGGTGCTGGTAGTGGTGGTTGCAATCCTCACTGGTCTCCCTGGCTGATTGGTGGGGTAGAGGTGGTGGTCACGCAGTGGGGGTGCCGGAAGTCTGGGATGTCAGAGGCTGGCAGTGCTCGGGGTACCTGTGGAGCAACAATCCACCCGGGAATCTTGGTGTCCTTGGAACAGCTGAGGGCGGTATTTGGGGAGTTCTTTCCCGTGCGGGGGACCTGATTCCGGGGGGCCCCAAAAAATGCCCGCCCCCCGTCATTCTTCGGGGGAGGATTCGGAACCAGAGAGCACCTCAGTGGTCACGGGAACCCCCGTGGACCTATCAGAGGGTGAACTGATACCCTCAGACGGCGAAGGTGATCAGGAGGCTCCATTTTCGCGCGACAAAGCGATAGTGGCTGCTTTGATCACTGATATCCGTGACTCCATGCGACATGACCAAGCAGGGGAGTCGCTTGAGTCCACATATATTTGTGGATCGCTTAAACCCTCTAGGTCCCCTAGGGCCTACCCTTATGATCAGGTGTTTGAACAGGCGGTGTTCAAGGAACGGCTACGGCCGCAAAATTCCTTTGCTTTACCCAAAAGCTTTGCTGTTTGCTACCCCTTTGAGAATAGCTTCACTAAGAGATGGGCTTCCCCAGCAGTGGACCCACCGGTGGCCCGTCTGAATAAGGCAACGACCATTCCCTTGGAGGGGTCTCCGTCTTTTAAAGAGGCGGCCGATCGCCGCACGGAAGCAGTTTCTAAGGCATGGTTCTTGTTGGCTGGGTCAGTCATGCGGCCAGCTCTGGCGGCTGCTCTGGCGGCACAATCTCTTCACGAGCACGCTGCCACACTACACATTGGTTTAACTCGTGAGTGTGCACAGGCTGAGGTGCAAAGTGCACAACACTTGGAAGAAGGTCTCTGCTACATATGCGATGTGGCCTTGGACCTGCTTCCCATACTGTCAAAAATGTCTGTTTTTGCAATTGTTATCAGGCGGGTGCTGTGGCTCCGCTCTTGGTCGGGCGACCAGGCTTCGAAGAAAGCTCTTACAGATCTTCCCTTTCAGGAAGGGCGTCTGGCCCACAGTTGGATGAAACCATTAAGGATTTCACGGGAGGGAAGAGTACTTTCCTTCCGGAGCCAAAGCGGCGAGATTTTCGCCATAGGCAGGGCCCTGTTTCTTCAGGTCAGAAGAAGTTTTTTCGTGCACCCGGCTCAGCGGGTAAGGGCTTCAAGTCCGGTAAGGCTTCC
>BLSH010376700.1:233957-244979 GCA_018402905.1 Glandirana rugosa
AATCGGGACTTTCGCTACTCCCCCCGGTAGAGTGGGCGGCGAAGATTTTCACTAGAACCCAGCTTAGACGGTGGCAGATTCGACCCAAGATCACTTTTAGAAGCGGCGGGTGAGATGGCCCCCCTCATCGCTTTCAGGGCTAACGTTACGGATTGGTAGCTCCGGGAACCATCTGGCACCTGCATGGTTTTTTCCAGAGATAAACGATGGCTAGATGGTCACCGCTCATCTCTATGCCCTTGGAGGACCATAGAGACAGCACTTGTATCTTTTGCTTTAAGAAAAAAAAACATTTTATTTTCTTTTTATGATCTCTTGCTTTAGAAAGGACAGGAGAGGAGAGATTTGAGGTCTTTTAAACCCCAGATCTCTCCACAAAGAGGACCTGTCATGTATTGTTATCGCAAGGAATGCTTACATTAAAGTGATCAAAAACATAATTTAAAAGGACAGTAAAAAATATAATAAAATATATTTTTTTTAAAGCGCCCCCGTCCCTGCATGCAGTAGTGAATGCATATGTAGGTCACGCCCACACAACGGTGTTTGCACCACACATGTGAAGTATCACCAGGAACGTATGAGCAAGAGCAATAATTCTAACACTAGACCTCCTCTGTAACTCTAAGGTGGTAACCTGTAGAAATGTTTAAAGCGATGCTTATGGAGATTTTTTAAGTACCAAAGTTTGGCACCTTTCCATGAGCGCGTACAGTTTTAAAGCATGACCCTAGGTAACTATTTACTCTGCGTAACATCATCTTTCATATGATACAAAAACATTGGGGTATATATTGTTTGAACACCGTTTTCATATGTGGGCAGGACTTGTGTATGCATTTCTTCTGCGTGTGAGCTTGGCGGGACGGGGCGATTTTATTTATTTTTTTTACACTGTCCTTTTAAAAAAAAATTGGGGACACTTTTATCCCTATTACAAGGAATGTAAGCAACCCTTGTAATATAAAAAAAAGCATGACAGGACCTCTTAAATGTAAGATCTGAGATCAAAAAGACCTCAGATCTCATATTTACACTAAAATGCAATAAAAAAAATGTCATTTGAAAAAAAAAGTTTCCCCTTTAAGAGCATTGGGCAGAAGTGACGTTTGACATAGCTTCTGCCCTACAATGTTATGGAGCCGAGTGGGGGCCATCTGCCCCTCAGTCGGCATCCAGTCTCAGAGGGGAAAGGACGCGATCATTTCCTCTGCTACCGACGGCTCCAGTAAGCGGAGGAGACGACCGGAGCGCAGCGGCCCTGTCCCGCCTCCCAATAAAAGTGATCTCGCAGCGAATCTGCTGCAGAGACCACATATCAGAAAGCCAGCCGCTCACTGATTCAGAAGATACCGGGGTTATGGCAGCTATCTGCTGCCATAACAATAGTATTCCACGTCAAAGTACCAACGTACCTGGGGTTGAAGTGGTTAACTGGCAAGTATGTGCACATAAATTATATTTTTATCATTTTTCACACAAATAGAGCTTTCTTTTGGTGGCATTTGATCAACACTTATTTTACTCTTACGTTCACTGACAGACGCAGCTCTTCTTATGACACATGGGGTTATGCTCATATCACTAGGAGTAGACTAGGCAAAATTAAAACAAAAGCATAGGTTGGCCCCTCCCAGGGGGCCGTCCTCACCTTAGCATATAATCCCCCTGCTCTGCATAGCACATCAGTTTTTATTGCCTAGTGCAAGAAGTAGACCTGGTTCCCTATGGAATCTGCGGTCTCCTGAAGGTTTTTCTGATGAAGACTGCTATCAAGAAGCCGACTGGCGGTATAGAGGAGATCTAGAATCCAAAAACTTTCCCCAGTCCAGCCAACGTCTATGCGAGCTACCCTTAGCGGGGGCACGCCACATAGCGCCCGTTCCGTGCGGGCGGCCAGTCGCTAATCCCACTAGAGCCCAGTGACTGGTTCTGTTCCTGTCCAGGGGCCTGGCCAGCAGCATGCCTCTCCATGGGGAGGTATGTCTGCTCCGGGTGGCTACCCGCTGCGCCCGTCGGATCGGTGAGTAGATCCCTCTTCTGTCTTAGGGCGTGGAGAGTGGGCACCTGGGCAGCTTCTAAGGTAGCCGACCAGTGGGGGCCCTTTTAGTGGGGACGCATCTGGGGTGGTCATCTCCTGTTCCCCCACTCCCCCCCCCCCCCCCCCCCACAGTACCGCACCCTGCACTGACCGTTCGGAGACTGCATTTGGCGGTTCGCCGCCATTCGGTGTGGATCACCGTTCGTTCGTCTGCCGACCGCGCCATTTTGCCGTAAGCTCGGCTTGTGTTGATGGCAGCAGCCATTGTTTGGTAGCCCATGCGGTTTTCAGCCTGCCCTCTGTCGGCCCCCAGTGGTCGTTCTGTTTATTACAGGAAGTGATGAAAAAAGGCAGAAGCACTTCCGTTTTTGCTTGGACAAGCGTGGCTGACAGACGGCGGTGCAGGCTCTTGAGGTGCAGTGGATTTTTGGCATTGCTCATTCCGGTCACAGTGCTGAGGCATTTAAAACAGCAAGTATAGCTGGCTCTCCCTGGGTGCTGGTAGCGGTGGGTGCAATCCTCCCGGGTCTCCCTGGCTGATTGGTGGGGTAGAGGTGGTGGTCACACAGTGGAGGTGCCGGAAGTCTGGGATGTCAGAGGCCGGCAGTGCTATGGCAGGGGTACCTGCGGAGCAACAATCCACCCCGGGAACCTTGGTGTCCTTGGAACAGCTGAGGGTGGCATTTGGGGAGTTCTTTCCCCGGGCGGGGGACCCGATTCCGGGGGGCCCCAAAAAAACGCCCGCCCCCCCGTCATTCTTCGGGGGAAGATTCGGAACCAGAGATCGCCTCGGTGGTCACGGGAACCCCCGTGGACCTGTCAGAGGGTGAACTGATACCCTCAGACGGCGAAGGTGATCAGGAGGCTCCATTTTCACGCGACAAAGCGATAGTGGCCGCTCTGATCACTGATATCCGCGACTCCATGCAGCTTGACCAAACAGGGGAGTCGCTTGAGTCCACATATATTTGTGGATCGCTTAAGCCCTCTAGGTCCCCTAGGGCCTACCCTTATGATCAGGTGTTTGAACAGGCGGTGTTCAAGGAATGGCTACGGCCACAAAATTCCTTTGCTTTACCCAAAAGCTTTGCTGTTCGCTACCCATTTGAGGATAGCTTTACTAAGAGATGGCCTTCCTCAGCAGTGGACCCACCGGTGGCCCGTCTGAATAAGGCAACGACCATTCCCTTGGAGGGGTCTCAGTCTTTTAAAGAGGCAGCCGATCGCCGCAGGGAAGCAGTGTCTAAGGCACTGTTCTTATTGGCTGGGTCAGCCATGCGGCCAGCTCTGGCGGCTGCTATGGCGGCGCAATCTCTTCACGAGCACGCTGCCACACTACACACCGGTTTAACTTGTGAGTGTGCACAAGCTGAGGTGCAACGTGCACAACACTTGGAAGAAGGTCTCCGCTACATATGCGATGCGGCCTTGGACCTGCTTCCCGTACTGTCAAAAATGTCTGTTTTTGCAATTGTTATCAGGCGGGTGCTGTGGCTCCGCTCTTGGTCGGGCGACCAGGCTTCGAAGAAAGCTCTTACAGATCTTCCCTTTCAGGAAGGGCGTCTGGCCCACAGTTGGATGAAACCATTAAGGATTTCACGGGAGGGAAGAGTACTTTCCTTCCGGAGCCAAAGCGGCGAGATTTTCGCCATAGGCAGGGCCCTGTTTCTTCAGGTCAGAAGAAGTTTTTTCGTGCACCCGGCTCAGCGGGTAAGGGCTTCAAGTCCGGTAAGGCTTCCGCTGGGTCCAGTAAAAGGCCCTGGCAACATAAGTCCGAAAAAACGAAGGATAAGTCAACCTCTGCATGATGGGTTGCCCCCGCCCGACTCACGGGTGGGGGGCCGGTTGCTGGGGTTCACAGACAGATGGGCTGCCCGCATCACCGATCGGTGGGAGCTGGAGGTGGTGTCCTCCAGGTACAGGATAGAGTTCATCTCTCTACCCCCAGAAAGGTTCTTCCCTTCGAACTTAAAACTCCCTCTGGGGCGTCGGGAGGCGCTTCTGGGCGCCGTTCGGGCGCTTGCCGAACAGGGGGTGATTGTACCGGTACCCGCGGTGGAAAGATTTCACAGGTTTTACTCAAACCTCTTTGTGGTGCCCAAGAAGGGCGGTGTCAGGCCAGTTCTGGACCTGAAGGCATTAAACTGCTTTGTAAAGACAAAGAGATTCAGGATGGAGTCCATCCGCTCGGTCGTGGCCGCCCTGCACCAAGGGGAACTCATAGCGTCCCTGGATATCATTGACGCATATCTTCACGTTCCAGTTTTTCACAGTCACCAGCGTTTTCTACACTTCGCAGTGGGAGATCTGCATTACCAGTTTGTGGCACTTCCCTTCGGGCTGGCTTCGTCTCCCCGAGTGTTCACCAAGGTGGGGGCCCCGATGCTGGCACTGTTGAGAGCGGTATCGCGGTGGTGGCGTACCTCGACGATTTACTCCTGAGAGCAGAGTCAGCTGTGGCTCTGGAGGAGAACGTGATAATCACGGTGTCCACGTTAAAAGAATTTGGTTGGCTGATCAACCTGCAGAAGTCATCATTGACTCCATCCTACCGGCTGGAATACCTGGGTCTGATTCTGGACACGGTGCAGGCAAGGGTGTTTTTACCACCGAGCAAGATCCTGACATTACAGGCAGCAGTGCGAACCCTGTTATCACGCCAGTGGTCCTCCTTACGGTTCTGTATGCGAGTGTTGGGGCTCATGGTGTCGGCGTTCAAATCGATACTTTACGCCCAGAGTCACACTCGGCTCCTGCAGAAGGCGATCTTGTCGCAATGGGACAAATCTCCCCTATCCCTTGACAGACTGATCAGGTTGGATCATCAGTCCCGAGGATCCTTGATTTTGTAGATTCGGGCTCCAGCCCTAAAATTGGGAAAATGTTTTCTCCCCCTCAATTGGTCGATAGTAATGATGGATGCCAGCCTGTCATGCTGGGGAGGGTTCCTGGGGCAGTTCTCTGCCCAGGGTCGTTGGTCAGTTCAGGAAGCTTGCCTTCCGATAAATGTACTGGAACTGAGAGCGATCAGGCTTTGTCTGTCCCGTTGGTCTGCGAGGCCTCCCTGTCCGGGTTCAGTCAGACGATGCCATGACTGTAGAATATGTGAACCATCAGGGCGGAACGAGGAGCTCGGCAGCAGCCGCGGAGGCGGTTCTGATCCTTCGGTGGGCAGAACTTCCCGTGCCAGCTCTCTCTGCAATCTACATTCCAGGCGTGGAAAACTGGCAGGCGGACTGTCTCAGCCGCCGGACTCTGGATCAGGGGGAATGGTCCCTACATCCAGAAGTTTTCCGCCAGATTTGCCTCAAGTGGGGCACACCAGAGGTGGACCTCATGGCCTCCAGGTTCAATCACTAGGTACAGACCTTTGTGTGCAGAACAAGAGATCTGTTGGTGGTCGCCTCGGACGCACTGGTAGCACCCTGGGGTCGGCATCGGCTACTGTACATCTTTCCTCCCCTAAAGCTTCTACCCGGGGTTCTGCGCAGGTTAGAAGCAGAGGAAATCCCGACAATCCTGGTAGCTCCGGATTGGCCTTGGCGTCCTTGGTACACCGACGTGGTGCGGATGGTGACAGATGTTCCGTGGCGTCTTCCGCTTCGCGGAGACCTACTGTCTCAGGGGCCCATCTTGCACCCTGCTTTACCCTCGCTGGCTTTCACGGCTTGGCTATTGAGTCCCAGGTGTTAAGGGATAGGGGTGTCTCGGACTCCGTGATCTCTACTATGATTGAAGCTCGTAAGGGTACTTCACTTATGATTTATCATAGGACCTGGAAGGCCTATATTGCCTGGTGCGAGACAGGGGGTTGGAACCCCCGCTCTTATACAGTGTCCAGAGTACTGACTTTTTTACAGCAGGGACTTGACAAGAACCTGGCGTTAAGTACGCTTAAGGGTCAGATTTCGGCTCTGACGGTTCTTTTTCAATGGCCCTTGGCGTCACATTCGTTGATCCGTACATTTGTACAGGGTGTACGTCATGTGGCCCCTCGGATGCGGTTGCCTCTGGCGCCGTGGGTTTTGAACCTGGTGCTTTCTGTGCTGCAGAAGCCACCATATGAAGATCAGGGACATTCCCTTGCGACTGTTGTCGCAGAAAGTGGCCTTTTTGGTGGCTGTTACATCCCCTAGGCGGGTGTCTGAGTTGGCAGCGTTATCCTGCAAGTCACCTTACTTGGTCCTTCATAAGTACAAAGGCGGTTTTGCGACCTTCCCCTTCGTTTCTTCCGAAGGTGGTTTCTTCTTTTCATTGTGAGGATATTGTTCTTCCCTCATTGTGCCCGCACCCGTCGCATCCCAAGGAATTTGAACTACATTCTTTGGATGTGGTGAGGGCTTTGTGGGTGTATTTGATTTCTACAGGTTCTTTTTGGAAGTCTGATTCTTTGTGCTGACGGAAGGGTCGCGCAAAGGCATGGCGGCCTTGTCACCTACCATTTCTCGTTGGATCAGGAAGACCGTGACTCATGCATATGAGGTTCGGGGCAAGGTTCCCGTTTCCAGTCACAGCTCATTCCACCAGGGCAGTTGGGTAGTACTTCCTGGGCGTTTAGACACCAGGCCTCGGTGTCTCAGGTGTGCAAAGCGGCTACTTGGGCCTCAGTGCACAGGTTTACTAAGTTTTACAAGATTGATGTTTCAGCATCTGCGGATGCTGCCTTTGGCCGCAAAGTATTACAAGCGGCAGTTTAGGCACAGATGGCACAGATTAGAACATCCCCATGTGTCATAAGAAAAGCTGCGTCTGTCAGTGAACGTAAGAGTAAAAGGGATTTTATTATAACTTACCGTAAAATCCTTTTCTCTGAGTTCACTGACAGACACAGCACCCACCCCTCTGTGGATTTTGTATGGCTTGTTACAAACTGATGTGCTATGCAGAGCTGGGGGATTATATGCTAAGGTGAGAATGGCCCCCTGGGAGGGGCCAACCTATGCTTTTGTTTTATTTTTCCCTAGTCTACTCCTAGTGATATGAGCATAACCCCATGTGTCATAAGAAGAGCTGCGTCTGTCAGTGAACTCAGAGAAAAGGATCTTTCCTCCATTTAGACATTGACGGTCTGGTCCCAGTCCAGAACGCTGTGCTGCGGTGTCTTTGTCCCACTTGGATGGGCTGTAATGAGCCACTGAATGTCCCTATGTAGACGTAGCTCCGAGCTCAGGCATCCGTCTTGCTCGGCATCCGCCCCTTCCCCCAGTAACTACGTTTAAACATGATGTCATGATGATGACATTTCTGTTCTCTGAAATTTTTGCTTTTTTCAAAGGCAAGGCATCATGCACAGTTGAACAATGCAGATGCTCCAGTTGTTTCAGCTGTTTGAGCGATTTCTCCCCTCAGCTGCCTATGTGTCCAACTGTCTATGGCCAAGCATGCATTGCACTCTATAGGTCTTCCAGGAGTTTAGTGGCAGGGAAATTTACAGGCAGAAAGATTTTTTCTTCTGCCTGCCTGCCACTAAACTCCTGAAACACTTAGTGTGCAATGCCTGGCCAATGGACACATAGCATAGGCATTGGCTAACAATATGGAGAGGAGTTAACAGGCAGAGAAATGGCTCAAACACCATCAGCTGTTTTGAGCTGCATTGTGCATGAGGCCTTACTGGCACTGCAGTGCTACTGTTGCGAAGTGATAACACACCCTCCTTTCCATCCTGGAACAAATAATTAATTTTCTGTGATTGTCTGTGGAATGTGTTTCTTCCACAAATGTGTAAGAAGTTGCACTAGGAACAAGCACACATGACGTGTTTTTTTTTTTTTTGTTTCTTTTTACAAAAGGCTATGTTCTAGTTCCTGTCCTGTTCTTGCTCCTCCTCATGCCTAAACTACAGAACTGTATTGCACTCGGTTGATTGTGAACTTGTTGTGATGTTTACATGTCATTGACATTATTTATCATGTTCTGTGCAATTTGAGCTTTCAGAACTTTTTGACAAGCAAATAAAAGCATAAGTCTTTTGGAGTTCCAGTTCTTCATTTCCTAAAGAAAACTAACAGAAATCTTCATCCCCTTTAAAAAATGGTCACATGACCAAAAAATAGGTATCTGTAATAGGTATCGACGACTACATAGGGTAAAGTATCGGTACTCGTACTCGGTGACAAAAAAGTGGTATCGGTGCAACCCTAGTAGCAACCCTAGTAATGACAGCATGCCAGGCCTTATAGCGGAGTTCCACCCATTTAATAAACAGCCACTCACCTGTCCCATGGTCCAGCAAGCGGCCGCCGGATACCTCGCTCCCCCCCCTCCCTGCGGCGCCAGCATTGCAAGTGTGGGCGTCCGGCTGTGGCTTCACAGCCGGGCGTGTGCTGCGCATGCGCGAGCTGTGCTGCACGTTGTGGATGGCTGGGCAATCTTCTGGGACCCGTGATGTGTCCCAGAAGATTGCAGGGGGGGGGAGAGGTGAACTTCCGCTTGGCGCCACAGCGTCAGGGGCGGAAGTGGGAGCTGGGTACTTATCAAAACTAGGTACCTGCTCCCCCCCCCCCCCAAAAGAAAAATGACATGCCAATTGTGGCATGTCAGGGGGTCACCAGTACTTAAAGTGGAAGTTCCACTTTTGGGTGGAACTCCACCTTAATTGTTCTCATATCGGCTGTAGGGGGCAGCTGAGAGACTCTCAGACCCCTGTAGAAGAGATTACAGAGGATCTCATAGGATGCTGAGTGCGCAGCTTCTAATTCTACTGAGGCATTTGTGTTATCAAAGATAAGCCAGTTATGAGTGTGGGTAAGCATGGTTGGCAAGTAGTGGGTATGAAAGTCATGGCAAGCCAAGCCCCATTGCGTCCAAGGTCTTTCCTGGTAAATCTAGCTGGGCGGGATTGCCATAAAGTGGAGCCTATAAGTGAATCTAGTTGTTTAAATGATTTTGGTAGCCAAACTGGAAGTGCCTAAGGCTGTATAATAGAACTGGGAGGATTTTCATCTTAATTAAATTGACTCTCCCGATAAAAGAAGATGTGACCAGACTTTCAATCTCTGTTTACACCACTGAAAAGCTGGGGACAAATTAAGATGTCTGAAATCCTTAGTGTTGGGAAAAACCGGGCCGAAACCAAAGAACTCTAACACTTGCATCAATTAACCCCTTTGGACTGTGTCGAAAGCCTTTTCAATATCAAAGGCTACCAAGACTCTCGAGGCAGGCTGAAGATGGAGATGTGTGATGTTGATAATTGATGGTAACACGTGCATTATCGTGTTGGCTAAGGCTTTGGTGAGGATCTTTAGGTCATAATTCAGTAGTGATATAGGTCTATAGGAAGAGCATTGCATCAAGTCTTTGCCAGATTTGGGCAATAAGACAATATGTGCCTGATGCATACTATCTGGAAATTGTCCATCCTCCAAGCAATGAGCAAAATTTTTTGTAACCTTTGGCCCAATAGGGCCATATGGGCATTGTACCACTCTCCCAGCAGACCACCCGGGCCTGGAGATTTGTGATTGGGGAATGATTGGATAGCAGCCTCCAATCTCCAAAAGTCATAGGGGTTTGTCAAGTTCCTTCCTATCCTCAGCAGACAAAAGCTGCAATCGTACGTCTCCCAGGAAATCCAGCAGTGACCTACTCGAGTCCAGAGGGAAAACCTGATGCAGCACATTGTAGAATTGATGGAATTCCCTTAGGATGCCCTCTGGGCCTGTAACATAGCCCCCTGTGGGAGACCGTATCTTCGGAATCAGTTTGATTGGAAAGTTCTGCTACTAGATTGGCTATTTTGGGAGAAGAACTCCATTTGGCTTAACAATCCATATGCTTCCCATATTATCTTTTACGGGAGGTATATAGATTACCTCATTGTCATTTTGGATGGCCTGGAATCCAATTTTCTGGAGTTTGTTTCCCACTGTAATAACAATACATATGGCCCATCATTCACTTCTGTCCACCTATTCCAATTAGCATTTCTAGATCTCATGCTCTATCACCAAGAAGGTCTAATCCTGGCGAATAACTATACCAAACCAACAGCCGGTAATTCATTTTTAAACTTCCACAGTTGTCATCATCCCAGGTGGATTTCCAATATCCCAAAGAGCCAGTTTTGCCATTTGCGAAGAAATTGTACCAAACAAAGTGATTATATTGACCAAAGTAAACTGCTCACACAAAAATTAGTTGAAAAATGGTATTCCTTATCTTTAATAGAACAAGCGTACTCACTATACTTGCGTCACAACCCAACTCCTGCAGATGGATAGAACCCCAGTGTCTAACCCATCCGCTTTACCACCCAATATCATATGAAATCCTGGAAAATGGAACAAATACTAACCAAATATTGGTCAATCTTGTTAATAGATCCACACCTCCGAGCAACTATTCTTTCCAAACCAAAGGTGACACACAGGAAGGCCAGAAGTGTAAAATATACTGTTCTTCAGTAAATTCACAAACAGAAAATGCTAGCCCACCTGACTTTCTTTAGCAGTACCTCTGCTATTTATGCTGGTCAAACAGACCCCAGGATTCTTCAATGTGGACAGCTTTACTCTAGCACCTACAGCTCCGCTCTGGCCTTAGTCCTCAGGCTGTTTAATGACTCTTGCAGAAACACACATGCTCTGACTGCCACCTGCAGCCTCTGGCTCCTAGACACCTTCTGTCTCTCTTGGGGTGAAGCAGTCTCCAACTGGGAGTCATGAGGTATTCCCATACCTTTATTATAAGGACTGTGCTCACCTGTGTAGTGATGTAGTGATGTAATAGTGGAGGAATGAATGATTGTTATTATTTAGTTATTATTATTATGATGGTTAATTTTCCGCAACACCCAGTTCTTCCAGAGAGAGAAGCATTTATTGACTTCAGACAGAACAAAGTCCAACAAGAGATAATACAATCCAACATAGGTGTAGAGAATATTGATGACAGGAATGGTGTAGCATTGAGACCACTTCAGAGGAACCCAGTTTTCCTGTCATACCTTACCTACTACAGGCTTCCCTCTTATACAC
>BLSH010376700.1:249008-264198 GCA_018402905.1 Glandirana rugosa
AACATAATAGAGAACAACCTGAAACAAGACAGACTTCAGTTTACGAAGAGAGAGGCCTTCTTGGCCCACAACGCCCTTGAAGTTACTTTTTCAGCTTCCAGCTCAGGTCTTCTGGTTACACAGCACAGTCTTTTGGTTCAGTTTTCAATCTCCAGAGAATATTTCTGGGGTTCCAAACTTGTTCAGTTTTCAGACTCTTATGTCACAACCAGACATTGGAGTCACGGCACAGCTCTTGGGTCTCCACCAGACTTCTGTCCACCTCACAGGATTGTTGTCACCACGACTTCTGTTACTAAGTCCGAAATGCACTTCTGATCTGGGTCACGGCACCAATGTAGTGATGTAATAGTGGAGGAATGAATGATTGTTATTATTTAGTTATTATTATTATGATGGTTAATTTTCCGCAACACCCGGTTCTTCCGGAGAGAGAAGCATTTGACTTCAGACAGAACAAAGTCCAACAAGAGATAATACAATCCAACATAGGTGTAGAGAATATTGATGACAGGAATAGTGTAGCATTGAGACCACTTCAGAGGAACCCAGTTTTCCTGTCATACCTTACCTACAACAGGCTTCCCTCTTATACACTTCCCCCCCCCCCATGGGTGACTAAGAGTGATTGACCAATTTAATTAGGCCTTTTGACTTGAAAGAGCGACAGATAATGACCCTAAGCCTTCAACAGCTGTAATCATAAACTCCTAGGTGGTCTTTTATTAACATTAACATATCATGGAGGCATTATCTATCCCTTTCATATGTAGAAAACAGCTGGTTTGGTCAGTCTATTCTTTAATCAAAACCCCCTTTGAAATGCCTAATTAGATAACCAGTCCCGAATATCACTGCGACTTTGCACAACCATAAACATTCTTTTGATGAATGCAGTTGACAAATAGATTTGTCAACTGCCTGTTCCAATACACCTTCCAATACATACATCTGCAGGGGGTTAGACGTTGCAGAGGGGTTCTTCCAAAAAAGTTGGGTTCTTTAAGTGGGCACTTCCGCGCTTGCAACCATCCATCCATCTGAATGCTTCTTCTCTCTCTTCACAGGTATGCTTTCATTGTTTCCAGCTCCACATTTAAACTGAATCAGCCTGCTTCTCACTGCTATCTTTTCTCAAACTGAATACTGACTGACTGCTCAGATGTATATTTGGTATGCTTTCATTGTTGCCAGCTCCACCCTTCAACTGAATCAGCCTGCTTCTCACTGCTATCTTTTCTCAAACTGAATACTGACTGACTGCTCAGATGTATATTTGGTATTTTTTTTCCAAAATTGTTTATTGTAACAAACAAAAATTTCCAACAAGAGACAGTATATTAAAGTAATACATTAATTGAGGTATGACAATCGAGACAGAGCACTTGTAGCTGGTGATAGATTACAATCTTAATGCAAAGCAAATAGGAAGTTGTAATAAAAAACTGTGGGAAGTATACCGCAAACCAAAGCAGTTTGATCATTTGTTTTGGTATCGAAGTGTAGCTGGAGTTCCGTAATGGGGGAGTTGATTTTCCCTTGAGGGTATGGATGAACTTGTGGAAGTGTCGAATTAAAGTCTTATGATGTTTGATTATATAGTTGGGGTATAGAGGGAAGGGAAATTATTTATTGATGTCATACTTTCCTTGAAAGATTTATCATATTTGGTGTAGAAGGTGTGCTTTGCATTTTATCTGCAATCTTGTGCGACCAGCGCGAGGCAAGGTCACAGAGAGGGGAGTAGGGGGAATAAGGGGGGTGGAGGTAGGGGGGGGAGGGTGAGGGGGGTATGGTAAGTGGTTGATGGGAGAGGAGTAGAAGGATGAGGAAGAGACATGTTAGGCAGGGGGAGAAGGTTGGAAGGGGGGCTGAATGCCTTTTTAATGAGGGGAGGTCTAGTAGAAAATGGGGGTGTTTGTCGTAAACATGATTATCTGAGGATCAGGTGGCAATTGTTGGGGTGTTAGCTGAGTGGTTGTTTAAAAGCCATTCAGACCATGTTTTTGTGTATTTGGATGGGCAATCTTGTGCAATCGCAATGAGTTCTTCCATGTTCGCTATATGATTAATTTGTTTATGCCATTCAGTTAGAGTAGGTGTTCTTTGCTTGCCCCAATGTCTGGGTATGCATAGTTTTGCAGCATTAATCATGTGCATGGTGAGTGATTTGCGATAGAGATTGTGTGGAAGTTGTTGTATATGGAGCAGGAAGATTTCCGGCTTGCTAGGTAGGTTTTGTGCTGTGATAGAATTAATTTGGTTTCTTACTGCCTCCCAGAAGGGAGCTATGGAGCTATGTGTTCGCATTCCCACCAAATATGTAAGAGGTTCCCTTTTTCCCGCTGGCATCTCCAGCATTTGTCGCTTGTGTTAGGGTTGTAGTGTTTAAGAGTAGAGGGAGTTCGATACCAACGGGACAAGAGTTTAAAGTTGTTTTCCTGGGTGGAAATGTTTATAGAGCCTTTATGTACCAGGTCATAAACTTGACCCCATTGTTTGTCTGTTATCTCTAGTTGGAGATCTCTACTCCAGGCCACACAAAACCTACTCTTGTTGCTCACCATGTTCTCCCAAAGTAGCATGTACATTGTTGAAATCGTGTGTTGTATGGGTTTTCCGTTGGAGCATATGTCGTCCAACGTCGAGAGGGGTTGTTGAAGATTATTAGATTTGAGTTTGGCGTTAAAGAAACTTCGGATTTGGAAATATTTCCAGAGGTTGAAGGAGGCGTCTGGCCATCTAGACTGTAGCTCTGGTAGGGATAGTAAAGTGCCGTTTGGAGCAATGTGGTGTAAGCGTAGATCGGTTTGTGGGTCAAGGCCATCAAAGAATGACCTATCTCTACCTGGGGGGAATTGTGGGTTATGGAGGATTGGAGACATTGGGCCGGTAGGGTCAGAGACCTTTCTTGTTTTGGTGGCCTTTTTAAAGGTGTCTAGAGCCAGGCCAATGGTGGGATGTCTTCTGAGTTCTTGTGGTAAGTAAGTGGATGGTATCCAGGGGGTAAGGTGGAGGGGTATGTCAAATAGTTTTTTCTCAAGCATTACCCAGTCTTTAATGTGGTGGTGTATGTTCCAGTCTACAATTCTTTGCAGTTGACAAGCCCAATAGTAAAGCTTGAAATCTGGGACGCCCAAGCCTCCTGACAGCTTAGGGGTAGTAAGTTGTGTATAGTTGATTCTAGGTGTTTTTTTATTCCATAGGAACTGGGAGCATAGCTGCTTGAGATTGGCAAAAAATGTAAGGGGGATTAGCGATAGGGATTGTTTGAAAGAGATAGAGGAGACGGGGAAGAATATTCAGAATATTCATTTTTATAATGGCAGCTCGGCCGAACCCGGAGAAGTGAGGTTTGTGCCATCTGTTTAAATCGTTTTTAATATTCTGTAATAATGGCAAAAAGTTTTTGATAAAGAGGTTGGATGGTGTTGAGGTAAGGTAAATTCCAAGGTATTTGATGGCGTCTTTTTGCCAGGGGAATGGGAAATTGAGTTCACAGAGTTCGACCAGCTTTGCTGGGAGAGAGATGTTTAAAGCTTCAGATTTGGAGAGGTTTATTTTGAAGTGTGCAATATATTGTAACTCACCAAAATCTTTTAGTACATTGGGTAGGGATGTGATAGGGTCAGTGAGAAAAAGTAAAATGTCATCCGCAAACGCGGCTATTTTGTAGAGACCGTCTTTGATTTGAATTCCTTGGATGTTCTTGTTTTGCCTTAATTTTTGAAGAAAGGGTTCTAGGGTGAGTATGAAAAGAAGAGGGGAGAGAGGGCAGCCTTGACGAGTGCCGTTGTGGATGGAAAAGGCGTTTGATAGGAGGCCGTTTACCTTTACCTTGGCCGTTGGATTGTGGTATAGGGCCATGATAAATGATATTAGTCTGGGGCCTAAACCCAGAGCCTCGAAGTAATCCCAGGCCAGCCTATCAAACGCCTTTTCAGCATCAAGTGAAAGTAGAAATCCTGAGGTTCTGTTTTTGGAAAGCCAGTGTTGGATGTTAATGGTTTTTATGGTATTGTCCCTTGCCTCACGGCCCGGGACAAACCCTACCTGGTCTTTATGGATTAGGCCTGGAATGAGAGGAAGGATTCTGTTGGCAATAATTTTTGCAAAGATTTTTAGATCTGTATTTAGGAGAGAAATAGGGCGATAACTGGCTGTTTGTGATGGATCTTTGTCTGGTTTGGGTATGATCGAAATGTGTGCTTCTAGGAGGCTCTGGTGGGGGGTATCTCTAGCAGATAGTATATTGAAGGCTTTGATAAAGGGTTTAGAGAGAATGTTAGGGAAGGTTTTGTAGTAAGCAGCCGAGAACCCATCAGGTCCTGGGCTTTTGCCTGCTTTCATATGTTTTAGCGCTGTTTGGAATTCTTCTTCAGTTAGAGGCCCATCAATATCATCGGCTGTCTCTTTATTTATTGTGTTTTGTGTATATTGTTTGAGGAACTCTTTGATGATGGAGCTTCTAGTACCCTCCAAGCTAGAAGGTTGGGGTTCTGGTGAGAGGTTGTATAAACCTGCATAGTATTCTGCAAATTGTTTTGCAATCCCTTCATTTGTGGAGGTTAGTGTTCCGTTTTGTGAGCGTATCTGTCTAATAGTGGTGTTTGCTCTTTTTTCTTGGAGTGCCCTGGCCAAATATTTGCCGCTTTTATTATTATGTTCTTAGAATAATTTCTGGGTTAAAATGTATTTTTTTTTTAATTTTAAGTCCCAATTCTTCTGTGAGTTGTGCCCTTGTTTCGGTAAGCTCCAACATAGAGCTAATAGCGTTAGTTTTTTTGTGAATTTGTTCAAGCAATCATATTTTTTCTAGGAGAGTGTTGATTTTCGCCTGTTTGTTTCTTTTTCGTAACGCAGCTTTAGATATAAGGAGTCCCCTGATCACACATTTGTGGGCTTCCCATTGTGTGATCGGGTTAACATCAGGTGTGTCATTGTTTATGAAAAATTCCTTAATGTTGTTGTATACTAACTTGTTGTTTATTGGATCTGTGATGAGGGAGGTGTCTAGTCTCCAGGTTTTGGAGGGTGGGGAGATCTCCGGGAAGTTAAGTACTAGAGTGATGGGGTGATGGTCTGAAATGAATGAGGGTTCAATTGTAGAATTGGCAATGAGGTGTAGGTCTTTTTGAGACAGCCAGAGATAATCAATTCTGGAGTGTCTATTGTGTGGTATGGAGTAGAATGTATAATCTCTCGTTGAAGGGTGCTGGAAGCGCCAGGTGTCGTGTAATAAAGCGCCGTGCAATTGTTTCTTGATTTGTTTTAGTGCTCTATAGGGTAATGAGGAAGTGCCAGAAGAGGTGTCTTCAAGGGGGTTCAATGCAACATTGAAGTCACCTCCTAAGATGAGGATGCCCTTTTGAAATGCAATCAGATCTGCCATGGTATTTCTGAAAAATGTTACTTGGGCGTGATTTGGGCTGTATATATTGGCAATGGTAATCGGTATGTTCCATAATGTCCCTTTGAGAAATATGTAACGACCGTCCTCGTCACACATTGACTCTGTGACAGTGAATGGGAGGTTTTTCGAAATTAAGGTCGCTACTCCTTTAGTTTTGGCTAAATTGTTTGTTGCGTGAAAAATTGTTGGGAAGTCTTTATTTGTAAGTTTGGGAATTTTGTCTGAGCGGAAGTGTGTTTCCTGGAAGAGGATTATGTCTGCTTTCAGGTGTTTCATGTGAAGTAATAATACCCCTGAGAAAAGAAAGAAATTAAGACCTTTCGTATTAAGAGAGACGAGTTTCAGCGTTCGCATGGTGAGAGATGTATACTGAGTCTAGTAGATGAGAAGTGAGTAGGGAGAGGAAAAGGAAGGGTGTGGGAAAGGGGGATGAGGAGTATGAGATAATGGAGTTAGAAGTTCCGAGGTAATGGGAGAGGGGTGGGAAACTGGTGGGAGGGTGAGGGGTTGGGAATGGGGAGTTACCGACTACTAGGGGAGACCAGCTCACCTAGGTAGGTGTATGGGTTGTCGGTGTGTGTCAGCTGAGAGGGATCTCAGGCTGTGGTGGAGAGGTGCTGGATTAAGGGATATGGCGGGTGGAACCAGAAGTCTCCAGGAAATAGAGATAGAGACAAGTCAGTAAGGGTTTCGCTGCACCTATGTCCCATATGAAAGAGAAATTGATCTAGGGATGCTTAGTTGAGAATATCGTGCAAATGGGTGGGCAGGTAGAGGGGAAGTAAGAGAAGTTAGATGCATTGAAGTAGAATGGTTTGAGAGGAGTGTCTAACCGCGCGTGAGGAGGGATTTGTAGGGCCTGAAATCTAAGTGAATTTGTCAGGACTCCCGTGTACACCTTGGTAGTCAGTGTATGAGAATACAGAAGATATTTAATGTCAAGCCATAAGGCCATCTATATTAACCCTTAAGAGTTTAGAGAAGTTATGTTAGAAAGAAAACAATTCTAAGTCAGATCTGATTTGAAAGAGAGATACCAATAGTATTTTCCGATATAGTTGGGAGAAAAAAAGCCAGCTTCGGTCGGGTGGTTTATCATATGCTTTTAGGATTGATAAAAGTTTGGGGTAGTAGCTGACAAGTCTAATGGTTGGGTATTTTGAAGCCTAAGTTGTTCGGTGTTTTGAGGCTCCTTTGTAGGTCTTGAAATGAGGCTCATGAGGTTGGAACTAGCCGAATTAGTTTATGATGTACAGCAGGTGAGTCTAGTCAGAGGGTGGAACGAAGATACCCCTGCTGTGTGATTGGTCACAAAGTGAGTCCTTGGGTCATGTCTGGACCAGGTAGCAAATTGAAGATTCCATGTTTGGGAGGGGATTTCAATTACCCTTGGGAGGCTGGTTTTTGTCCCCCATTCCACCTAAGGATTGTAGGTACAATGCAAAGTATGTAACCGTGAGACCACGTTTTGTGCTTACCCTGTCCATGCGGGTGAAGTCCTTTCCTTGTGAAATAGTAACGTGTGATGAACAAGTAATGGAAACTCTTACCTTCCTCTGAGCGGTGCTGTGTTCAATTTTGTATGATGAGGTATCTCTGACGGTGAGTCAGATTTCTCTAGAAGGAGTGCACCCGCATGGTTTGTAACATTCATAACAATATAGACAAAGGAAAAACTGTGAGTTTAAGACATGTATGAGAGAACATGTGAACAGTTAAGGTGAACAATAGAACATGACATTTTACATGTAACGTTTATCAAGAGCCCTGCTTAATGGGGTTAAAGAAAAAGTTATCATCTGGTATAGGTAGTATTTTTGCCATGTCATCAAAGTGGGTGGTATCAAATAGCCCAGAGTGTGTTATTCCTTATTGCCATTTGTAAAGGGAAGTAGTCTTGGTAGCCAGATTGGATATTTTCCTGTAAGATTGTCGTCTGAAATAATGCAGTGCTTTGACAGTCTGGTGGTGTTGAGGATGTGAAGAATTATTTTATGAAGTACAGCAGTTGAGACTGGTCAGAGGGTGAGACGAAGATACCCCTGCTGTGTGATTGGTCACAAAGTGAGATCTTGGGTCATGTCTGGACCAGGTAGCTAATCGAGGATTCCATGTTTGGGATAGGATTTCAATTACCTTTGGAAGGCTGACTTTTATCCCCCACTCCACATAAGGAGTGTAAGTACATTGCAAAGCATGTAACTGTGAAACCACATCTTGTGCTTACCCTGTCCATGCGGGTGAAGTCCTTCCCTTGTGAAATAATAAAGTGTGGAGAACAGGTAATAGAAATTCTTACCTTCCGCTGAGCGGTGTTGTGTTCATTTTTGTATGATGATGTATCTCTGATGGTGAGTCAGATTTCTCTAGAAGGAGTGCACCCGCATAGTTCGAAACATTTAAAACAATATAGACAAAGGAAAAACTGTGAGTTTAAGACATGTTTGAGAGAACATGTGAATAGTTAAGGTAAACAATAGAACAGGACATTTTACGTAACGTTTATCAAAAGCCCTGCTTAATGGGGTTAAAGAAGAGGTTATCATCTGGTATAGGTAGAATTTTTGCCATGTCATCAAGGTGGGTGGTATCTCATAACACAGAGTGTGTTACTCCTTATTGCCACTTGTAAAGGGATGTAGTCTTGGTAACCAGATTGGTAATTTTCCTGCGAGATTGTCGTCTGGAGTAAAGCAATGTTTTGGTTGTCTGGTGATGTTAAGGGTGTGAAGAAGGGTGTCTTGTAAAGACTTTTGTGCTCGTAAGGGAACATAAAGCGCGTGGGTCTCCTACCATTCAACTCATTGGGTGTGTTTTAAGCAGTTACTTCTCCTTAGATTGATTGGCTTGTATTAAAAAGTTGACAGGGCTGCCATGCGGTAAAAGTCACTACTAAGATGTATGGCTACAGATAGGGTGGGTGAGGAAAAGAAAGGATTTGAGGTTTAAGGAGGTGATGGGGGATGTTACCACTGATTTCAGTGAAGATGATCAGGATGTTGAAATTGTTGGGGCCAGATCTAATCCTTCCTAGGTTTGCGGTGTGCTGGAGAGGAGGTGATGCTTCCTTCTCTGGAGGGGTGTCTGTTTGCTGGCGGAGGGGAAAATCTGGCAGATAGCCGTCGTCTCCTATGTGAGTGGACCTCATCGAGTAGCGGGAGTTCCATGGGTTCTTCTTGTATGTGGTCCTGGTGAATGGGGCGTAAGTCAGAGTACCAATTCGGTAGCTCCATGTGGGGGATATTGAGCTTGTCGCAAAAAGTTGACAGGGCACTTTCAGGAGTACAGGGCGACTAGGAGGTCCTGCAGAAAGGCAGAAGGGAAATTTCCATCTATAAGCTATATTTCTTTCTCTTAGAACATCCAGCAGGGGGCGAATGTCTCTGCGTTGTTGTAATGTTATTTGTGAGAGATCCTGAAAAAGCTTTATTTCATGGCCCTGATATAATATGTGATTTCTGAGTCTGGCGTTACGTAATACGTTACGTAATATTTCTTCTTTCAGTTGAAAATTCACTATGTTACATATTATGTCTCTGGGTGGCTCATTATCCCTACCCCTGGGTTTGAGCGCTCTGTGGTATCTTTCCATATCCACTGGGGTTTCTAGGGGTCTACCAAGAAGATCATTGAATATGGCCAACAGTGAGGGTAGTAGTTGATCATTATCAAATGTTTCAGGCAGGTTTCTGATTCTAATATTATGCCTGCGACTGCGATTCTCCAGATCTTCTAAATGGCGTCGCATGTCCATAAGGTGTAAGGTATGCGAGTCTATGGTTTGCTTTGCACTATGTATGTCACTGTCATGGCGTGCAGAGGTGTCTTCAATGTCTTCTAGTCTGGTTACCATGCTGTGGAAGTCGCTCCTTAGGTCAGCTATTACTGCTGTAAAGGTTGCTTTAATGTCTTTGGCAATGGCATGTAGGTCTGCAATACTGACCGGTTGATATGGTTGCTCCTCGGATCGGTGTACCTCGGATCGGTGCGGGTTGTGTGAGGCGCCTGTAGTCTCTCCTCTCTCTGGGCTGCGGCTCATGTGCCGTGCTGTCTCCCCTGGGGCCTGTGTTTCCGGCCTCTTCTCGCGGGGTCTGGTGCGGAATATCTCCGCTATGGAGGCATCTGCCTCGGAAGAGTGTGCTCTGGGTGAGCGGGAACGGGTGGGGGAGAGATCCCCTTGTGCCTTGCCCATTGTTGAAGCCCTAGTGCTCGTTTACTAGCCGGGAAAGGAGTACGGTGCAGCGGAGCTGGAGAATCAAGCCGCCATCTCCCTCGGTATCCAGGCCACGCCCCTCGTATATTTGGTATGCTTTCATTGTTGCCAGCTCCACCCTTCAACTGAATCAGCCTGCTTCTCACTGCTATCTTTTCTCAAACTAAATACTGACTGACTGCTCAGATGTATATTTGGTATGCTTTCATTGTTGCCAGCTCCACCCTTCAACTGAATCAGCCTGCTTCTCACTGCTATCTTTTCTCAAACTGAATACTGACTCACCGCTCAGATGTATATTTGGTATGCTTTCATTGTTGCCAGCTCCGCCCTTCAACTGAATCAGCCTGCTTATCACGGCTATCTTTTCTCAAACTGAATACTGACTGACTGCTCAGATGTATATTTCGTAATTGTGTGCTTGTTACTGTTATTTCACCTACATCTGTAGCCATGTTCACACTATTTTAAAAGTTTATTTAAGCTTTAGGACTCATCTAATTTATGGCTCCCCTTATCTGCACATATTTTGCCCTTCTTGGCCCTTTTGATCATTGAGTGGAAAGGTCTGCTGTGATGCCTGTGTGCTTAATATTACCCCGTAATTGATTAATTGTCCCATCCACCCCCACCCATCTCAGTATAAAAGCAAGCTTTGCCTACGGGGGAATCATTGCAGGGGGTTAGACGTTGCAGAGGGGTTCTTCCAAAAAAGTGGGGTTCTTTAAATAAGTGGGCACTTCCGCGCTTGCACTTCAGCGATTTGCACAAAGCGCACACTAACAAACTATTTTACATAACATCAGACTACAGGTAACCTCATTTTCTAAACCACTCACATTCCTCTCTGAAACATGCATTCCTTACCTCTCCTTCTCACAATAGCAGCCTCTCTCCTCAAACTATCTTTTCTTCACCCCTCTTCCCCACCCCAGAATCTGTACATATCATCCTCACTTCTCCCCTCTCCCTATTACTGCGCTCAACATCTCTTTATAACTCTTAGCCCACATGCTAACAAAACCAGGAAGCTCAAACATGTCCCCTCATATAAATCATGTTCCCATATTACTTTCCTTTCTCTTCTGCTTCTCCTAGCCTCTGGTGATATTTCCCCAAATCCTGGGCCCCCCTCATTTAACACCCAACATGCCCATCACCACCACCCCACACCCTCTGGCAGTAGTTGCGATCTACGCAATTTAATCTCCATTCCCCTTCTTCCCAAAACCAGCCTCCCCTTCTCCTGTGCCCTCTGGAACGCCCGCTCTGTCTGCAACAAGGTCACTGCTGTTCACGACCTATTTGTCACTAATTCCTTTAATCTTCTTGCGATCACTGAAACCTGGCTCCACAAATGTGATTCTCCTTCTCCTGCTTCCCTCTCCCACGGTGGCCTTCTCTGGACTCACTCCCCTAGGCCTAATGGACGCAAGGGAGGTGGAGTAGGATTCCTCCTGTCCCCACAGAGCACCTTCCAGGTTATTCACTCTCCTCCCTCTCTGTCACTCTCATCATTTGAAGCCCACTGTATACGTCTATTCTCTCCAACCTCCCTAAGAATTGCTGTGATCTATCGGCCTCCTGGACCACTGTCAGCTTTCCTTGATGAATTTTCTGCCTGGCTACCCTACTTTCTCTCTTCTGAAATTCCCACTATCCTTCTTGGCGACTTTAACATCCTGGTTAACACTAACACTACTTCTAAACTTTTCTAACTTCCTCATTTGACCTGATGCAATGGTTACAGGCTCCTACTCACACTGATGGAAACACCCTCGACCTTGTCTTCTCCTATCTATGCACTCCATGCAACTTCTCCAACAATCCTTTTCCCCTCTCTGACCACAACCTTATTAGATTCTCTCTCTCCCTGTCTTGCACCACCTTTCCCTCCAATCACCAAACTGTCACCCTTAGAAACCTTCGCCAACTCAACACTTCTCTTCTCTATTCTGCTACTGACCACCTCTATGAAAAAATCTCACCCCTGTCCTGCCCCAACCAAGCCACTACCATCTACAATAAATCCCTGTCCTCCACTCTGGACAAGCTAGCTCCCCTTACCACACACAAAATCAGGCCTCAACCCCTACAACCCTGGCAAACAGACGACACCAGAAACCTCAAAAAGCATAGCCGTGCCCTTGAGCGTCGGTGGCACAAGACAGAGTCTCTCAAAGACTTCAACCAATACAAATCTGCCCTCCATAAATACAATTCTGGCCTCCACACTGCCAAGCAGACCTATTTTACCACTCTTATTAACCACTTGCTGACCGCCGATCGGCATCTGGCGGCGGCAAGGTGGTACGATAACGCTGATCGCCGTCACTGTGTTCGGGGAGGGAGCGGGTGCGGCGGCTTCGATTGCCCCCGGCTACCCGCGATGGCCCCCCCAGAGTGAAGGAACGGAGGTCCGTGTAAGTAAACACGGACCTCCGTTCTGTGTGAGGGGGAAGGGCTGTGATCACAGCCTTCCTGTACGTGGAGGCTGTGACCACTTCCCTTCCCCAGCTAGGGCAGCCCACACACAGTTAGAACACGCCCAGGGAACATAGTTAACCCTTAGAGCGCCCCCTGCAGGTTAACCCCTTCACTGCCAATGGCATTTACACAGTAATCAGTGCATTTTTATAGCACTGATCGCTGTATAAATGCCAATGGTCCCAAAAAAGTGTCAAAATGGTCCAACATGTCCGCTGAAATATCGCAGTACCGCTAAAAATCGCAGATCGTCGCCATTAATAGTAAAAAATAAAAACCCCAAAAATGAATTCTCATCATCCGTAAACGCGGACACTTTTGCGCAAAGCAATCAAACGCCGATTGCGATTTTTTTTTATCACAAATATGAGGAAGAATATAAATCGGCCAAAACCGATGAAAAAAAAATGTTTTTATATATTTTTTTTGGATTTGTATTTTAGCAAAAAGTAAGAAATTTGTTTTTTTTTGCAAAATTGTCGCTGTTCTTTTGTTTATAGCGGCGATCAGAAATGACGCAGCGGTGATCAAATACCACCAAAAGAAAGCTCTATTTGTGGGAAAAAAAGGACACAAATTTCATTTGGGTACAACGTCGCACGACCGTGCAATTTTCAGTTAAAGCGACGCAGTGCCGAATCGCTAAAAGGGCTCCGGTCCTAAAGCTGGAAATCCTTCCGGTCCTTAAGTGGTTAACATCTTCTCATCCAGTCCCCGTCAACTCTTCTCTATCTTCAACTCCCTACTGCGTCCCCCCCCACTTCCGCCCACTAACACACTCACTCCCCAAGTGGTTGCTAACCACTTCAAAAGCAAGATTGATACAATTTGTGATGAAATCTCCACTCTACAGGCATCTTCTCCAGTTAACACCCCATGTCAACAAGCACAATCAACACTATCCTTGTTCAAACCTACTACTATAAACGAGGTTGCTAAACTCCTTTCCAGCGCCCACCTAACCACCTGTCCATCGGACCCTATTCCCTCTAAAATACTACGCTCACCCTCTGACTCTATCCTGCACTCTCTAACTCACATCTTCAATCTCTCCCTCTCTTCTGGCATCTTCCCCAATGCTCTAAAATATGCATTGGTCACCCCCATACTCAAAAAAACATCCCTGGACCCTTAACAATCTATGCCCTATCTCCTTGCTCCCATTTTCCTCCAAAATCCTTGAACGTCTGGTCTACAACCAACTGAGTGACCACCTTGTTAAGAATAGCCTTCTTGACCCCCTCCAATCTGGATTCCGTCCTCAACACTCCACAGAAACTGCCCTTCTTAAACTCACAAATGACCTACTAACCGCTAAAACCAATGGACACTATTCTGTACTCCTACTCCTGGACCTTTCGGCTGCCATTGATACTGTCGACCACCCCCTCCTCCTCAAAAAACTTTACTCCCTCGGTCTCAGTGACTGTACTCTTCAGTGGCTCTCGTCCTACCTATCCCATCGCACCTTCAGTGTCACGTACAATTCTACCTCCTCCTCTCCTCTTCCTTTCTCTGTCGGGGTCCCCCAAGGTTCTGTTCTTGGACCTCTCTTATTTTCAATCTACACCTCTTCCCTGGGACGGCTGATAGCCTCCCACGGCTTTCAATATCATTTCTACGCTGACGATACCCAAATCTACCTCTCTACCCCCCAACTCACTCCATCAGTCTCCTCACGCATCACTAACTTATTAACAGACATATCTGCCTGGATGTCCCACCACTTCCTCAAACTCAACCTGTCCAAAACCAAACTCATAATATTTCCTCCCCAAAATGCCATTTCCCCTGACTTCTCTGTCAAGAGCAATGGCACAACCATCCACCCATCCCCACATGTTAGGGTGCTTGATGTTATCCTGGATTCTGAACTCTCCTTTTGGCCACACATCCAATCACTTTCTAAGGCTTGCCGCCTCAATCTCCGCAACATCTCTAAAATACGTCCCTTCCTAACCAATGAAACCACAAAGCTCCTGATTCACTCCCTGGTCATCTCTCGCCTCGACTACTGCAACTCCCTCCTGACTGGCCTACCTTTAAATAGACTCTCCCCCCTCCAGTCCATCATGAATGCCGCTGCCAGACTCCTCCACCTTACAAACCATTCAGTGTCTGCCACCCCTCTCTGCCAATCCCTCCATTGGCTGCCACTCGCCCAACAAATTCAGTTCAAAATACTAACCATGAGCTACAAAGCCATCCACAGCTCTGCTCCCAGCTACATCACCAACCTAGTCTCAAAATACCAACCTAATCGTCCTCTTCGCTCCTCTCAAGACCTCATGCTCTCCAGCTCCCTCATCACCTCCTCTCATACTCGCCTCCAAGACTTCTCCCGAGCCGCTACCATCCTCTGCAACTCCCTACCCCAATCTGTCAGACTATCCCCAAATCTTTCCACCTTTAGGCGATCCCTGAAAAATTTTCTCTTCAGGGAAGCCTATCCTGCCGCCACCTAACAACTGCACTTTTTATTCTCAATCAACCCATCCCCCCACAGGTATTTCCCTCTCGTATCATTTAACCCTCCCTCCTAGATTGTAAGCTCTACCGAGCAGGGCCCTCTGATTCCTCCTGTATTGAATTGTATTGTATTGTATTGTACTGTCTGCTCTAATATTGTAAAGCGCTGCGCAAACTGTCGGCGCTATATAAATACTGTATAATAATAATACCCAATATATGTATACATATAATATATTACATACATGTGCATGCACATACCCATATATATATATATATATATATATATATATATATACACATATATATATATATATATATATATATATAATATATGAAATATTACACAACAACCTGAGCACACACCCTGCTCGTCCTCCACAAAACCTGGACACAGGGTTGGAGATCCCGTCCCACCCAAGACACTATGGAAACTCCAAACTACAGAGCCCCATGCAGGAATACCAAAACCTGGAAAAAGCAGCAAAAGCAGTTTTCTCCAGCCCACATCTATGCTCTGCAGTCCTGCATCGAACCAATGTGCACACTCTGTGTCCTTTAAACAACAAACTTTCCAGTGACCGCATCTTACTGTCACATATTCCCCC
>BLSH010376700.1:270648-288148 GCA_018402905.1 Glandirana rugosa
AGTTTTGGTCGCTCCCATTTCGTCCCACGTTCTACCCGGGGACGTTGTCGTCCAGGGGCACTTCGTCTTCGGCGGTGCCTTGGAGACGGTGGTAGGCATGATGCAACCACATGGTTCCCGCGGCCCCGGTTCGGCCTCGATGGGCCTAACAGCCCTAAAGAAAGCGGAGATGGGGCGCATGCTGGGCACCATCTCGGAAATCTTCTCCTTTTTGCGTGTCGTCGGCTATGACGGGAGCTCCGGACACTTTGTGACGGGGGTTTCCTAGTCTCGGCGGAGGTGCCGGCAACGACGCGAAGAACAAGGCGGGACTACCAAATGCATGCGGTGGAGGCACCGCCTTGGTTTGGGGGATTCAGGTTCCGGCCCTAAAGGATGGGAGAAATTTTCTTCCCCTCAATTGGTCGATGTAGGTACCGGAACTGAGAGCGATCAAGCTCTGCCTGTCCCATGGGACAGTAGGGCTGTGCCGCCCGGTTCTAGTTCAGTCGGTCAATGCCACGGAGGTGGCGTACGTAAACCATCAGGGCGGAACAAGAAGCGCAGCAACGGCCGTGGAGGCGGCTCTGATCCTTTGGGGGCAGTGTTTCACAGGCCTCGAGGGCAGTATCGGCTGCTGTGCGTTTTTCCTCTTCTAAAGGCTCTACCACGGGTCGTACGCGGGGTAGAGGCGAAAGAAATCCCGACAATCCGGGTAGCTCCGGCTTGGCCCCGGCGCCCTTGGTACACCAACGTAGTACGGATGGTGGCAGAGGTTCCGTGGCGGCTTCTGCTTCACGGGGACCTGCTGTTGCAGGGGCCCATCTTGCACCCTGCTTTACCCTCGCTGGTTTTGACGGCTTGACTATTGAGTACCAGGTATTGAGGGATAGGGTGTCTCGGACTCCGTAATCCTGACTATGATAAAAGCACGTAAGAGTTCCTCACGTAAGATCTATCATAGGACCTGGAAGGCCTACATTACCTGGTGTGAGGCAGGGGGTTGGAACCCCCGCTCTTATAAAGTATCCAGAGTACTGGCATTTTTACAGCAAGGTCTGGACAAGAACCTGGCGTTCAGTACGCTTAAGGGGCAGATTTCGGCCCTGGCGGTTCTTTTTCAACGGCCCCTGGCGTCTCATTCATTGATCCGTACATTTGTACAGGGGGTACGTCATGTGGCTCCTCGGATACGATCGCCTTGGCACCGTGGGATTTGAATCTGGTGCTTTCTGGGTTGCAGAAATCGCCATATGAAAGGATTTGTGGCATTCCCTTACAGTTGTTGTCGCAGAAGGTGGCCTTTCTGGTGGCTATCACATCCGTCAGGCAGGGGTCGGAGTTAGCAGCAGTATCCTGCAAGTCACCTTACTTGGTCCTCCATAAGGACAAGGCAGTTTTGCGACCCTCCCCTTCGTTTTTCCAAAGGTGGTTTTTTCCTTTCATTTAAATGAGGATATTGTTCTCCCCTCATTGTGCCCGCACCCATCACATCCCAAAGAAGTTGAGCTGCATTCTTTGGAGGTGGTGAGGGCCTTGCGGGTGTATTGAAATTATACAGCTTCCTTTCGGAAGTCTGATTCTTTATTTTTGCTGACGGAAGGGTCACGTAAAGGTAGGGCGGCCTCGTCAGCTACCGTGTCTCGTTGGATATGGAAGACCGTGACTCATGCATATGAGATTCGGGGTAAGGTTCCCCCGTTTCCAGTCACGGCTCATTCCACCAGGGCATTTAGTACATCCTGGGCGTTTAGACACCAAGCCTCGGTGTCTCAGGTGTGCAAGGCAGCCACTTGGGCCTCATTGCACACGTTTACTAAATTTTACAAAATCGATGTTTCGGCACCCTCGGATGCTTCTTTTGGCCTCAAGGTATTACAAGCGGCAGTATAAGCGCGGTTAGCGCCGCCTGAGAGGGTGTTTTTCTGTTGGGTACAGTTATGATTTTACCCACCCCTCTTGATTGGCACAGCTTTGGGACATCCCCATGTGTCATAAGAATGCTGCGTCTGTCAGTGAACGGAAGAGAAAAGGGGATTTTTTGTATAACTTACCGTAAAATCCTTTTCTCTGAGTTCACTGACAGACGCAGCACCCACCCCTCTGCGTTGGTTTTGTACGGCTTGTTACGAACTGATGTGCTGTACAGAGCAGAGGGATTATATGCTAAGGTGAGGACGGCCCCCTGGGAGGGGCCAACCTACACTTTTGATTGTTTTGCCTAGGCTACTCCTAGTAGGATGAGCATAACCCCATGTGTCATAAGAATGCTGTGTCTGTCAGTGAACTCAGAGAAAAGGATTTTACGGTAAGTTATACAAAAAATCCCTTTTTCTGAACAAACAACATCCGCTCACCCCACATCTCTATGACATTCCGAAGATCCACAAAGACCAAAACAATCCACCTGGGAGGCCTATCATAGCCGAGATTGATAGTCTCACCAGTAACTTGGGATGTTATATTGATCACTCAAAATCTGTTAGGGTTTTTTGTGTCGCACCTATGGATGTTTCTGGTTTGGATAGGGTTAAAATTACATTGTCTGCAAACAAGCCAATTTTGTGATCTGTGATGCCTATTGTAATGCCCTGGATCTCACTATTTGATCTTATTATTTCTGCCAATGATTCTATATTCTTTTTTATCATATCATATTCTTTTTTTAATACTGACGCATTTCCTCCCGCCAAGCGTTAAGTTGCGCCAAGATTTTGTCAGCATTAGTTTTGGTTGCTTTATGTTTTGCCTTCAGTTCTACTATTTGTTTATTTAGTTGTGAGATGTATTGTGATTTCTGTCTTTTCTCTCTAGCAGCAATTTGGATCAAAGCCCCCCTAGCAAAGGCTTTGTGTGCACACCAAACCATAGCTGAAGAACACTCTGCGTTATCATTAATTTAAAAGTATTCCGTAAGCTTGAGCTGCATTTGCTCTCTAATTTGAAGTTTGGAGAGAAGGTACGTGTTGTTACGCCATAGTGGTGCATGAGTCATTTTGCGAGGATCCACAATATCAATGGTAATTGGAGCATGGTCTGACCATGTAATACTGTGGATCGTCGCATTGGTTACCTTTTGCAGCACAAATTTATCCATAAGAAAGAACTCTATCCTAGAGTAGCTTTTATGCACCGAGGAATAATGGGAATAATCCCTTTCAGAGGTGTGGAGACATCGCCATGGATTATATAGATCCTCTTCTAGACAATAGGACCCCAGAGATGGTCGGCGTCTCCGCCCCCCTGGGGAGGAGTCTATCACATCATTTAATACCACATTGAAATCTCCACATAATATCAAATTGCCCTTTTGCATTTGCTTCGATTTTTTTATGCTTTTACGAATAAACCTTATAGGTTTCTTAGGTGCATATAATTTACCAGAGTATATACAGTGTTGTTAAGTTTGGCTACTAGAATTATGTACCATCCACGCTCATTGACGTCCTTGTCCATCAGGGTAAACGTAATGAAGTCTCTGACCGCTATCATTACTCCGCCACGTTTACCATAGTCATTTGCTGTAAATACCTGTGGAAATTTTTTATGAGAACATTTCAGAGGATTTAGCTTGGTAAAATGAGTCTCCTGTATGCAAATTACATCACATTTTTGATCCAAGGCTGTGTTCTACGCTTAAAGGGGCTATTAAAACCTCTAGCATTTAAAGACATCAGTTTAAGAGACATTCATGTGGTAGCAAATGCTGTGGTGCCATCTAGTGTTAATGACAGAGAAGTGTTGAGTAGTTACATTAGCTTCCATTAGGCTTGAATGCAAAACATGGTATTTTGAGCTACTTAAGATACAGTTCTGGTAAAACAAAGAGGAAACAACTCTTGCTACCTTGGATAAGGTAGAGTAACATAATCGTGTAACCAGTGGATTCGGGAAACTCCCGTAAACAACTTTGGAGGAGTATGGTTTTAAATCAGCCGTGCACCGGGTGCTTCAGATTTCGTCACATTGACAGGTGGTGCCATAAAAGATTTGGGTATTTGCCATCTTGACAGGGGTACAGTGAGGTACCTTTGTATTAAGGAGGAATGCACTATGCCTTTGGTCCTGTTTTGCTGTGCTTGGTTCTGGGACACTATTTGGCGGAGGTCCTGGAATTGCTGAATTGCCGTCGGCGAGTAGGAATCCCCATTTTCGGAGGAGCTCCAATCCCTTCTCCAAAGAGTTTATGGAATGCGATTCATTATTCATCTCCAGAAGCAGTTTAGCCAGGAATCCCCACTTATATAGCACCTTATTGTTCCTTAAGATTTTAGTTATAGGGATCAGTTTCTTCCTGGCTGCCATTGTGGCTTGCGACAGATCTGCGTATAAGGTGATGCCCGAGTATGGGTCTGGTAGGGTTTGGTTTTGCTTGGCGAAGCGCACCAATTGGTCCTTGATGTGATAAAAATGGATTCTTGCTATAACATCTCTGGGGACCCTATCAGGCAGATGTGGCGGTTTGGGCAGCCTGTGGGCCCTGTCTATAATTACATCCGCCGGTGTGAGAGATGGTAGAGCGGTTCCCATTATTTTTTGGAGATATGGTCTCAGGTCAGCAGGTTTTACTGTTTCAGGGATGCCCCTGAACTTGATGTTGTTCCTTCGCGCTCTGTCCTCAAGGTCTGTGACTTTGAGTTTCAGAGCTGCGATTTCATATTCCACTTCAAAACGAGCGTCCACCAGCTCATTATGCGCCAATGTGAAGTCTCCCATTTTATTTTCCATGTAATCTACCCTGTCTCCCAGATCTGCTATTTCCTTGCTTGTGGATCTCATGAAGTTAGCTATGTCCTGTTGTATAGCACCTCTTAGGGTTAATAGCATATCTTTCATAGTGATGTCTGTTATTGGTTGCCCTGAGGTGGGAAAAGCATCCAATTTTTGGCTATACGTGGGGGTTTGCTCCATTTCACTTTCCTTAGTATCATTCTCAGCAGAGTTATTCTCTAAAGAGTTAAGCCTCCTCTTCTGCTTAACAGGACTGTTAGAAGTGGAGGGCGGTTGTGATGTGCCTGTTTCAGGTGACTCACCAGTTTCTGTTCCGCTCGTGTCTGTTCCGATCGTTTCTGTAACTGCAGACAAGGCATCGTGTCTCCCGGGCGCCATCTTGGATTCGTCTAGCCGGCCCTGGAATGAAGAACTCGGTCAGCTTTCTAGGTGCCTCTCGCTCCTTACATTTCCTCAAGTTGCTGCCTCGTTTCTCTTTAGTATCCCCTCTCAGGCTGTCTTTGTGCGCTGTGGAAAGCTGTGTAATGCCCGGTGTGTCAGAGCTCCTCACTTACAGCTCCATCCGCTCTGGCTGCCGGCTCCGCCCCCCACAAGTAACTTTTCTGATCAACTCCATAGAATTCACCCTGACCCACAGCTATTTTTCCTATCTGGGTGACTTCTATAGGCAGGTTAGAAGTACAGCATTGGGAGACCGATTTTCTCCCTGCTATGCCAACCTGTTCATGGGGTTTTGGGAGGACCAGTGCATTTGGGCTAACAACCCCTTTGCAGCTATTCTGGCGTTATACGCGAGATATATAGATGATATCCAGATCGTCTGGAATGGATCTGAGTTGAAGCTTCATAACTTCCTTGAATATTGCAATGCCAATTCTTTTGGTATAGCCTTTACCCATGTTGCTTATGAAGAGTCACTGGTGTTCCTAGACCTAGAACTACATGTGGACAGTGAGGGAAAGATCTTCGTAAGACACATTTTAAACCCAGTGCTGGAAACTCGTATCTACATTCCAAGAGCCATCACCACGCAAGGTGGATACACAATGTCCCATTTGGACAATTTTGCAGACTAAGAAGAACCTGCACAAGATTGAAGAATTACAAAGAACAAGGCAACATCCTCAAAAAGAAATTCTTGGAGAAGGGCTACAAGGAAGAACATATAGAGAAGGCGTACATGGGTTACTGGATACGGTATAGCGAAGATGCCCCACAGGGGCTACATGAGTTTAAAGGAGACTTCAAATCAAAAAGAGCTAGAAGTTGTGAAAATACCAATTCCATCAGATTTAGTACCAGATTCAACACCAAAGCCTTTGACATCCATCGTGCTATCCAACGAAATTGGAAGATTTTAAAGCAAGACCCAGTTTTGGGTCAGTTACTGCCTCCCAGACCTGAGATAGTGTTCAGAAAACCAAAGGACCTAAGAAGCCACATTGCTCCCAGTAGGGTCTGCAAGGTCCAAGACCAGACTAAGATTAACTTTTGTCCCCGGTCAATTGTGTTCGAACAAAGAGGGAACTATAGGTGTGGGGTGAAGAACTGTGGAAGCTGGGAGTGCATGTGGCATAGTAAGAAGGGGATCATGGGAAGAGATGGACATAACCATGTGATAAAACAATTTATCAATTGTGGGGACCTCCCATGTGATCTATGGATTAATATGCCCATGTGGACTCCTCTATGTGGGGCATACACTACGCCCATTAAGAGTAAGGTTTGGTGAACATAAATGCAGTATTAACAGCAATGAAAGTGATAAAAATAAGTATAAGAACAAGAACAAATATTCAGTCTCGCACCATTTTAACCACTTCAATACTGGGCACTTCCCCCCTTCTTGCCCAGGACAATTTTCAGCTTTCAGCGCTGTCACACTTTGAATGACAATTGCATGGTCATGCAACACTGTATTCAAACTACATTTTCTAATTTTCTTCCCACAAATAGAGCTTTCTTTTGGTGGTATTTGATCACCACTGGGGTTTTTATTTTTTTGCTAAACAAACTAAAATAGACTGATATTTTTTTTAAAAGGTTTTTCTTTGTTTCTGTTATAACATTTTGTTTTCTCTTTCACTGATGGGCACTGATGAGGCTACACTGATTTGCACTGATGAGGCAGCACTGATATGGCAGCACTGATGAGTTGGCACTGATAAGGTGGCACTGATGGCCACTAATGAGGAGGCACTAATATGTAGAATTGATGGGCACTGATAGGCAGCACTGATGAGCACCAGTAGGCGGCATTGAAATGCAGCACTGATGGGTACTGATAGGCGGCACTGACAGGCAGCACTGATGAGCACTAATAGGCACTAATAGATGGCACTGATAGGCAGCACGGATGAGGTACTGTCAGTCATTACTGATGGGCACTGATTGGCATCATTGAAGGGCACTGACATGCTGCACTGATAGGCACCAATGGGCAGTGATTGGCACTTTGGTGGGCACCGACTGGCATTAATGGGCAGTGATTGGCTGATGTGGTGGACATCTGATGGGCGCTGAGCTAATATTCAGTGTGATTATCAGCTCGGGCCTCCCTCTGACAGGAGAGCCGCCAATGAGCTCTGTCAGCACGGACCGAGGAAAGCAGTTTACCGGCACTTCCTGGTTCACGCTGTGATCAGCTATGGTCACGGCTGATCATGTGGTAAAGCACCTCCGTTAAAGGCTCTTTACTACGATCGAAGGTGCGGTGTGTCAGAGTGACACACCACACAACCGATCACTGTGCTGTGCGCCCCCGCGGGAGCGCAACCGCGGGTTATCCTGCTGGATGTCATATGACATCCTATCAGGATAATGAAACGGTAATTTAAAGTGGTAAGCATCACAATGGAAACCCGGCTGGTATGAAAGTGGCATTGAAGCAATAGCTGAAGATCCTGATGGTGGCCGGAGATTCCAGAGGTTATGCAAGAGGGAAACATTCTGGTTATTCACCTTGGGATCTCTGGTCCTTGGGGGCTTGAACGAGGATCTCGAGGTACGTGGGGTTGTCAAGTAGAGGTGGGACATAAGGTACAGTGAACACGCAAGTTTCCTTCTCCCTCCTACACTATATAGCACAGAGGTTCCTCTAATATACCATTCAGGGACTCATGCTGTGCACACAACTGTGTTTGTGCATGAATTGCATGTATATGCATGTGTGTACATATGTGTGTGCTCATGTGCATGTGGGCGTCTATGGGACACAAGCGCATGGGTGCACAACAATGGCTTTGCACGTGTATGCATGGCACATATCTATATATAAGGGATTTGCTCTTTTTGGGGATCACCTTCCCTGGGATAAAGGCAGTTGGCAACAGCAGTTTTTTTAAAATCTGTCTTTCAGCCAGGTTTATTGGTAAAAAGGTTGCATTCAAAACACAAACCTCAAATAAATCCTTGCCATCCATTCTCAAACTAAACATTTCAGCATACCTCTCTAAGCAGTGTAGGGCTTCTCCAAGACACACACAAAACAGAAACAAATGCAAACCTTTTCCTTTAGTCCAGAAGCAACAAAACTCCATGGATCAGGTCTCTGAGTCCCAGGGCAGAACAAAACTGTGCTCTCTCCCTGGTTTATTTAAACCACAGCTGGTAGAAGACTAAAGTGGACCAGAAAATCCGGTCCAGAACCAGCCCTTCCACGGTGGCTGGAAAAGCCCGGTTTGGTCCATACCAAATGAACACATATGAGGCGACGGTGACTAGCCTGAATGACCTTCCCAGCAAGTAGTATTTTAGGGCCTCTAAGGCCCACTTGATAGCCAGGCACTCCTCCACAATGGCATAATTATTTTCGTGTCTATTGAGCTTCCTGCTTAAGTAGAGACCAGGTGCTCCTTGCCGTCTCTGATCTGGGACAGGACCGCACCCACCAATCCCACCTCAGATGCGTTGGTTTGAACCACATACTCCTTTGTGAAGTCTGGGGTCACGAGCACCGGCTGTACACAAAGGGCTTGCATCAATTTCTGGAAGTCCTTCACGCTTTCGGGATTCCACTTAACCATTCCTGACACTCTACCCTTTGTCAGATCGGTCAGAGGGACGGCAATGGTGGCAAAGTTGGGGATGAAGCATCGGTAATACCCTGTAATCCCCAAGGAAGGCCCAAACCTGTTTCTTGTTCAGCAGTCGGGGCCATTTTTGAATGGCCTCGATCTTATTTGTTCGGGGCTTGATCAGACCTCGACCAATCACATACCCAAGGTATTTGGCCTCCTTGAGACCTATGGCACACTTCTTCGGGTTGGCTGTTAAACCTTCTACCCTCAGTGAATCTACCACTGCCTGCACCTAGGGCAGATGTGATTCCCAATCTGGGATGTGGATGACGTGATCATCCAGATAGGCCGCTGCATAGGGCCGATGCGGCCTCAAAGTTTTGTCCATCATCCCCTGAAAGGATGCAGGGGCCCCATGCAGACCAAACGACATTCGTTTGTATTGGAAGGACCCCTCAAGGGTAGAGAAGGCCATTTTTTCCTTTGCTGATTCCCTTAGTTAGGTCTAGGGTTGTTATGCGCCAAGCCCCTCCCAACCTATCCAGAAGTTCGTCAACCTGTGGCATCGGGTATACGTTAAACTTCATTCAGCTTCCTAAAATCGTTACAGAACCGGATAGTGCCATCAGGCTTTGGGACCAGTACTATAGGGTTTGAACGGGCACTGTGGGACTCTTGTATCACTTCTAACTCCAACATGGCTTTTATTTCTCTTGCCACCGCCTCTCGTCTAGCCTCAGGTATTCAGTAGGGTTTTACATTTACACGGACCCCGGGTTCCGTGATTGTTATGTTATATCACAGTGGTCAGTCTGCGTAGGGAAGAGAAAAAGTCTGTTTTTATTGACAAATTCCTTAATGTTGTTTTGTTGCGTTAGTGACGAGGACTCGGTTATGGGGACATCAGGGGTTATTGGTAACCTGTCCTTTTGGGGCGTGAGCACTGCCAATGAACTCTCCCTGTCCTTCCACGGTTTTAGGAGATTAACATGGTAAATCTGCTCTGTTTTTTCCCCCAGGCTGGTAAAAGTTGTAGTTTACTTCCCCTACTCTTTCCCTAATCTCAAAAGGACCCTGCCACTTTGGCAGGAATTTACATTCAACCGTGGGGACTAGCACCAGCATTCTGTCCCCGGGGGTTGAAAGTTTGGCTTTTGGCACCCTGATTGTAAACCCTTCTCTGGGCTTCCTGGGCTTGCTCCATATGCTCTCGTACCAGGGGCAGGACAGCTACGGCTCAATCCTGCATCAAGGAGACGTGCTCTATGATGCTTCTATATGGGGTGGCCTCTACCTTCCACATTTCTTTTGTGACATCTAGCAGCCCCCTGGGATGTCTACCATACAAGAGTTCAAAGGAGGAATACCCCGTAGACATCTGCGGAACCTCTTGTATGGCAAACATGAGGTATGGTAGCAAAAAATCCCAATTTCACCCATCTTTATCCACCACCTTTTTTAGCATACTCTTGAGGGTCTTGTTAAACCTTTCCACCAGACCTTTTGAGACCGTTAGTTTTGGGGGTGGTAAACAGAGGTATGGAAATGGGAGATTTTGTACATTTTACACAATTCTCTGGTCACTCTGGACATGAATGGGGTACCCTGATCTGTCAAGATTTCTTTAGGGATCCCCACCCGACTAAACACCTGAACCAGTTCCTTGGCGATAGTCTTAGCGGAGGTATTCCGCAAGGGTATGGCCTCAGGATAGCGGGTCGCATAGTCCAATATCACCAGGATGTGCTGGTGTCCCCGGGCAGATTTTACCACTGGTCCCACAAGATCCATGCCTATTCGCTCAAATGACACTTCATTTATGGAAAGTGAGACAAGGGGACTACAAAAATGGGGTGACGGGGCTGTCATTTGACACTCAGGGCCAGACTCACAGTATTCTTTGACTTCTGCATACAACCCAGGCCAGAAGAATCTCTGGGTTATCCTCTACCTGGCTCTCTCCATACCTAGATGTCCCCCCCCTTACGTGACCATGGGCCAGATCTAGCACTATTCGATGGAAGGGTTTGGGAACCACTAGCTGTTCCAGTTCGTCGTCTCCATGTTTCACCACCTGATACAAGAAATCATTTTTAAGCGACATGTAGAGAAAAGACCCCCCCCCCCAATTAGGGTCCATAGGTTCCCCATCTATCACCTTCACTTTTTCTCTGGCTCTGAGGAGAGTGGCATCCCCTAGTTGTTCTGTACAGAAGTCCTCTCTCTGGAGTCATGGACTACATTCGGTTCACTCTCACGGTCAGGTATAGAGGCATGGTCTGGGTCATTAGCCACCTGCTGGGAGCTATCTTCCGGCTCCCTGGCAATTACAGGAAAAAGAAGAGGGTCTCCTCCTTCCTCGGTCCTGCCACCAATCTCTCCTTCCGTTTGGCAAAAAGAGTCTGGTGAGAACTCCCATGCTTTCTCAGCAGGGGAAGCTCTTTCCTCCAGGCTCTCTGTGCCTTCCCACAACCTCCAAAAATGGGGAAAATAGAGCTTCATGAAGCAGGAAAGGTACCACTCCCACTGAATGGGTCACTCTGCCACAAGGGGTGTCAATCTCGACCAGCGCCGTCTGGTAGTTACGAGTGTCCCCATGGATGCAAATGACCCCGACAGTGCTAGGGTGTAACCTGGCCGGATTTACACCGCTGCTTTTGACCAACTACCAGAGTCAAGCAGTGCAGTGACGGGTTTCCTGTTAATAGCAATCTCACATATTTGCTTCTCCATGCGACTTGGGCATGATGCTATAAATGCGACCTGTGAAAAAAGAGAAATGCGTTGTTTAATATAAGCATTATCACATTGCATGGGTTCATCATTCTGGGCACAATTGGCAGCAATATGCCCCAATGCATGGCATTGGTAGCACTGTATGTGTTCTATACCCAGTCCTCTCAAGGATCACCCAGTCTCTTTAAATGGATCAGTTTTATCAAATTTCCCCTCGCCCCTGACCCTGGAACAGTCTTACAGGGTCCGCTGGGGGATCTCTCACCTCTTCTTTGTTTAAAAAAAAAAAAAAAAAACAGAATTGCTCTTTATTGATAGATATGGATAGGTGTATTACAAAAGTCATATAGGGTTACATAGCCAGAATCAGTGGAGAATCATGAGTCTATAACAGTACTACACACATCAAGGCTGCCGCTTTAATTCCCCGCAGAGGAGATTAGCCCAACAAACATTTTCTTGGTGATAGTATTATATTAATACACAGTAACCTGTGCCAACTTATTCATCTATATCACACCAATTTATGTATCATTTAACCAGGGTTGCCACATTTTCTCATTTTTCCAGGGGGAGTTCCTATTTATATACGTAAGTTTATACAGTGACAGCACCCCGTTAATTGTAGATTCCCAAGAGGACACCGTGGGTGGAGAGGGGGATGTTCACCTGAACAAGATCTCTTTTTTGGCATAGTAGAGAAGGTACAAAATCAGTATTTTTGTATATCTAGGTGTCTGATCTTCTGTGTAAATTCCAAGCAGCTCCAAAACATATGAAAATATGAGCCGCCCTCCAATTGTGTCACATCGGGGAACGCTGAGGGTAAACTCTGTGTAGCCTTTGTGGTGTATAATACACCCTGTGGATGAATTTAGTCTGCAACAATTTGTCATTGGAGGCTATCATGAGCCTAGAACAGTTCTCCAAGCACTCTTCCCATTCCTCCCTATCCAACTCAGGAATGTCAGTGTGCCATTTCTCCCACAACTTAACCATTCTAGAGGACTGTACATTAAGTAGGGCCATATATAGCACAGAGAGGGGTTTATCTAGTTATTCCTGTGCAATCAAGTCTTCAATCAGATCCGCCTCCATCACAGGGGCAGTGGGAAACTGGGAGCGTGCAGCGTGCCTTAGCTGAAGATACCTAAATACATCCAGCGGGGGTGTTTATATTTTGAGGTTAGAGCCCCAAAAGACAATAACACGCCCGAAGGCATAATGTTCCGAAAATGCTTAATCCCACATCTCGCCCATACCTGAGGGTCTGTAAATGATCTGAAATGTAAGGAGGGGTTCCCCCACCGCGGTTGATATGGGGACCAATGACCAGGTACGATGAAACATGTCCTACCAATAAAAGTGGCAGTGGGAGGGAAGAGTATGCTACTACACCCTTATACATAAGGTTCCCAAGCTCTGTCAGAAAGCCCACAACGGCAGCTTCCAAACAAACCGCCGCATTAGTTCGCGAACCGGTCACCCACCAACGTACTGTAACCAGTATTGCTGCCCAGAAGTAAACCTTATAATTTGGGATGGCTAGGCCCCCATAATTGATTGAGAGTTGCATCGTGGACCTAGCTAATCTAGGGACAGAGTCGGCCCATAGGAAAGAGCCAATGAAGCTATCCATCTCTCTGAAGAACTCTATGCGTAGTAAAGTGGGACAGTTGCAGAAAATATAAAGGAATTTGGGGAGAAAAATCATTTTTAAAATATTGATGCGACCCAAGACATTAAGAGGCAGGCTGGCCCATGTGGCACATTTGGCTTTCAATGATATCAGCACCGGTTTTACATTCAGATCATAATATTGGGCAAGATTCCTCAATACCCTAATTCCTAAGTATTTAAATTCCTCCACCCAGAGTAGCGGGGAGGGTGCAGCTGTCTTTCTGTTATTGGGGTCCAATGGGAAAAGGACAGATTTGCCCCAATTAATATGAATTCCCGAAAAGCGGCTAAAGTCGTCAAAAATTGTTAAGGAGACCCGCAGGGATGAGTCAGCATCTTTGAGATATAGCAGGATGTCATCCGCATACAGCGGGATTTTCTCCTCCAGGGGGCCACCTGTCCGGAGCCCTGTATAAACACTGCCAGTGGCTCTAGCGCCCAGGCAAACGGGCCGAGTGCCTCTAGCCAGGGGAAATAAATTTGAGATAGTGCCCTTAGTCCGTACTCAGGCCCTGGGGCTTTTATATAGCATACCCAGTCACTGAAGATACTTGGGGTCAAACCCGAACCTCTGTAGGACCTTCCATAGAAAAGGTAATTCGACAGAGTCAAGGCCTTTTCCGCATCCAATGATGCCACTACTCTCGTCCCTCTGTTGTCATGGTTTGTCAACAAGTTAAGATAAAGCCTTCGAATACTGATGTTGGTGCCCTTCCCAAGCATAAATCCACTTTGGTCCACCTGCACCAATTGTTCTATGACCGTTGCCAGGCAGAGAGCAAACATTTTTGCCAAAAGCTTGACGTCTGCATTAATGAGGGAGATTGGCCTATATGAGGCACAGTCTTCTGGATCCTTGCCTGGTTTGGGGACCAGTACAATAAGGGCCTCTGACATTGAGTCTGGTAGGGCATCAAGGTCAGTAAACTTAGCGAACAGAGAAGTTAGTCGAGGCACTAGAAGTTCTTGGAAGCAAGAATAAACTTCACTAGGGATGCCATCAGGTCCAGGAGTTTTACGAGACTGCATGTGACCCAAAACCGTTTGGATTTCCTCCGGTGTAATGTCTCCATCCAACCTTTCCCTATCTACAGTCTCCAGTACTGGAAGGTCCACTTGGTCAAGATATGCGTCCAAGGCTGAAAGGTCAGAGGTCACCCTATTGGCATATACATTTTCATAGAACAGTTTAAAGCATTGGTTTATAGAATCAGGTTTAGTCTGAGTCCCCCCCCCCCCGCCCCCCCTCAGAGTCTCTTATACTAGCTATATGCGTGGGTGTGAATCGTCCCCTTGCCAACCATGCTAATAACCTACTATTTTTATTGCCATATTCAAATGCCCTTTGAGCTGTATTAAGAAGGGACTTCTTAGTTTGAGCAGTTCAAAAGACTGTTACCTCTCTAAGGGCGTGTTGCCAGTGTGCATAAGCGGCCTCAGTGGGGTTAGAAGTATAATCTGCTTCCCTAGATCTTAATTCTTCCTCCAATTGCTCCAGGGTGCGGGCAGAGTCCCTCCTAATAGTTTCAATAGGGGTAGCATATTCACCTCTAAGCCATGCCTTAAAGGCGTCCCAGCAAGCCAATGGAGAGGTTGTTTCATTATTAGCTAACCAAAAGGTACAAAGGGCCTCGGGGAGCTCCTCCTGAATCTTAGGGTTCATAATCCAGTATTTAGATAGGTGCTACAACCGCGTGCCCCCAGGCACTGAGTGCTGTAGGGTGGCCATAAGGGGGAGGGGGTGGTCTGATACTCCCCAGGAGAGTATATCAACCGACACTACATCCCTAAGAGCCTCAGACAAAGCAAACAACAGGTCAATGCGTGAGAACGTCCTGTGCGAGGCCGAATAGCAAGTAAATTCCCTATCAGACGGATGAAAGTGTCTCCATATGTCTGTAAGACCAAAGGCACTCATCCAGGAAGCAACTCCAGAGGTCGCCCCCCCCCCCCCCCCCCGAGGAGGCCTGCAATCTATCTAGTGTGGCAGAGGGGGGCATGTTAAAGTCACCCACAATTATAACTTTAGTATCCCCAAAAGAGGCAACCTCATTCATGATGTCAGTAAGCAAGGCCACATCCGTGTGCAGGGGGGGGGGGGGGGGGCAGATATAGTCCCACCACTGCATAAGGCACATCCATAATAAGACAATGCATCAAAACATATCTTCCCCCATAATCGTTTTTTAGCCCCAATAATTGAAATTGCAGAGATCTGTGAATGAGGATATTGACTCCTCTTGCATAATTGGAGTAGTTAGCATAATGGGCCCCTACCCTAGCCTTTTTGAGGCCCATAATACGCGCACCAAAATGGTGCGTTTCCTGTAATATACAGATCTGGGGGGAAAATCTGGAGATATAGGTAAAGACCAGGGAGCGCTTGATTGCAGAATTCAACCCCCTAACGTTCCATGAGAGAGTGCTAAATTTAGTCATAGTAAAGGGACAGTAAATGTGGGGAAGCAGCAGCCTCAGTGCCCAGCCCAGCCATTGCCAGGGGAAGAAACAGACCCCCCTTCAGATCTCAGCAGCAGCAGCATACATGCTATCATCATATCATCATAGCCAATAACCTTTATAGCATGAATAAAGAGCATTGTAACATGAGCAAAAAAACACCAACCAAAAAACTGTAGAACCCATCTGGTAGCATACATTACTAACATCCCCCTCCCCCCACCCCACCAAATCCACATCCCTGGATGCAGCATCGTTACCCAAACTTGTCCCAACAGTCAATCAACTTGGGGTGCAGTTCAAGAGGCACCCAGTCTAGTAGTAGTCAAAACAGATGTGATAGCTTGTAAGCAGTGAAATTGAACCGGCGTTTCAGACCGGATTGTGCCCATGGAGGAGGAAAAAGGCACAGTGTTCTCATGGCGAGCCAGGGGCATCAACTTGAACAGATTAGTAACTGTAAGTAAACTTTGTCCTTACTGCGTATGAGCCTCCATATAGATAAAGCAGCCCTTCTCCCCAAGCCAGTCACCAGGGCAGTGTGTGAATTAAGGTGGATAATAACTTATGGTCAAGTGGAAGCATGTGACAGGCAGCCTTATAGTCCTGCATACATTTGTCTAAGTATTAACAACAGGCTGCCATTCCAATTCCATGTCTAAGATCCATAAGGATAGGGTAGTTCAAGGATCAACTGTCTCCGTCATGAAACATTATGTTCCATAGCTCAGTAAAGGGCCCAGCAGTAAGGTATTAAGTAAAGCAGTAAGAAATCATAGTGTCAAGTGCAAGCCATGCATACATATACTACTTTAACCTCTCGGGGGAAGCGTGTCCAGCCAGGCCAAAGCATCATGGGGGGTGGTGAAGAACCGAACGACTCACCATCGACAACCCGCAATTTAGCTGGGAATAGGATGCTGTAGGAGATGTTTCAGGCCCTCATCACAGCCTTTACAGTGTCAAATGACCTGTGCATCTTCTGAGTCTCCACGGTATAATCGGGAAAGATAAACAACTTGGTGTTGTGGTAGGTCAAGGGCCCGGCGCTCCTTGCCAATCTCAGTACCTCATCGCGGTCACAGAAGTTTAGAAGCCTCATTATAAATGTCCTAGGAGGGGAACCCTCAGGGCCCGGGTGGGGTGGCACCCTGTGGGCACGGTCAGCTGTGAAGTAGGGAGAAAATTGGGCCGCAGGGAGCAAGGATCCGAGTAATTCCTTGGTAAAGATTGTGGGGTTCTTGCCTTCCGCCTCTTCAGGGGAGCCCCACAATCCGCAAATTGTTTCTTCTGCTCCTGTTCTCTGCATCTTCGGCCCTGTATTCAAGGGCCCGCATTTTGGTTTGCAGTGAGCGGAGGGCCCCCGATTGGTCCGACACCTCGTCCTCCACGCGGCCGATGTGATGTTCAGCCTCAGTCACCCGGGATCTGATTTTTATCTCGGCAGGGCCACGTCCAGCTGCACCACCACGATTTTAGTGGTGAGCGCCATTTGGCAAGTAGCCACCGCCAACTGGCATGCAGTAATCGCTGCCATCACCTCAGGGGTGCCCAGTACGGATGTAAAGGGGGCAGTCTCCAAGTCCATTTGTGAGGCCATATTGGAGACATGTGCTGGCTCTTGTGCTTGAGAGGAGGGAGAGGACAGAGCTGCCAGCAGGTCAGCCTTCGGGGGAAACGTCAGCTTCTTCCCCCCTTTCTGATGCCTGCTCGAGGATTTAGAAGGCATACGGTGGATGTACAGGCACTTGGTGAGGAATTTAGCGGTCAAAGAATAATATAAATGAAATTTCTCCAATGGAGCTCCGGGAAGCACGTCTGTCTAGATCGCCATCTTGGCCACGCCCCGATCTCTCGCCTCTTGAGAGATTGGAGTGTGGCGCAACAGCCGTGTA
>BLSH010376700.1:290648-302432 GCA_018402905.1 Glandirana rugosa
AGCGATAACACCAAATTGAACACGCCTGTTCTCCATTCACACCTGAGACTTTATAACACTAACGAGTCACATGACACCGGGGAGGAAAAATGGCTAATAGGGCCTAATTTGGACATTTTCACTTGGGGGTATACTCACTTTTGTCGCCAGTGCTTTAGACAATGGCTGTGTGTTAAGTTATTTTGAGGGAACAACAAATACACACGGTTATATAAGCTGTACACTCACTACTTTACATTGTAGCAAAGTGTAATTTCTTCAGTGTTGTCACATAAACATATATAATTAAATATTTACACAAATGTGAGGGGTGTACTCACTTTTGTGAGACCCTGTAGATGCTAATGTTTACTGTACAGTGAACACCTAACACTACGCCTCAGACCCTTAGTGTTACTAAACCCACAACAGTAAAACTGTCTGTATATGCAGAATAGCATGCTTGTTATACTCACTGTGGAATTTAAGGGGTTTGATCTTGTATGGCCAGTTACTTCCTGCTTGCACTGTCTGTGTGTAAGGCCATACTACACGCAGGCAGGATTGTAAGTTTGCATGTGCTCTATTCGGCCTCTCTTATGCTGTGTTGGAGATTTGCTGTTTCAGTTAAGTTTTTCAGGTCACATGGTATTTACATCACCAATGTGGGTGTGTTTACAGATTCTAACTGACTGCCTCCTCCTCCATGCCCAGTAACTAAAAAAGCCCACAGTGGGTGGGATATCACATCTAGAATCATGGAAGATCCACCTCCCATAAAAGCACATGGACACAGACTGTAGTGGATTTTTAAAGGCGGTGATCCCATAAATTAGAAACACCAATCTACATGTTTTTGCAGCATCAGTTGCAGCCTGCAGCCATGCATATTGAGGTCATAGATATTTCTATACTTTTACTTTTGTTAACACCCCACCCCATTATCCTCCTCTTCATCACACCTGGCCATCCACTGCAACTTTGCTAACACCCCACCCCCTGTCATCCTCATCCTCCTGTTGATCACACCTGGACATCCACTGCAAACATGCTAACACCCCACCCCTGTCATCCTCCTCCTCACCACACCTGGCCATCCACTAGAACCTTGCTAACATCCTACCCCATGTCCTCCTCATCCTCCTCTTCATCACACCTGGCCATCCACTGCAAACATGCTAACACCCCACCCCCTGTCATCTTCATCCTCACCACACCTGGCCATTCATTGCAACTTTGCTAACACCCCACCCCTGTCAGCATGTTTGCCATGGATGTCCAGGTGTGATAAAAAGGAGGCTGAGGATGACAGGGGGTGGAGTGTTAGCAAGGTTGCAGTGGATGTCCAGGTGTGATGAAAAAGGAAGATGAGGATCATAGGGGTGGAGTGTTAGCAAGGTTGCAGTGAATGTCCAGGTGTGATGAATAGGAGGATGAGGATGACAGGGTGGGGTGTTAGCAAGGTTGCAGTAGATTTCCAGGTGTGATGAAAAGGAGGATGAGGATGACCAGGGGGTGGAGTGTTGGCAAGGTTACAGTGGATGTCCAGGTGTGATGAAAAGGAGGATGAGGATGACAGGGGGTGGGGGTGTAGTCAAAATTGCAGTGGGTTGCAGGTGTGATTTTAAGATGATGACAGGGGGTAGAGTGTTAGCAATGTAGCAGTGGATAGCCAGGTGAGATGAAAAGGAGAATGAGGATGACAGGGGGTGGGGTGTTACCAAGGTTGCAGTGGATGGCCAGCTGTGATGAGGATGACAGGGGGTAGGGTGTTTGCAAAAGTATAGAAATATCTATGACCTCAATATGCACGGCTGCAGACTGCAACTGATGCTGCAAAAACATGTACAGTGGCATTATCTCATTTATGGAATCACTGCCTTTAGCGATCCACTACAGTCTGTGTCCATGTGCTTTTATGGGAGGCGGCTCTTCCATGATTCTAGATGTGATATCCCACCCACTGTGTTTTTTTAGTTACTGGGCGTGGAAGAGGAGTGAGGGTCGGGGTGGTCAGTTAGAATCTGTATACACACCCACATTAGTGATGTAAATACCATGTGACCTGAAAAACTTAACTGAAACAGGAAATCTCCAACATAGCATAAGAGAGACCGAACAGAGCACGTGCAACCTTACAACTCTGCCTTCATGTAGTATGGCCTTACACACAGACAGTGTAAGCAGGAAGGATCAGGCCATACAAGATCAAAGAGCCTTTTTACACAATGCAGAGGATTAACCCCTTAAATTCCACAGTGAGTATAACAAGTTATTCTGCGTATACAGACTGATTTTACTGTTGTGGGTTTAGTAACACTTTAAGGTCTATAGCTATACATCAAAAGTAAATAATCACTGCCACACATATTTGCTATAGAAGAAGTCATGCCTATTCACATGCCAGATTTTAGGTGCTTAGCACCTTCCCTCTACCTAATAGCCACCATTTTTAAAGTCTACATGGTGATCTCTAGGGTCTGGGATTGGCCTTCACATTGGCCACTAGGAATAGTTAGACTTTTTTTTGCAGATACTAGAAGTAAAAATATCTCCACAATCAGTTTCTGAATCCTTTTCCATCAGCCTTACCAACAGGAAGGCCATCCTAATCATTCCAAGTAAATGGAATTTTATGTACTAAAAATATAAATATTTCTTATGTCAATCAACTTGTCCTCATCCTCTATCAAAATGATCCCTTTAATGTTATGTACAGTATATGTATCACTAAATTGCCATATTCAACATCCATTACTGAATATACTTTATGACACAGACAATTTTCATATCTGTAATCTTATAAACGTGTATATAGACATTATTCTATCTTTTTTTTTTAGTTTATTATTTTTCACATCACTTGTACGGAATTTCTTATCGTTTTAATCACTTCCTGAAAATCTATTGTTCTCCTATTTTGTTTTTTTTGTATACTAATATGTATATATTTTGGAGTAATCAGCTTCAGTCCCTTCAGTTGCTGAAGCATAATTGTCACTGTATTGAATTGGCAGGTGAGCCCGATTAATACAGTATGCACACCCTAGGGGGCGGGACTCCCATAGATGATGGCCGCCTTCACCTTGCCTGTGTAAGCCCCACTCTAACATGGCGCTGTTACGGCCTGAAGATGGAGTGCATGCTTCACAAACGCGTCACTGTTGTCTTCTCCTCATCTCCGGGAAGTGATGTCACATCAGCCTCGCTGTGCATTCCAGGAGATCAAGAAGCGCCGGAAACCACCAGCACAACAGACTGCGGACCCGGAACCTGGCTTGGTTTACACGGACCTTCGGACGGCTGCTCCCCTAGCTGCAGATGTCACAAAGGACTTATTGCGCAGTGTCGTTGTTATGCCTGCGATTTTATCACTTTTGTGAGTAACATTCCACTTTTTACTTATTAATGGATATAAGAAGGTGTGTGGTAAGGCGCTGCTAAGATGGAAGAAAGAGAAAGAGAGGTGGCTGCTGCCCTCACAAAACCTGAGGAATATCCCCGGGGATGACGAAAAGGCAAAATATGGTGGGTTTGGCGCTGCCAAAAGAAATGAATATCTGAATAATGCTAGCTGCAGATAGTGGCCCGAGTGCCCTATTCATATGATGGTGTGCACATGTGAGGTGTAATGGGTGAACGTAAGTGTATGAAAACTATGTGAATGCAAATGGCAAGTATTATAACTCAAAACAAGTGTGCAAACATAAAAACACAAAACAATATTAATTAGTGCAGTGATGCGATAAATATTCTAATCAAAGGGGTAAGCTAATAGATCGTGCAAGGATTGTATAACTTGCCACTATGCTAGTAGCAATGGTGAGTAACTGGCATGTGAAAAAATAATGCTGAGAAACAATAGTGATGGTCAATAATGCACAATGAACCAATCCCTATTTACTGCAGTATCAGAAAAGGGCTTCCTTTGTAACAATGCCCGGCAGTATGACTGCAGTAACAGAAAAGGGCTTCCTTTGTAACAATGCCCTTAATAGAAAGTCACATGCTGGCAGTAATAGGAAGCACAATATACAAGTCGTTTACAGAAAAGGGGATAGAAGCAGTCCATACGTGAAGGGGGTGAGAGGGTGGAGCAAGTAAAGCAGAAGTGCAGCCGTGCTCCCCTCCAACACACCCCACTCACCAGTCTCTCAGTCCTCGGTTAGTGTTATGACTGAAAAAGTTGCCTCTCCCAGTCCGATCAGGGTCCCGGCTGCTTGGTTCGGATGTTCCGGAGTATTCACATGTAATAAGAAAAGCTCTATCGTGCAAGGTATCACAGGCAGGTTATGGCAGATAGATACATAAACTCACATTTCCCATATGAGAAGTCAGGCGTAGAAGCAGGAAGTTCTGTGCGTTCCACCGAGTAGTGAACCGGAAGTGCGTATGATGCTCTCTGGCTTATGCGTTTCGTCATGGAGACGCTATTCTCCGGAATTTGCTCAAAGCTGCACTTCGTAGGTGCTTGTGTTCTCTTCCAATGTTCTCCCATTGAGCTGACTTCTTGCTCCAACACCTAGCTGCCACTAGTGCGGTCTCTACATGTGTACCCCAGGGCCTTGTATAGACTCCTAATATTTATGGACTTGTAATTGGACTTTTTTATTTCATTTTATAACACCACTTTGTCTACATCCATCCTTCAGTGGAGACCCAAAACCAGTGCCTATTTTAGCGCCAATTTCCTCCCCTCTTTAGCTACAATTACTGTAGTTGCTGACCTTATTAGGACACTTAACTGTCCATCGATCCCACAATGTCTGCACTCCAGCTGATTTTCTGGTCGGCTCTTGGGTGCTGCCGCCACCATTCGTCGTAAGGGAAACCGGCAGTGAAGCCTTTCAGCTTTACAGCTGGTTCCCTCCTGTGCTTGCACAGAGCGTGCTGCGCTTTCGAACCGGCCTGGGAGGCTGAGGTCGCCGTGGTGTAGTCTCCCGGAAGTGGGTGACAGGTACCTGATTTTTGTGGCACCAGATGGGGGAGAGGAGGCAGATAAGCAGAGCTTCCACTTGTGGTTGGAACTCCGCTTTAAGTATTTCTCTTTGCTGTCTTTGGGAGACTACAGTGAGTTTCTACCCTTAAACTGTCTTGCATATCTTGGCTGATGGACACTGCACCCAGGGGTTCCCTTGGAAGGGACCCTGTGGATATGGATGAAGTACCTTCACCAGTATTTTGGTTGCTAGGATTAGCACCTTTCCGTGTTTTTGAGTTTTCCTGCCCTGTTGGTGGAATATGTACTTTTTTGCAACAGTTTTTTTATGTTTTCTTTGGTTTGCATTTACTTCAAGCTATGTTCCAGAACTACTCCGTCTCATATGGCTCCAAGCTAGTTGTTCCAATGCTTCATGGATTCCCATATCTGCTACGTCCCAGTGGCCACCTTGGGGTGAACTGTTAGAAACACTGGACTGCCTTATTACACTCCTGCTGAGGAGAGCAGTGGGCTGCTGCCTCTCTGACCCGCCCCACATTGCCTATTCAAGACATCCATGTCAGAGGTCACTTTAGTGCCATGGAATATTCGGGTCTTCACTGTCCCATAAAAAGGGCTACGATGAATGCCTCACTTCGTAAATACCAGCCTGCTGCCATATCAAGCTACAAGAGACCCATCTTACTCTAGATACTCTTTCATGTGTCTGATATGCTTGGGTGGGCCATATGTACCACTCTACTCTCCTCGTTTTCGGGGTGGTGGGGGAGGTTGTGAATGTGTTTATACTGTACACAGGGCCCTTGAGTTTCAGGAGATTTGCAATGGTTTATATCCTTATTCTACTACTGTGCTGAGACATTTGGCAACTTTTTTCTCTGACAAACCTGACATCCCAGCGACTTTAACGGTTGCTTACAGCCACAGATGGATAGGCATCCTCCTCCTGTTGGTTCACTGACATCTAGAGGACCCCTGTTGGTTCGTTTTATTGAAGAGTGCTGCTGGCAGGATTTTTGGAGGATTAGAAATCCCTCAAAACTGGTTTTATGTTTTTCTAAAACTCACAGTGTAGAGTCCTACATTTTACGGTTTTTTTGTGGATAATTCTTTTGAGTCCGATGTCCTTCTTAGATGGGAAACGTTTAAATGCTTTTAGCGTGGCACATTTATCTCAGAGATAGCAGCTGTAAAAAAAATTGCTAGCAAACGGGGTGAACACAAAGGCTGGAATCAGAATATAGATCTAATCCTTCAGACAACACTAAAGAATTATGGTTGTCTGCACATGATGCACTCGTATGTTTGGCATCTTCTGCAGAGTAGAGACGTTTCTTTAGGAAGCAGGCATTTTATGAGGAGAGAGAACAAACCGGCCACCAGTTAGCCAAATTAGTTAATGCCCAATCTGCAGCTCCACCAATAGCGACCCTAAAGTCTCAATCGGGCAGGCTTCTTAATACACCTGGTCTGGTCATGACTAAGCTGGTGCGATTTTACTCTGATTTGTACCAGTCTTGTATACACTACACTGATGACTAGTTGAATACGTATCTTTCGACTCTTGAGTTGCCTAGTCTTACTGTGACACAGCAGGCACAATTGGACAGTCTGATTTGGAGGAGATACAGAAGGTGGTGAGTTTGTTCCCGGCTTCTTCTGCTTAAGCGGGACAAGTCTGCCACGGATCCTGGTTCATACAGACCCATTTCCCCACTCCAAACAGATATAAATATCCTTGCGAAAGTTTTGGCTATATGCCTGAATAAGGCCATGCTCCACATCATACACCCTGACCAGACTGGCTTCATGCCTGGCAAGTCAAAGGCCATTAACCTTTGTCTGGTTTTTCTCAATATGCAGACCCCTTCTGAAAATAATGGGGCTCAGGCCCTACTGTTACTCGACGCAAATAAATCATTCAATAGTGTGGAATGGCATTCTGTGGATAGTGCTGAAGCGTTTCGGATTTGGAGAGAGATTCATCTCCTGGGTGCAGCTTCTCTATTACACCCTGCAGGCTGCTATCCGGTTGGGCAGTGCAGTATTCCCCTTCTTTCATCTGGGCAGAGGCACACGATGGGTGCCCACTTTCACCCCTGTTGTTTCCCCTAGCTATTGAACCACTGGCTGTTTGGATTCATGCCTCAGAGGACATAGAAACTTATGCTATATGCAGATGACATGCTGGTGCTGCTGGGGGACACAGATGCCTCGTTAAGAACAGCTATGGCAGTGATCATGGACTTTGGTACTTATTCTGACTTAACCATCAATTGGTCCAAGTCTGTATTGTTACCTTTTAGAGCAGGGGTAGGGAACCTGCAGCTCTCCAGCTGTTGTAGAACTACATTGCCCATCATGCTTCTGGGAGTTATTGTATCCATCAGCCTTGCAATGCCTCATGGGAAATGTAGTTCTACAACAGCTGGAGAGCTGCAGGTTCCCTATCCCTGTTTTAGAAGGTAATACAGTATAATAAGGTATTTGGCCTCCTCTAAGCCTATGGCACATTTCTTTGGGTTGGCTGTGAGTCCTGCTTTCCACAGGGAATCCACTACTACTTGCACCCAGGGCAAATTAGATTCCCAGTTGGGGCTGTGGATGACAACATCATCCAGATCGGTGGATGCATAGGGATTCTCTGGAATGAGGCAGGGGCACCATGTAACCCAAACGGCATCCGTTTGTACTGAAGCAACCCCTCTGGAGTAGACAAGACAGTCTTCTCCTTTGCCGACTCTGTTAGGGGTATCTGCCAATAGCCCTTAGTTCTAGGGTTGTTATGTACCGGGCACTTCCCAACCTGTCCACATGTTCGTTGATTTGAGGCATTGGGTATGCATCAAACTTGGACACGCTATTCAGCTTTTTAAAATCATTACAGGAGCTGATGGTGCCATCGGGCTTTGGGACCAGCACTTTGGGGCTTGACCAGCCACTGTGAAATTCCTCTATCATGTCCAACTCTCAAGTTCTGGGTTTCCTTTGCCACTACCTCGCACCTAGCCTCAGGTATTCAATAAGGCTTCACATGTATGCGAACACCTGGTTCCGTAATTATGTCCTGCTGGATCACTGTGGTCAGGCTGGGTAAAGGGGAGAAAGTCTCTATTTTTGCTCACAAACTCGTGCTACAAAACACCTCTTCATTTCCGCTATCTCCTGGAGGAGTCGGCATGGTCGATGGACGCTACGGATCATATATGTTAGCAGTGGACAGAAGATATCTACCGATCTGAGGGAGCTGCACATCCTACGGATAGGTGAAATCACTGAAGCACTGTGTATTATTTAATAGGTGCATTTTTATCTGACTGCATGTGAGTGTTTCATTTGCTTTTATTTGAGAAAATAAAGTGTTTAAACTGGTAAGCACTATGTCCGGCATTATTCCTTCCCTGCAAGTTACCTATGGAGTGAGAAGGGGCTAACAGCTGAGCAGAGGATACTGCTGCGATTCTATTGAAGGAAATAGCGGAGATGAATAGCCATTATCCCAGCTACACCTGAGTGGTTGTGTCACGTACCTGGTGGTTGAGTCTGGCTTATGTGGGGGCAACCTCTCTTGAAGCCCTGGTTCGAGCGCCCCTGGTAGTGTGGACAGGGAGCTCTGGAGCACAGGGGGGCACGAAGGCTGGAGAAGTCTCTGATGGCAGGTAGAAGTCCGCTGAAGCTCGTGCAAGCTGGAGGATAGTGGAACAGTCCGGCTCGGCAACTGGCAGGCGGTGCAGTATAGAGGGATCAGGCAAACGGATGGTCTGGTACAAGCTTGGTCGGCAACGTGCAGGTGGCCGAAGTACAAGGGAGCAGGCAGAAAAATAGTCGTAAACAGGCCGGGGTCAGGGCAGGCAGATATCAGCAATGTCCACAGGAATAGCTGGGGTCACAGAAGCAGGAAGTCTCTCAAGAGTAATCACAGGGGGGGTCACAGGTGCAGGAAACACTGTAGAATGGACAGCACTTGCTTCCTGGTGCTGTCCGTTTAAATGGCTGCTATGGCAGGGGTGCGCGCACACGCTACATACGGCTGTGCATGGGCATGCCAATGCCCGAAGGTGTTTCCTTACATTGGCCCCCAAGGGGCAGCCTCCGGATGCCCAACCGGGTTCTCTTGGCTGGGTTGTTTCTCCAAAAAGTCTTGATAAGTTCTTGGGCATGTAGATTGCTTTCAGGCTACCAATAATTTTCCTCAGGCCCATATCCTCTCCACTTTACAAGGAACTGAGTGACTCCTGCTCTTCTGCAATAAAGGATGGATTCCACCTCAAACTCCTCCTCTCCATCTACCAACACAGATTCAGGTGGGGCAGTTTTCCTTTCTGGATACAGGTCCTTGGCAACAGGTTTGAGGAGGTGTACATGGAACACAGGATGGATCCGAAATCAAGGTGGGAGGTCAAGCTCGTAGGCCACTTTATTGATTCTCCTCTTTACTAGAAGGAGCCCTATGTATTTCGGCCCTAGTTTCCTGGACGGCAGTGCAATTTTAAGTTGGTGGTTGCCAACCAGACCTGGTTGCCAGGCTGTAAATCAAGTTCTCCTCATCTCTTCCTGTCAAACATTTCCTTGTTGTGCTCCTGGGTCTGAGCAAGAGTCTCCTGTAGTAGGCAGGAATATGGGGTGGTAGCCGAGATTCGCCCCAAAACGGAGACTACTTGGTGGCAGAGTGGACAGAGTTGTTGTAGGCGAACTCGGCTAGCGGCAAAAAGGAGACCCAGTGGTCCTGAGAATAAGAGGAGTAGCATCGGAGGTATTGCTCCAAGGTCTGGTTGGTTCTTTCTGTTTGGCCATTGCCCTGCAGGTGGTAGGCTGATGAGAAGGACAGTTTAATCCCTAAAATAGAACACAGGGACCTCCAGACTCGGGATGTGAACTGCACCCCTCTATCGGATACAATATTTTTTGGAATGCTGTGTAGGTGAACAACTTCCCTGACAGACACTTTAGCCATTTCTGTAGCTGAGGGCGTGCCCTTCATTGGGATGAAGTGCGCCATTTTTGTGATGCGGTTGACCACCACGAAGATTGTTGTGAAGCCTACAGATGGGGCAACTGCACAATAAAGTCCATGGATATTTGAGACCATGGGCGCTCAGGAATGGGTAGTGGGTTTAGCAGGCCCCAAGCCTTAGTTATCTCCGTCTTATTCTTGGCGCAGGTAGGACTGACACCTACATCATTTTTGCAGTCCTCTTTCATGTGTGGCCACCAAAAGGTGCGGGAAAGCAATTCTGCTGTTTTTCGGTTGCCGAAGTGCCCGGCTAGGTGGTGGTTGTGGCAGAGCTCCAAGGCAGTCAGACGAAGCCTTTCAGGCACAAAGATCTGAGTACCCGACCACCATAACCCGTCTTTTAGGGAAAGTCCAGAATCTGCATGTACAGTGGAGCTGGCCAGAGTTTGCCTGATCCGGGTGAGGAAGTACTCCTGAATGAACAAGAAGTTGTGAGCCGGCAAAATAGTATCAAGAGGAGGTACTTCCCCGGTTTCATGGAACATCCTAGACAGCGCGTCCAGTTTAACATTCTTGAATCCGGGCCAGTATGTGATGTGTAACTGAAACCGGGAAAAGAATAAGGCCCAGCAAGCTTGGTGTGGCTTAAGTCTCTTGGCTTTTCTCAGGTATTCCAAATTTTTGTGGTCCGTAAAGACCAGGACTGGATGGACTGCTCCTTCCAGGAGATACCGCCATTCTTCCAGTGCGGATTTTATCTCCAAAAGCTCTGTCACCCACATCGTAATTTCTCTCGGGGGGGGAGAGCTTCCGTGAGAAGAAGGTGATGGGGTGTAAAGAAGCCTTAGGTCCTGTCTTTGGGGCAAGACCGCCCTGACTGTGGTCTCCGAGGCATCCACTTCCAAGATGTAGGACAGTGTGGAGTCGGGGTGCTTAAGAAGAGGTGCTGACGTGAATAGTCTTTTTAGTGTTTGGAAGGCGGCTTGCGCTTCCGTGGTCCAGACAGAACGGGTATTCTGCTTGGTCAGTTGCGTTATCCGGGAGATGATGGCAGAGAATCCTCAAATGAATTTTCTATAAAAATTGGCAAAGTCGGCAAAGGGCTGCACTGCTTTCTTATCTGCTGGTGGTGGCCAGTAGACAGTAGTTGAGACTTTCTGGGGGGCTCTGTGGACAGAGTCACTATGGTGCGGGGAGGTGTTTGGCCACCACTGGCAGGGCTAGGAGATGCCAGGTCCCAAACTTGATTTTCCAGCTGGGTATATCCCTCCTGAAGGTCTTTCACTGCTTGGGTTAATCCAGCAAGGTGTGCACATAGTTCCTCCATGGGAGAGGGCCACAGTGCAGACTCAAACATGGCTGTCCGTTGCTGTCACGTACCTGGTGGTTGAGTCTGGCTTATGCGGGGGCAACCTCTCTTGCGGCCCTGGTTCGAGAGCCCCTGGTAATGTGGACAGGGAGCTCTGGAGCACAGGGGGGGCACATGGGCTGGACAAGTCTCTGATGGCAGGTATAAGTCCGCTGAAGCTCGTGCAAGCTGGAGGATAGTAGAACAGTCCGGGTCGGCAACTGGCAGGCGGTGCAGTACAGAGGGATCAGGCAAATGGATGGTCGGGTACAAGCTGGGTCAGCAACGTGCAGGCGGCCGAAGTACAAGGGAGCAGGCAGAAGAATAGTCGTAAACAGGCTGAGGTCAGGGCAGGCAGATATCCGCAAAGTCCACAGGAATAGCCAGGTCACAGAAGCAGGAAGTCTCTCAAGAGTAATCGCAGGGTGGTCACAGGTGCAGGAAACGCCGTAGAACGGACGCACTTGCTTCCTGGTGCTGTCCGCTTAAATGGCCGCTATTGGCGCCCTCCATGCTGAGGGCATGTGCCAAGGTGTAGTTGGGGGGGGGGGGGGGGGGGCG
>BLSH010376700.1:308792-325803 GCA_018402905.1 Glandirana rugosa
GGAATGGCTTTTTCAATTTCTTTAGTGGTGATAGGTGCGTCCAAAGTTTCCCTATCTGCTTTAGTTAGTTTTGGAATTGTAAGGCTATCCAATAAGGAATCTAAAGCAGATGAGTCATAGGCCGGGGGTGCGTATAAGTTAGCAAAGAAATCTATAAATTCCGACATAATGCTGGAGGGCTCTGTCACCAAGTCACCCCCCCCTTCATTTAATAAGTGGTATGCTTGTGGTGGTGTGGAAGTCCGCCACCAGCATGGCAAGCAGCTTGCCGTTCTTGTCGCCCTCAGCAAATAGGGAGTGTGCTCTTTTTCATTTCTCTGTGCCAGATCTGAAAAATGTAGCAAGAGATTTCTCCTAGCCTCCAGTAATGCCGTGTAAGCAGCCTCACCTGGGGAGTCTGCGAAATCCCCTGCACATACTTCTTCCCTGTCCTGTAGAAGTTTAATTTCGGCCCCATGATCCTTCCGTGCTTTTTTAATGGCTGAAAAACTCTCTCCCCTAGTCACCGCCTTGAAGGCGTCCCAAAGTATTCCAGGTCCGGGGTCACCTCATTGGATTCCCAATATGAGGAAACAGCAGTCTGGAGGTGAGTCTGGACCGTCTCGTTCCGAAGCCAACCTGGTGATATTTTCCATCCCATTCCTGATGCCCATGAACTGAGCTCAGACGAACCCCCTCCTTGTCGGGTTGGAGGTGTCCAACGCATCCAGGATAACGTTGAAATCGCCCAGCACCATCAGAGGAAGCTGGGCATATGGAGCCAACCTGACAAACATATCATATAACAGTTGTACCTTAAGCGGTGGAGGCATGTAAACATTAACGAATAGGTTTTTATGACTAATATCCAGTACTAGCCCAATGTACCGACCTCCTGGGTCAGCTATCACCTGATGGATGGTGCAGGGCACCGTCTTCCTGATAAGGATTGAAACACCCCGGCCAAACGTGGAATAAGTAGAATGTAACACCCACTGAATCCACGGGTCGGCGCAAGGCTAGTACCCTACTTCCATCCAGTTGAGTCTCCTGGAGCATAATGATGTGAGGTTTGACATGCTTCAAATATTGGAACACAGATGCTCTTTTGTACTTATCATTCAGGCCCCTTATGTTCCAGGAAAGGAGCTTGATTGAGTTGGCCATTTGGAGTAGTGGCGTAGAACAATTGCCACGAGGGCACCAGTAAAGCCAGAAGCATCAAGAACCCGCATTGGGGCTCAGTGCAGTCCTTTAACACTTAGTCAGTGCCCAATATATAAGAGGAACAGTTTGCTGAGTGCAGGTAATCCATTCCTGCCATTATACCAGAAACAGAACAAAAAAAAGAGAAAAACCAAAAAAAACAAAGTCTGCACATACAAAACCCTAAAAAAGTCGTCTGGAAAGTGGTCTGAATGCCCCAAAAGTTTGACATTTGATGTAGATGCCCTGGGTGTTTCCTGGTAGCTCCTGTCCCAGGAGAAAAAGGGATGGAAAAGGTAGTGTTCATATTGTAACTGATCAGTCAGTGAGACAACAGTGCCCTCTAATGTCATCCTAGGGTAATGGGACACCAGTTAGCAGGGCCCAGGAAATATTAGAGCAGAAAGGCACAACAGGTGCAACAAATTAAACGTCCCCTCCGTAAGGCAGAGTGAGTAGACTCCCATGAGGCCTGCCGTATATAGCATGATAAGGACTATGGCAGCCTGTCAAGCCAGTCACAGGCTTCCTGTGGGTTATCAAAGAATTTTACAGTACCTTTAAATTGTACTCGGAGTCAGTTGGGGTACAGCATGCTGTACTGCATTTCTTTTTCCCTCAGAAGTTTCCTCACATCATTGAACGATCGGCGTTTCCTTTGAGTTTCTGCAGAAAAATCAGGAAAAATCATATTTAAAATCGGAGTTCCACCCAAAAGTGGAACTTTCCCTGTTTGGATTCCTCCCCCCTCAGGTGTCACATTTGACACCTTTCGGGGGGAGGGGGAAAAGGACACCTGTCTTTAGACAGGTGTCCTTTTCCACACATCCGGGAGCTGGGGTCGGGAGCCGTGGCGGCTGACATCAGCAGCCCGGCTCTCTCCTCGCTCTGCTACTGGCCGCCTGGCCAATTGAGCGCAGTGGAGCCTCGCGCATGCGCAGTAAGGTGCCCAGCGTGAAGCTGTAATGCTACATGTCCGGGTTCCCTTACCCGCAATGGACGCGGCTGCACCCGACCCCCGATCCGAAGATCGGCGGCGGATGCCGACATCGCTGGGCTTCAGGACAGGTAAGTGTCCTATTATTAAAAGTCAGCAGCTACAGTATGTATAGCTGCTGACCTTAATTTTTTTATTTTTTTTTTCAGGCAGACCTCTGCTTTAAGAACCTGATTTTTCCTTGATTCCACCAGTATCATTTCCCGGTCCCTGTTATTCAGAAACCGGACTAGAAATAGATGTGGGAAGGTGCCAGGAGGTCGGGTGCCCGTGGGAACTCGGTGGGCCCTCTCGACCACATAAGTGGGGGGTAAATCCTCAAATGACAATAGTTGTTTGAAGAATTGTTCGGCAAATATGACAGGCTTAGACCCCTCAGCTCCCTCAGGCAGGCCCACCACCCTCACATTATGTGTTCTCTGCCTGTCTTTTGCGTCATCGGCCTTTCTTTGGAACGATCTTACCAGGTCCTGGAGCTTGGTCAGATGGGTGCCTTGTGAATGAGAGGTATCCTCTACTTCAGAGATTCTGTCCTCCACTGTGGTGAGCCTACCACAGACCTTGTCTATCTCATGGTGGATGAGAGTGCACTCGGCGGCGAGGTGGTCTATTCTCACCATTACCGCAGCTCTGCTGGCATCTATGGCTTTGAGGATCGGCCTAGTGATGGCCTCTTGAGATGCCTCCAGGCCTGGGGATGCAGGCGGAGACACTGGTGGCGTGAACGGATCACTGGAGCTGTGAGTCTTTTCTGCTGCTGACTCCGCCATTGTGACCACGTGTGTTCTAGAGCGCTTTGTCTTCTGCTTCGAAGGCAAGATGGCAGAGGCGGAGCTCTGTCTTAGGCCTTGTAACGCACGGGTCTGGCGTTGCTCCTGCTGGGTCGCCTTGGATAGTTTGTACGCTGCTGTCAGCATGTCGAGGACTTCCAGGCACTGATCCACAACAGTGTGACCTGGGTGTGCTGGTAGAAATACCTTTTTTATTCGGATTTAGTCAGGATCGTCGTGGAGCTCTGCTGCTGCTTCCTAAACATCCGGTCATACCCCCCAATCCACGAAACTTAAGGTGCAGCTTCCGCAAGGCATAGGGGTGACATCAACCTCCACCATCACCTGGCACACATCCTACTCACCGGAACTCAATGATCCCCACTACAGAGATCATATGCGCCTTAGGAAATCCCTCCAGTCAATCACAGGGCATATAAAAGAGATGAAAGGCTCCAATAGTGAAGAAAGTCTTTGTTTATTTAAAAAAATGGTGGATAAAAACAACAGATGGATTCCAGAGACATGCAGGAAGCAGGGGACATCATAGAGTGCTCCACCTGCGTTCCAGATAGCAGAAATGATGTTTCGTATTCGGCCTGCCTGATGCTGCGTTTCTCCAGTAACGTGCTGACGTCATCAGGGGTGACGAGGTACGGAACGTCATCTCCAATATATTTATACATACTCCGCTTAACTGGATAGCCAATCCCATCCAATCCTCATTCTTGAATACCAATAAAGATTCAAAATTGATCACTGGAAATACAGTAATCAAATTTTAATTTATTAAATGGGATGAAAATATAAAATAAATTGAAAAATGGGAAAATGGATTAGAAATAATTTCATAAATCACCACCCATATATATGTGTACAGTTAAGTTTGCACTACTTTATGCACTGCACTTTATACCTAAATAATTACATATCTTATGTATATTCTGACCTCTTTAGGTCATTTATATAACTGCACTACAGTTGTTTTGTTGCACAGCACCTTTATGGCATTTTTGTGGGAGCGTGGTTATTAATTATTTTTCAGTGTTCATTGCTACTAAATTCATATCTGTTTAAACTGCACGCTCCTATATATTTTCATTATCATCTGCGCGGGTATAGGAACTCTTGTAGCTTCACTGAGAGTACTGTGAGAGTTATGAGAGATTTTTAAATTCTGAATATCTTTAGAGACAAGTTTTAAAAAGGCTGCTGCATTTGAATTAGAACTGGGTAAGGGGTATGCTGTGGATTTCTTTTTGGGACACTTGAATAAAGCAATGCTTCTATATTCAGTGTCCATTAGATCATCTGAAGATCTGAGAGATTAATCATATTTAGAGGGGTTTTTGTGGGTGAAATTTCTGTGTTTTCTGAGCATACGTTTTATACCTTCTTGATGTGTTTGTATTTTGCCTCACATTTCTAAAAAAAAATGCCTTGTGTAAGAAGGTGAGATTGTGGAGTGGATGATGAAGCATTGTGAATGTCAGTGTTGTGAGGTGCTTTTGTACCTGTATTTGAGGCCTGGGTGATTATCATATCACACCTTGTATTGTTGTGAAACTCTGTGCTGTATCCATTGACTGGTAGTGAGGGGGAGTGCTACATATCAGAAGAATTGTCACCTGACCCGTTACCATGGCGACAACATTCCTCCTGTTCACTGACAGACGTAGCTCTCCATGACATGTGGGTTTATGCTCGTCCTATTAGGAGTTAACTAGGCAGGGAAGAAGCAAGCTGGCCCCTCCCATGGGGGCCGTCCCCTCTTCCCACATAAACCCCCTACCTAGCTCAGCTCATCAGTTTTTTTGCCTAGTTTGCAGGAGTTGACTTGGCTTCCTTAGGGGATCTGCGGTCAGGTTTGAGAGCGTTTATTTTATTTTCTTTTTTCATCTACTATCAAGAAGCCGGCCGGGGCATAGAGGATCATGCAGGACTCTGTACTTTCCATGGCCCGGCCGACCAATGCGAGCCAGTCCCGTGGTATGGGGACCTGCCGCATTGTGCCCGTTCCATGCGGGCAGCCTGGGGGTGTACCCCACCTGTGCCAAGGTCCCGGACTGCGGTCCGGTTCGGGCGCTTTTCAGCCGGCAGCATCCCGCCCAGGCAGGGGCGGGAGGTCTTCGAACGGGTGGCTACCCGCTACGCCCGACAGGAGTGGTGAGTGATTGCCCCCCTCTCCCCTGTTTCAGACGTAGAGGGGAGGGCCGACGGGTGTCCGACACTTTCTGGGTGGTGGCCACTGGTGTGGGTCCTCTGGTCCTGGGGTCCTTCCCCAACCCCCTCCCCCGCGCACCGCACCGATCCTTTCCCCGTTCTTTCGGGGACTTGGGCCGCCATGCGGCGATCCACCGCCGTTTTGCGGCGGATCGCCGCCATTTTTCCATAGTCGTGGCCATTTTTCACTGTGGAGCTGCCCTCTAGTGCTAAAAGAGGCCATTTTGCTGTAGTCACGTTCCCTGCAGGTGGTTTTGGCCTCTAGTGCATGACCTTGGCGGCCATATTGGAGTCCCTGCATGCTGTAAAAACGTGCTGCAGCCGTTTTTACTTTCTCTTTGGAACGGTGTGGCTGACGCCGCAGCTCTCCTGGCGGTCCTCAGGGAAGTTTTCTGGCAGCAAACAGCAAGTATAGCTGGGCTCTCCTGTGGTGCTGGTGGCGGTGGGTGCAGTCCTCCTGGGTTTCCCTGGCGTTCTGTGGGGCGGTGTGGGGGTGCCTTAAACAGGTTTTTTTCATTGCAGTTACTTGCTATTCAAAAAATAAAACAAAACAAAACGATGGCAGAGTGCCCTGCAGTGCCTGCGGAGGGGGATTCAGCAACAGCGCACTCCGAGCAAGGGGCATTTTTGGACCAACTGAGGGTGGCATCGCTCCAGGGGCCCCTAAAAAACGCCCTCCTCCCCCCTGTTCCTCAGGGGAGGATTCTGAACCGGAGATGGCTTCAGGGGTCACAGGGACCCCAGTGGAGCCTTCTGAAGGTGAACTAGTCCCCTCTGACGGTGAGGAGGATCAGGGGGCGGCGGCTGTGTGCGAAAAGGCACTGGTATCTGCCATTATTTCTGGGATGCGCACTTCTCTGCGACTGAGCCAGGACGGCGAGTCACAGGCGTCTGCATATGTTTGCAGATCGGCCAGACCCCCCCAGGGCTCCTAGAGCTTCTCCTTATGATCAGTTCTTTGATCACCTGATTTATCGTGAATGGCAGCGTCCGCAGCATTCCTTTTCGCTATCAAAACTTTTTGCCATCCGTTATCCTTTTGAGGATAGTTTTCTAGAGAAGTGGACTTCACCTGCGGTGGACCCACCGATAGCCCGCCTTAACAAGGCGAGGATCATCCCTTTGGAGCGATCCCCATCTTTTAAGGATCCGGCTGATAGGCGGACAGAGGCGGTGTCAAAAGCCCTCCTACTGTTAGCAGGCTCAGCTCTGCGGCCGGCCCTGGCGTCTGCCATGGTGGCACAGTACTTTCTGAGCGTATGGCGGAACTCCAGAATGATCTGGACTGCGGTAACCTGAGGGATGTGCCGCGGAAGGCTGAATTTTTGCTTCAGGGTTTCAAATACCTCTGCGATGCAGCTCTGGATCTGCTCCCTATGTTATCCAAAATGGCTGTATTTGCCGTCATTCTCAGACGAGTCCTTTGGTTACGCTCATGGTCGGGAGACCACGCGTCCAAAAAAGGCCTTGCGGATCTTCCTTTCCAGGGGGGCCGTCTCTTCGGTTCACATCTGGACGAGATCATTAAGGATTTCACTGGTGGAAAGAGTACTTTCCTCCTGGAGCCCCAAAGACGAGATTTCCACCGTAGACAGGGGCCTGTCTCTTCGGGTCAAAAGAGTTTTTTTTGCGTCTCTGGCGCAGCAGGAAAGGGGAACCTTCCTGGCAAGGCCGTTGCAGTGCCCGGTAAGCGGCAGTGGCAGCACAAGACTGAAAAGGCAGAAGAAAAGCGCTCCTCTGCCTGATGGGCTGCCCCCACCCAGTCTTCGGGTGGGGGAACATCTTCTGGGGTTCGCAGACCGGTGGGCTACTCGCATTTCCGACCGGTGGGTTCGGGAGGTGGTGTCCACCGGGTACAGGATAGAGTTCTGCACTCTACCCCCAGACAGGTTCTTCCCATCAAATTTGAATCTCCCGCAGGTGCATCGGGAGCCCCTCTTAGGAGCTGTTCAGGCACTCTCCGACCAAGGGGTGATAGTGCCCGTACCTCCAGCGGAGAGGTTTCGAGGGTTTTACTCAAATCTGTTTGTGGTCTTCAAAAAGGGGGGGGGGGTCCGACCAGTTCTGGACCTGAAGGCCCTGAACCGATATGTGAAAATGCGGAAATTCTGGATGGAATCAATTCGCTCGGTTGTGGCCGCCCTCCATCAAGGGGAATTCCTGGCGTCTCTGGATATCAGGGACGCGTATCTCCATGTTCCCATTTGTTCATGGCATCAGCGTTTTCTTCGCTTTGCAGTGGGGGACCTCCATTACTGATTTGTGACACTCCCTTTCGGTCTGGCCTCAGCTCCGTGAGTTTTCACAAAGTTGGTGGCTCCAGTACTGGCGTTACTGCAGCAGAGAGGCATTGCGGTGGTAGCATACCTCGACAACTTGCTCCTGAGAGCGGAGTCCACCTCGGCTCTGGAAGAGAATGTGAAGATCACCTTGGCTTCGTTGCAGGACTTCGGCTGGTTGATCAACCTGCAAAAGTTGACGGTTTCTCCATCTCGTCGTCTGGAGTATCCGGGTCTGATTCTGGACACAGAGCAGGCAAAGGTGTTTCTACCTCTGGCCAAGTTTCTGTCGCTACAGATGGCGGTGCGAACATTGCTGTCACACCGGCAGCCATCATTACAGTTCTGTATGCGAGTGCTGGGGCTCATGGTCTCAACCTTCGAGGCGGTACCTTACACCCAGAGCCACACTCGTCTTCTCCAGCGAGCGATTCTGTCTCGGTGGGACAGGTCTCCGCGGTCCTTGGACCTTCTGATCCGCCTGAACTCCCAGGTCAGGGGCTCTGTGGCTTCGGGACCCGGCGCTGAGTAGGGGGTAGTCGTTCCTGCCCCTTCATTGGGTGATAATCACGACGGATGCCAGCCTGTCGGGCTGGGGTGGGTCCTGGGGCAGCTATCTGCTCAGGGCCGTTGGTCTGCGCAGGAAGCACGCCCTCCCGATCAATGTGCTGGAACTGAGGGCGATCAGGCTATGCCTGTCTCAATGGGCAGTGAAGTTGCAAGGTCGACTGATTCGGGTCCAGTCGGACAATGCCACAGCAGTGGCATATGTGAACCATCAGGGCGGAACAAGGAGTTCAGCAGCTGCGGCGGAAGCAGCTCTGATCCTGCGTTGGGCGGAACTTCACGTTCCAGCAATATCCGCCATTTCCAGGCGTGGACAACTGGCAGGCGGATTTTCTCAGTCGCCAGACGCTGGACCAGGGAGAGTGGTCTCTCCATCCGGAGGTGTTCAGACAAATTTGTCACAGATGGGGGGCGCCGAATGTGGACCTCATGGCATCTCGGTTCAACCACAAAGTGAACACTTTTGTGTCCAGGACGAGAGATCCGTTGGCGGTTGCCATGGACGCTCTTGTGGCCCCTTGGGGCCGATATCATCTTCTGTACGCCTTTCCTCCAATAAAACTTCTCCCGCAGTTGCTTCGCAGAGTAGTAGCGGAGGGAATTCCGATGATCCTGGTGGCTCCGGATTGGCCTCGGCGTTCATGGCACGCCAACATGGTGCAAATGGTGGCGGACGTTCCCTGGCGGCTCCCGCTGCGAGACGACCTACTATCTCAGGGGCCCATCTTGCACCCTGCTTTACCCTCGCTGGCTTTGACGGCCTGGCTATTGAGTCCCAGGTGCTGAGGGACAGGGGTGTCGCTGACTCCGTAATCCCTACCATGCTAAAAGCACACAAGTGTACGTCTCGCAAGATATATCACCGCACCTGGAAGGCTTGCATAGCTTGGTGTGAGGCGGAGGGTTTCAATCCCCGCTCTTACTTGGTGTCCAGGGTTCTGATCTTTTTACAGCAAGGCCTGAACAAGAAACTGACCTTGAATACGCTCAAGGGCCAGATATCGGCTCTGGCGATTCTTTTTCAAAGACCCTTGGCATCACATTTGTTGATTCGTACCTTTGTACAAGGTGTGAGACATGTGGCGCCTCGGGTGAGGTCCCCGACGGCTCCATGGGATTTGAATTTGGTGCTTTCTGTCCTTCAGAAACTGCCATATGAAAAGATCAGGGAGATTTCCTTACAACTGCTGTCACAGAAGGTGGCTTTCTTGGTGGCCATCACATCTGCCAGGCGGGTGTCTGAGCTGGCTGCACTGGTGTGCAAGTCTCCCTATCTGGTCCTGCACAAGGACAAGGCGGTCTTGCGCCCACCTCCTTCTTTCCTTCCGAAGGTGGTTTCTTCTTTTCACATCACTGAAGATATTGTTCTTCCTTCATTGTGTCCACGTCCAGTGCACCCTAAGGAATTTGAGTTGCATTCCCTGGACGTAGTAAGGGCTTTACGAGTGTATCTGAATGCTACAGCTTCCTTTCGGAAGTCTGATTCTTTGTTTATACTTACAAAGGGTCCACGCAAGGGTTTGGTGGCCTCGTTGGCTACCGTCTCCCGTTGGATCAGACAGACCGTGACCCATGCATATTCTGTTCGGGGCAGGGTCCCCCCTTTTCCAGTCACGGCTCATTCCACCAGGGCTGTTAGCACTTCCTGGGCTTTCAGACACCAGGCTTCGGTGTCACAGGTGTGCAAGGTGGCCACTTGGGCCTCGGTACACACTTTCACTAAGTTTTAGAAGATTGATGTGTCAGCATCTTCGGATGCTGCTTTTGGCCGCAAAGTTTTGCGTTCGGCAGTGTAGGCGCGACTGGCGCCTCCTTAGAGGTTCTGTTGGGTACAGTTGTCGTCGTTTACGCACCCCTCTTTTTGACACAGCTTTGGGACATCCCCACATGTCATGGAGAGCTGCGTCTGTCAGTGAACATAGGAGAAAAAGGAATTTTATTAAAACTTGCTGTAAAATCCTTTTCTCCGAGTTCACTGACAGATGCAGCACCCACCCCTCTACGCTCTGTTTTGGTACGGCTTGTTACGAACTGATGAGCTGAGCTAGGTAGGGGGTTTATGTGGGAAGAGGGGACGGCCCCCATGGGAGAGGATAGCTTGTTTCTTCCCTGCCTAGTTAACTCCTAATAGGACGAGCTTAAACCCACATGTCATGGAGAGCTGCGTCTGTCAGTGAACTCGGAGAAAAGGATTTTACGGTAAGTTTTAATAAAATCCCTTTTTTTAACGCCTACGTCTGTTGTACTATGAGGAAAGTGACAGAGAAGAAATGGATGACATGGATAAATGTTTAGAAGTTGCAGTTATTGACATATCCCTGTATCCCAGATATATTGTTTTGTCTCTTCTTAATATTCTGACTGTGATGCCATTTATATGCCTTCCCTTCTTGGAAGGCTTTTTTTATCGCGTTGGAATTTCTTATCTTTTTTGATCAATATCTCTATTTAATTTTTCCAGATGAGTTTTTAACCTAATCTCTGATTACCGCAAATATTGCATGCGATTTGAGGTTGGTCATCTGGTTATTTAGAGTATCCATTTTTTTTATCCATATTGTTTATTCGTTTGCGATATTCCCGAATTGAAAGTGTCATCAAACCGTCAGAACATTGTTTCGGGGTATTTTCCCATGGATTTTTTTTTATGTCGGGTTCAATGTTATCAAATGAAGAGAATATTTGGATCTGCAATACAAAAAGGTTTTATGCCTTCCTTTTGGTAGTCTTCGGATGATTTAATATGCCAAAAAAGGAGTGATTTTTTTTCTCCACTGTTTGATTTAAATTAGAAAAAAATAAAGGAGACTTTGAACTGGCTTTAAACCCCTGCTGTAAATTAGACATAAAAATGTCCCATTCATCTCCCTGGTAGGCTGCCATGGAAGCAGGAGGTTAAAGAAAAGGAAAAAAAAAACTCAGCAATGCTTAAACAACTAGTGTGTATGGTCACACGCCCACCACCTACTAATGACGGGATTATATTAGGGTATTTTCTACCAAAAATTAAACATGAAATAAAAGAAAGGGGAATGGAGTGTAATCAAACATGTTCTGCCAAAATCCTAAATGGAAATGAAACTGAAATGGAGTGCACAAAAAAACGCTCATGTATTGTAAGGCAGACTCATTATATAAGATAAAAAAAAAATATTTTTATTTTGACATCAATATCATTAAAAAATCGAAGATAAAATATAAAGATGAACATAAAATAGTTAATAGATTACATGCAAATACCCTATGCACAAAGCATAGCATCCAAAGGGCTACCCATATCCAATTCCAGCTCCCATGAATAAACAACAAAGGAAAATAAAATAAAAATGCTCAGACCTGACTCTTTACTAAACATGTACAGCAAATTTTCTTTTTACGATTGTGAGTGAAGGGATTGAGACTTGGAAATGGCAAACCAGATGAACCTTTAAGAGCTTCCATGGATTTGTCGAGTGGTGTATCTGACTACTGATCGGAGGGTTGAACCCATTTTCATCACTACTGTGAAAGGTTCCACACAAGCCTGATTGATTCACTGGTCGTACGACCATGTGAATCTGACCAATCTGGTAAGGACCCACCTATTTTTTGTGTGTGTGATTTAAGTGAGATTTTGCCATCGGAGTTGGAGAAATCTTATTTCATCTATCAAAGTTGGGGAATTTTCTCTCTGTCATCCATTATTTCACTTGAACCACGATTGTGGACTTATTTGGACTGCGCATTTATTATTATGTAGATTTATGATAAGTTGAACACATGAGATGTTTTTCACATAATTTTTCTTTTATTAATTCCTGCTTCACATTCACTTTACTCTTACGTTCACTGACAGACGCAGCCCTTCATTAGACAAGTGGGGTTATGCTCATATGACTAGGAGTAGACTAGGCAAAATAAAACACAAGCATAGGTTGGCCCCTCTCAGGGGGCCATCCTCACCTTAGCATATAACCCCCTGCTAGACAATAGCATATCAGTTTTTATTGCCCAGTGCAAGGAGTTAGACCTGATTCCCTATGGGATCTGCGTTCTTCTGAGGTTTTTCTGATGAAGACTGCTATCAAGAAGCCGGCTGGTGGTATAGAGGATATCTAGAATCCAAAAACTTTCCCCAGTCTGGCCAACGTCTGTGCGAGCTACCCTTAGCCTTGGCGGGGACACGCCGCATAGGACCCGTTCCGTGTGGGCTGCCAGTGGCTAATCCGACTTGTGCCCAGTGACTGGTTTGTTCCTGTCCAGTGGCCTGGCCAGCAGCATTCCTCTCCGTGGGGAGGAAAGTCTGCTCCGGGTGAGCACTGTATTCAGGCGATTCACCGCCATTTCGTGGTGGATCACCATTCGTTCGCCGCCATTTTGCCGTAGCTTGGCATGTTTTGATGTAGCCCATGCGGTTTTCAGCCTGTCCTCTGGCGGCCCCCAGTGGCTTTTCTCTGTATTTCGGGAAGTGATAAAAACGGCAGAGGCACTTGTGTTTTTGCTTGGACAGCGTGGCTGACAGACGCGGTGGTGCACACTCTTGAAGTGGAGTGTTTTTTCATTACTCATTCCGGTCACAGCGCTGAGGCATCAAAAAACAGCAAGTATAGCTGGCTCTCCCTGGGTGTTGGTAGCGGTGGGTGAAATCCTTCCGGGTCTCCCTGGCTGATTGGTGGGGTAGAGGTGGTGGTCACACAGTGGGGGTGCCGGAAGTCTGGGATGTCAGGGGCCGGCAGTGCTATGGCAGGGGTACCTGCGGAGCAACAATCCACGCCGGGGTCCCTGGTGTCTTTGGAACAGCTGAGGGCAGTATTTGGTGAATTCTTTCCCCGGGCAGGGGACCCGACTCCGGGGGGCCCCAAAAAACGCCCGCCCCCCGTCATTCTTCGGGGGAGGATTCGGAACCAGAGAGCGCCTCGGTGGTCACGGGAACCCCCGTGGAGCTATCGGAGGGTGAACTGATACCCTCAGACGGTGAAGATGATCAGGGGGCTTCATCTTCGCGCGACAAAGCGATAGTGGCTGCCCTGATCACTGATATATGCGAGTCCATGTGGCTTGACCAAGCAGGGGAGTCGCATGAGTCCGCATATATTTGTGGGTCGCTTAAGCCCCCTAGGTCCCTCAGGGCCTACCGTTATGATCAGGTTTTTGAACAGGCGGTGTTCAAGGAATGGCTGCGGCCCAAAATTCTTTTCCTTTACCCAAAAGCTTTGCTGTTCGCTACCCCTTTGAGGATAGTTTTACTAAGAGATGGGCTTCCCCAGCAGTGGACCCACCGGTGGCCTGTCTGAATAAGGCAACAGCCATTCCCTTGGAGGGGTCTCCGTCATTTAAAGAGGCGGCCGATCGCCGCATGGAGGCGGTGTCTAAGGCACTGTTCTTGTTGGCTGGGTCAGCCATGCGGCCAGCTCTAGCGGCTGCTATGGCGGCGCAATCTCTTTTCGAGTGCGCTACCACATTACACTCCGGTTTGACTTGTGAGTGTGCGCAGGCTGAGGTGCAACGGGCACAACACTTGGAAGAGGGCCTCCGCTACCTATGCGATACTGCATTGGACCTACTTCCCATACTGTCAAAAATGTCTGTTTTTGCAATTGTTATCAGGCGGGTGCTGTGGCTCCGCTCTTGGTCAGGCGACCAGGCGTCGAAGAAAGCTCTTACGGATCTTCCCTTTCAGGGAGGGCGTTTGTTTGGCGCACAGTTGCATGAAATCATTAAGGATTTTATGGGAGGGAAGAGTACTTTCCTTCCAGAGCCAAAACGGCGGGATTTTCGCCGTAGGCAGCGCCCTGTTTCTTCAGGCCAGAAGAAGTTTTTTTGTGCACCCGGCTCAGCGGGTAAGGGCTTCATGTCCGGTAAGGCTTCCGCTGGGCCCAGTAAAAGGCCCTGGTAACGTAAGTCTGAAAAAACAAAGGATAAGTCAACCTCTGCATGATGGGTTGCCCCCGCCCGACTCTCGGGTGGGGGCCCGGTTACTGGGGTTCGCAGACAGATGGACTGCCCGCATCACCGATCAGTGGGTGCTGGAGGTGGTGTCCTCCAGGTACAGGATAGAATTCATCTCTCTACCCCCAGAAAGGTTCTTCCCTTCGAACTTAAGATTCCCTCAGGGGCGTCGGGAGGCGCTTCTAGGCGCAGTTCGGGCGCTTGTCGAACAGGGGGTGATTGTACCGGTACCCAGGTGTAAAGATTTCACGGGTTTTACTCAAACCTCTTTGTGGTGCCCAAAAAGGGCGGTGTCAGGCCAGCTCTGGACCTGAAGGCACTAAACGATTTACTCCTGAAAGCAGAGTCGGCTGCAACTCTAGAGGAGAACGTGATGATCGCGGTGTCCACACTAAAGGATTTTGGTTGGCTGATCAACCTGCAGAAGTCGTCGTTGACTCCATCCTGCTGTCTGGAATACCTGGGCCTGATTCTGGACATGGTGCAGGCAAGGGTGTTTTTACCACCAAACAAGCTCCTGACACTTCAGGCAGCAGTGCGAACCCTGTTATCATGCCAGTGGTCCTCCTTACAGTTCTGCATACAAGTGTTGGGGCTCATGGTGTCGGCTTTCGAAGTGATACCTTACGCCCAGAGTCACACTTGGCTCCTGCAGAAGGCGATTTTGTCGCAATGGGACAAATCTCCCCTATCCCTAGACAGACTGATCAGGTTGGATCTTCAGTCCCGGGGATCCTTGGTTTGGTGGATTCGGGCTCCAGCCCTAAAATTTGAAAATGTTTCCTCCCCCTCAATTGGTCGATAGTAACAACAGATGCCAGCCTATCAGGCTGGGGAGGGGTCCTGGGTCAGTTTTCTGCCGTTGGTCAGATCAGGAAGCTTGTCTTCTGATAAATGTACTGGAGCTGAGAGCGATCAGACTTTGTCTATCCTGTTGGTCGACAAGGCTGCGAGGCCTCCCTGTCCGGGTTCAGTCGGATAATGCCACGGCTGTGGCATATGTGAACCATCAGGGCGGAACAAGAAGCTCGGCAGCAGCCGCGGAGGTGGCTTTGATCCTTCGGTGGGCAGAACTTCACGTGCCAGCTCTCTCCGCAATCTACATTCCAGGCGTGGAAAACTGGCAGGCGGACATTCTTAGCCGCCGGACTCTGGATCAGGGGGAATGGTCCCTACATCCAGAAGTGTTCCGCCAGATTTGCCTCAAGTGGGGCACACCAGAGGTGGACCTCATGGCCTCCAGATTCAATTACAAGGTACGGACCTTTGCGTGCAGATCAAGAGATCCGTTGGCGGTCGCCACGGACGCACTGGTTGCACCCTGGGGTTGGTATCGACTACTGTACGTCTTTCCTCCTCTGAAGCTTCTGCCGCGGGTTCTGCGCAGGATAGAAGCAGAGGGAATCCCAACAATCCTGGTAGCTCCAGATTGGCCTCGGTGTCCTTGGTACGCCGATGTGGTACGGATGGTGGCAGATGTCCCGTGGCGTCTTCCACTTCGCGAAGACCTACTGTCTCAGGGACCCATCTTGCACCCTGCTTTACCCTCGCTGGCTTTGACGGCTTGGCTATTGAGTCCCAGGTGTTGAGGGATAGGGGTGTCTCTGACTCCGTGATCCCTACTATGATTGAAGCGCACAAATGTACTTCACGTAAGATTTATCATAGGGCCTGGAAGGCCTATATTGCCTGGTCTGAGGTGGGTGGTTGGAATTCCCGCTCTTATGCAGTGTCCAGGGTGCTGACTTTTTTGCAGCAGGGACTGCTTGGCGTCACATTCGTTGATCCATACATTTGTACAGGGTGTATGTCATGTGGCTCCTCGGATACGGTCGCCTTTGGCGCCATGGGATTTGAATCTGGTGCTCTCTGTGCTTCAGAAGCCACCATATGAGAAGATTAGGGACATTCCCTTGCAATTGTTGTCACAGAAGGTGGCTTTCTTGGTGGCTGTTACATCCGCTAGGCGGGTGTCTGAGCTGGCAGCGTTATCCTGCAAGTCACCTTACTTGGTCCTTCATAAGGACAAGGCAGTTTTGCGACCCTCCCCTCCTTTCCTTCCAAAGGTGGTTTCTTTTCATTTGAATGAGGATATTGTTCTTCCCTCATTGTGCCCTCACCCGTCGCATCCCAAGGAATTTGAACTGCATTCTTTGGATGTGGTGAGGGCTTTGTGGGTGTATTTGTTTTCTACAGCTTCCTTTCAGACATCTGATTCTTTATTTGTGATGACGGAAGGTTCGCGCAAAGGCATGGCGGCCTCGTCAGCTACCATTTCTCGTTGGATTAGGAAGACCGTGACTCATGCATATGAGGTTCGGGGCAAGGTTCCCACTTTTCCAGTCACGGCTCATTCCACCAGGGCAGTTAGTACTTCCTGGGCTTTTAGACACCAGGCCTCGGTGTCTCAGGTGTGCAAAGTGGCTACTTGGGCCTCAGTGCACACGTTTACTACGTTTTACAAAGTTGATTTTTCAGCATCGGCGGATGCTGCTTTTGGCCACAAAGTTTTGCAAGCGGCAGTGTAGGCGCCTGAGAGGGCTTTTTCTGTTGGGTACAGTTGTTATAGTTGCCCGCCCCTCTTGATTGACACAGCTTTGGGACATCCCCACTTGTCTAATGAAGGTCTGTGTCTGTCAGTGAACGTAAGAGCAAAAGGGATTTTATTATAACTTACCTTAAAATCCTTTTCTCTGAGTTCACTGACAGACGCAGCACCCACCCCTCTGTGGAGTTTGTACGGCTTGTTACGAACTGATATGCTATTGTCTAGCAGGGGGTTATATGCTAAGGTGAGGACGGCCCCCTGGGAGGGGCCAACCTATGCTTTTGTTTTATTTTGCCTAGTCTACTCCTAGTGATATGAGCATAACCCCACTTGTCTAATGAAGGGCTGTGTCTGTCAGTGAACTCAGAGAAAAGGATTTTACGGTAAGTTATAATAACATCCCTTTTCTCTTCCGTTCACTGACAGACGCAGAATTCTTATGACACATGGGGTTATGCTCATCCTACTAGGAGTAGCCTAGGCAAAACAAACAAAAGTGTAGGTTGGCCCCTCC
>BLSH010376700.1:330389-344005 GCA_018402905.1 Glandirana rugosa
TGTGTAATACACGGGAACGAACTGGAGATTCATAAAGATTGTCGAATACACTATACATTTTGCTTACATAATTATAACATGGTTATCAATATAAACGATGACATAAATACAAATGATTATGTGGCTTGTTACGAACTGATGTGCTGTACAGAGCAGGGGGAATATATGCTAAGGTGAGGACGGCCCCCTGGGAGGGGCCAACCTACACTTTTGTTTGTTTTGCCTAGGCTACTCGTAGTAGGATGAGCATAACCCCATGTGTCATAAGAATGCTGCGTCTGTCAGTGAACTCAGAGAAAAGGATTTTACGGTAAGTTATACAAAAAATCCCTTTTTTTCCAGCGCAACACTATATTTGTTTTTGAGCTCCCATGAATAGTTGTAATCAAACCCAACATGTTTCTGACTTTTTAAGTTCTTCCTCAGGGAATGTATACTGGGTATTTTTCTTCTACAATGCAAATACATAGTGTATTAGTAAACATAAATACAGTAGCAAATATAACTATTGGTACAATATTAATACATTCGTTTTACATATCACATAAGCTGTTAGAAATACTTAGAGGTCAAGCAAGGGCACATAATGTGTAAGGAACACATACATTTCTGTCGGATGTGGTAGTCATGCGAATGAGCCCCACGGCTAGTGAGCAGGGAAACCCCTGTTTTGCCCAAACCCACATACACAATGACCCCCATTGGGGTAGATTGCCCCTATTAGCGCCAGCCAAGTTAGTAATCGGAAAGTAAACAGTAATCTTATTGCAATGTGAATTGAGGTGGATTTTCCAACTTAAGGCCTCTTCACTGCCAGGCCTCAATGGGACACTTAATTTCAAGCCCTTTCTGCAGGGCTTTACCTAGAGGGTTGTGAACTCAACCTGTAGAGTTGTGCACTTAGAAACCTGCCATGGATATATATCCAAATTCCTTTTTTCCCCTTTTTTGCTTATTTATATTTGGTATTAAATTTGTGTTCATTTGTTATGTTTGTAATTTTTGTATATTCATACATTTGCATTGCTGGTTCATTTTTATTTTTGTTGTACAATGCCAAGTTATGCAACGCAGCGCCGAATCGCAAAAAGTGCTCTGGTCCTAAAGTGTGAAATCCTTCTGGGGCTGAAGTGGTTAAGATCCTGTGGGGGCATAGACTGGCAAGTGGTGGTTGATAGATGGGATAGATTTCCCATCTATCATGTGCTGGGAGCCACCAGTGCAACAGGGTAAAGAACACTTGCTGAAATCTCGGATTTCCCATCTATCAACCACCACTTGCCGGTCTATGCCCTCACAGGACCTTAAAGAAGTGTGCAGTGACTGATACTGCAACGCTCATTACACTCATTTGTTTGTGAGTACCTTTAATCCTTCGTTAAACAAATGCTTTTAAACCGTCTACACTTAGAGGCGCTGTTTTTCTTCTTGTTTGTGCTTAGATTTGCCTTCTCATTATAGAACTTTTCAACCACCTCAGGATTACATCACGAATCTTACTGTTTACTTTCAGATTACTACCTTGGCTGGCTGCCACTATTAGGGGCCATCTGCCCCATTGGGGTTCTTGTGGTTTGGGAAAAACAGGGGTTTACCTGGAATTGGATACGGGTAGCCCTTTGGATGCTCTGCTTTGTGCATAGGGTATTTTTTTTTTTTTTTAAAGGTATTTTATTATTATACATATAAACATCATCATCATGACAGGAAAAAGGGTATACAGTTTACATTAGACATGTGCATAGGGTATTTGCATGCAATTTATTAACGGTTGGTCAACATTGTATTTATATGTTCATCTTTATATTTTATCTTATATTTTTAACAATATTTGTCAAAATAAAAATATATATTTTTTTATCTTCTATAATGAATCTGCCTTTCAGTCCATGAGGGTGTTTTGTGCAATATGTGCACTCCATTGCTGTTAAAGCAATAGGATTCCTATTTAGGTAACTGCCGCTGCTGCTGGCTCTCATGTGCTATTGTATAAGGCTCTCAAAGATTGCAGAAACTGGTAAACTCTCAAACCCAGATTGACAGTCTGTCACTGTACCAGTTATATTTTTGGAATACTAGGATGCAAATGGGATGAATGCCATAAGAAAACAGAGCTGAGAGAGAACATAGAAACTCTGGAATTAAAAAATGTTTACTTACTAAAAAAACGATTTTTCTACTTTAATTACATCTAGGTAACATGGTTAAGATAGATTTGCTAGTGATGTAGATCATAATTAAAAGCGTTAAAGTTTAACTAAGGATAAAACTATTTTTTAGTCTTAGATCGAGGAGAGATGGATTAGTACACCCATCAGTTTGCATTGCTGTCTGTGCCCCCATTAATGAGGTTCATCCTCTCTATTTCTCCTGTTTACTATGATCAGTGAAAGTAAACAAAAAACTTACATTTTGGATTGTCCCCAGAAAAGTAATAAAAAGGGAAATATTCCAAAGGGGACACTAGTTATGGTGGCCATAGGGTCCCCAAGGAAGTCACTTAATTTGAAGGGATTTCCTCTTACTTCCTGTTTGGCTATGGGACAGGAAGTGGGGGTAAATCTCTGTAATGGGACACAGATGGCGAAAAAAAATCTAACAGGGTTATAACTCTTGCTCTATCCAAAATAAAAAAAAAAAGTTTTGCCTATAGTTCTGCTTTAATGTTACCCTAAATAATATTTTTGTTTTGCCGTTTGTGTGTTTGTATAAAGCAGGGCTTGACAAATTTGCCTTGAATCTAGGAGCCGGCTAAAAAAGTTAGGAGCCAGTTTTTTATAGCGTAGTGTGGGGTTGTCAGCGCCAGGGCTAAGACAAGTAATTTGCGCCCCTAACCCTAACTTACTCACAGCAGAGCAGCCAGTCAATAACTCAACCGTTACATCAGGGTTATAGGCTGGCCAGAAAGAGTGACACTAAAAAATCTTATGGGGGAAACTCCTTATTATGCTGAATGCATCGTGACTGCGACATGTAAAACGCCCTTATCTCCTGCCTAATGGAGCTTAAGGGTGGCAAAAACATGTCTCTACTGCACATTATTACCACCCAACTTGCACATCTAAACAAAGCCTTAGTGACATTGTAAATAAAATACAAAAAAAAGGTGAAAAGTATTCCAGCGCTGCTGATCTTCTGCTGCCCCTTTGCAGCCACTTCCTGCCTACATGTGTGTCCCCCACAGTGACTTTTCATTGCTCTGGTGGGTTTACCGGTCACTATGAAATTCTGGAGCCCAGCTGCACATAGAGGGGTAATTGTTGATGGTACTCAGGGCTTTATCACAATTTTGTTGCTTAGCATAAAGGTCACGTTTCTCGCGGTGTGACATCAACTTTTCATATTATACAAAAAAATAATGGGCTAACTTTACTGTTTAGTTTTTTTTTTTATTCATTAAAATTGCGCTTGAAAGACCGCTGCGCAAATACCATGTGACATAAAATATTGCAGCAATCGCCATTTTATTCTATAGGGTCTCTGCTAAAAAATAATATATAATGTTTGGGGGTTCCAAGTCATTTTCTAGCAGAAAACACTGAATATTTAATTGTAAGCCACTAATGTGAGAAAGGGTTTAGTCTTTAAATGGTTAAACTTTCCTGATAGCCCCGAGATAATTGCTTTGAAAGAAGAAGATGATACATTGTTTCTACTTAGAATGAAGAAAAGTAACAAATATCCCGGGCAGCCGGCCAAGTTTAACAGCTGTTAGATTAAGCAGAGAACTCTCGGCTCTCTCTGAATCCGACATACTGTTTTAACATGGGGAGAGCAGGAACGGCAGTCACTCGCCAGGACGCGATTTCTGGTCGCCATGGCGACCTGGCGCCCGGGGTTTGTCGAGGCCTGGTATAAAGCATGTGTATTTTAGGAAATCCTAGTCTGTATAATTTTCATGTACTTCCATCTGAAGTGTTTGGTTGATCATACCAGTTAAATTTCTTGCTTGACCGGAGGTCAGCAACTTGTAGATCACAATCTACCAGTAGATCGTGGCCAGGTGACCAGTAGATTGCAGTCTGGGCTTGGTGTCCCACCACCCCTGAGCATTAAAATAGAGTGCAATTTAGAGGGACTACTTGTAAAGTTGTAGCTGTAGTAGGGAGCAAGAGCCGCATAAGTCGATGCCTACTCTGTAGTTTCTAGCTCCTGTCCCATGTGATACCAACTGCACTCCACCTCTTATCCTGGCTAGCGGTCTCCAAAGTGGTGCCAGCTGCAGGAAAGAAGATCTTCAGGTCAGTGTGAAGCAATACTCTGAGTATAAGAGTATAGGGCTGCTTTCACACTGATGCACTGTGGTTTATCCACACCGCGTGTGCAGTGCATTGTATCTGCAGCTTTCCTGTGGGTTTTCTGCGCTTAGCCATAGACTTCTATTCTATCCTGTGGGTTTGGTGCACTATCTGAAAGTGCACCGAAACTCCTGAATGCAGGAGTTTTGGTGCTCTTTCAGAAAGTGCATCACACCTGTAGGATTTAAAAGAAGTCTATGGCAATGCTCATTTAACCCAGGAAAGTTGCGGATGCACTGCGCTGCACCCGCGGTGCAGGTAAACCGTAGGACATCAGTGTTCAGTGCCTTATAGGGGGCTCAGAACAGTTAAAAGTTCATTTGCAGTCTGGGGGATGGTAAAATCCCATAGTTAAGACATGTGTTTACATGTTGCTACAGTGGCCAGGGGTATACACATGTCACAGCCACAGCAGGAGTTAGATGCCCATGACCCATTTAAGTTAAATGAGGCTGTTCTGCAAGTGCCCTGCAATCTTCTGCAAAACAGCAAATAAAGGGTTAAAGCAGGGAGCGTTGTGTTGCTTTTTCACTACCTGTTTTAACCCCTTGGACCCTGCAGAGGCATGCAGTTGCGGTACGCTTGCAGAGTTCCCCTATTTACTTGACTAGGTCGCGATTGGCAGGCAGTAACACTCACCAAAAGCAACAGGAGGTTTAATTCCTGCTGTAGCATGTGTACACCTTTGGCTGCTGCCTCAGCAGCTAAAGGAGGTAGGAGTGGGGGCAGTAAAACCGCGATCAACTGCGATCAACCACTGTGAGTGAGCCCTTAGGGTACTGCTGCTGAAAGCAGCTAAGGGCTCATTCACAAGCACAGCAGGCACTGCTGCTCCTCCAAAAAGCGATCAAAGTGTGTTTGACAGGTGGTGAGGCGGTGATGTGTTGCCTTCTAACCACATGATTTAAACCCACGATTGCCATGCAATGCACGTAATTGCGACATGGTAATATGCCAATTAGAGTTTTTTTTTTTTTTTGTTTGTTTTTTTTTTAACAATAGGTTTTATTGGAAGTTTTTCTTACAGACATCCACACAGTCAAAAAGAAAAAAGGTAGGACAAACAAAAAGGAAGCCGAACAATATACAGAAAAGACCAAAAATTAGTGGTGCTGAGCGCATCTAACAGTGCACATATTTTTACACATTCTACATTGTATCCCGTCTGTGCCATCTTAACTACTAGGCTGAAAGCCTTGTGGTCAGACCATAATATAAATTTTGTGTTCAGTGCAGTATTTATCTAACACTTGCTCTCTTGCTTGGCTGAGTCTATGCAGTGGGCCACAATACTGGACTTCCATCCTCCCCGGGCACTAAATACCCTGAAGCACTCCAAGGGAGACCATGGAAAACGACGCCAATCCGGGCACCGCCAGCCATGGCTCCCGCAACTTGTAGAATTTGTTGGGTGTACCTCTATTTTTATAAACCTGTTGCTCCTTCATTAGGGTGTCATTGACATGAAGACGCCGCTACTCAAAGGATGGGGGGTTTGGTGACAACCATTTCAATGCTATCATTTTACGTGCTAAAAATAATAACCTGTTGACCGGTGTTAACACATTTGGTAGGAATGCCTCCTCGTAAAAACAACCCAGCAGAGTGATTTCAGGCTCCATGGCAATATTTACGGAAAATGTCCTATTAATGACATTAACCACCTTGCTCCAATACCTAAATAACTTAGGGCATTTCCATAGCATATGGAGAAAGTCTGCTGCTGTGTTCCCACAGCACGGACAATCCTGGGTGTCCCGTCTACCCCATTTGAATAACTTTTCAGGTGTCCTGTATACTCTGTGGACGATGAATAATTGGGTCAGCCTTTGTGTAGCCGAGACCGAAACTGAAGGTACCCACTCCTCCCCCGAGATATCTCCCAGGTCCTTCACCCACCTCCCACCTGCCCCTGCTTGGGCCTGCCAAAACGCCCTGTGATCTGGACATTAACTGCCCATACAAAGAGGAAATTAGTCCCTTTTTTGCATCAGTCGAAGCTAAGGAGCTAATGAGTGGCATGGAATTTACCTCCAAGTTAGTAATTTTACCCTGAGCTTGCAGTGCATGACGTATCTGTAAATATTTAAAAAATCCTGGAAAGATCTCAACACTTTTTGGTTCTATATTTGCGATATCCTCCATAGTCCCAGGGAATGCCAGCTCCCAAAGCCCTCCAGACCATCCAATTCTCCATAAAATCTATTTCCCCAGAGTGGGGTATAGTCTGAAGCCCCAGTGTAGCCCATTAATTTTTTTTCATTTCTCACCATACCTTATCCATAAGCAGCATAGTGGGGCCAGAATGTCGCCGAGCATTGCCCCCGCCTCCAACTGCGGCAGTAGGTCATATCGGGAGTCATGGCTCAGCAGTAAGGCCTGTATGGGGTCCTCCCAATTCATCTCTCCCTAGTCTGCAAAATGTTTTAGCTGGGAAGCCATGAAATATTTCCTTGGCTGTGGGACCGACAGCCTGCCCTCGTCCTTATGAAGCTGAAGGCTACTCAGCCTGATCCTCGGTTGTTTGCCTTTCCAAATTAGTACGCACAACAACGCTTCTATCTGTTTAAACCAACCCAGGGGGATCCAGATGGGAGAGTTGTTCAATACATATAGCAACTGGGGGGCCCAAATCATTTTAATAAGATTTGCACGATCCACCACCGATAAAGGCAGTTTGGTCCATATTTTGCTTTTTAGTTTGAATTTATGTAAGATAGGGGATAGGTTATAACGCAAGTAGTCTTCCACCTTAGGGTGTATCCAAATGCCCAAGTATTTGAAAGGTTACAATTTTTATTTGTTGAGCCTCTCGTGGTATGAGAGGCTGAGGGTCGTCCAGAGGGAAGAGGACTGATTTGTCCCAATTTATAACAAACCCAGAGAACGAGCCAAATTTTTGAATAAGGGACTTAAGCGCAGACAAGGAGCCATCTGTATCCCCAAGGAACAGCAATGCGTCGTAAGCATACAATGAAATTTTCTCGCATCTGCCTCCCACATTAAAACCAGCAATAGCTTCAGACTGCCTAATAGCCTCGGCAAGGGGCTCAACCGCCAGAGCGAAAAGCAATGGGGATAGAGGGCACCCCTAAACAGTGGGAATAACTGAGACCCACCCATTAACCTGCATACATGCCCTCTGGTCTGAGTACAGTAGCTTAATCCACTGCACAAACCTTCTGCCAAGCCCAAAGGCCTCCAGGACCTCCCACAAGTATGTCCACTCGGCGCTCTTGAATGCTTTCGCAGCATTGAGGGACAGGATGGCTCGCCTTCCGGGGTTGTCAGCCGGCAGTTGCATGTTAAGAAACAATCTGCGGAGATTGATTGCGGTGGACCTAGTGGGGATGAAGCCAGACTGGTCCGAGTGTACCAGCTTCCGCATCACCATACTCAGTCTAGTGGCCAGTACCCGAGCCAGGATCTTAACATCTTAGTTCAACTTTGCTCCTGTATAATTTACAATAAAAAGTATTAAAAGAGCGGAGTATATCATCCTGGTTAGAGGAGCAAGCTCCCTCTGGGGTGGAGATAGAGGAAATAAATTTCGAAGAGTCCTGGGAGTTGGCTATCACTTGGGAAACACACCACACAGCTCCTGCGCTTGGATGTATAAACCGATGGTGAAGGCCTGACCAGCGATGCAATCCTTTGATAATCTTTCACTCTATTTGTGCACTATACGATCTTGCTGCCCTCCTCAGGACCATGGGAATGCGAACAAACTACAGAAAAATACAAGAGAGAGAGGGGCGCACCGACCTTGTGCAATACCATAAAACCATTTATTAAGGTTTAAAAAACAACATAAAATATACTCACAAGCGGAGCAGTGAGCATATATCGTAAACAGTGACTTCAGTCAATCTCCACCACAGCTGGGGAGGATCCAGATGGCATCATATGCAAGGCTGACGCGTTTCCAGGGCGAACCCTCTTCTTCAGAGCCAACCCAGCTGTGGTGGAGATTGACTGATTGTTGTTTTTTAAACCTTAATAAATGGTTTTATGGTATTGCACAAGGTCGGTGCGCCCCTCTCTCTCTTGTATTTTTCTGTAGTTGGCTATCACTGCCAGCATATGACCTGTCCTATCCCCCTCCTTTGAATTGATGGCACCTAGAATAAAATCTGGAACGATCTGCTTTTTCTAGAGATGTATGCCTATATAGCCGTTGTGCATCTTTCCATGCAGCTGTATTGGAGGGTGTAGGGTTCTGTATAAAATTAGACTCTCTCTGCTGCACCTCTCCTGCCAGTAAGCTTTCCCATTCTAAGTTTGACTTTTTGTGAATACTAATGGCTTTAAGCAGCAGACCCCTCAGGAACACCTTCATGGTGTCCCAAACAGTCTGCGGCGACGCAGAACCTTCATTAACCTGAAAGAATTCTGATAAGGCGTTACTCATCTCTTCCCCCTGTGGCAGCACCTTCAACCAAAAAGCGGGGGCACGCCAATTAGGCCTACGCCAGGGTCTACCCCCCACCATCCTGACTAGAAGAGGGGAGTGATCAGACAATCCCCTGGGCAAGTATTGTGCATCCGTTACCCAGGAAAGTGTCGCGTCTGTGCCCAGGAGTAGGTCAATTCCTGATAGCGAATAGTAGGTACTGGAGCAGCACGAATAGGCGTGCACCAATGGGTGCTTAAACCGCCAAATGTCGTGCAGCCCCACCTCCCGACACAAGCGCGAGAATGGGGTTTCCCCCCAGTTGGCCCGCTGGGTGCTTGTCCATCTCAGGGTTACAAACACTATTGAAGTCCCCTAAGACTAACGTGGGGAGCCCTGCATGGTCCGCCAAAAACTTTCCCACACATCTGATCGCCTCGCCATTGTATGGAGGAGGAATATACACTGACCCCAATATACATTTAGTGGTAAATAACGTACAAAGAATCAGAACATATCTGCCATGTGGGTCTATCAGTGTCTGCATGCAGGAAAACTGAGTGTTAGCCGATATTAGAATACTGGTTCCTCTAGCATAAGCTAAGTACACAGAGTGGAATTGTGTGGGAAGCATTCTGTTCTGTAACAGAGATACCTTGTTGTGGGTTAAATGTGTTTCCTGCAAGCAGGCCACTGACAGAGCGTATTGGGACAGAGTACTGAATATGGCCTGCTTCTTAGTTGAGTCTTTGACACCCCTAACATTCCATGACAAAATCGCCACATCATTAGCCATTGTCTATATCAAGGGTATAGCCGCTAAAACATATGTAATCAAAGTCACTGAGAAAAGAAGGAGCAGTTCCTTTGCAGCTGGGATGAATTCCTGCAATACGGACAAGTGCCAGGCAAAAGCATCCAGTCCATTTCCCGGCATAGATCTCACCCAATCGGAGGGTCTCGTATACACACCAAGCGCTTCGGGAGTCATACAATCTAGTTCCTTATGTGCGTCCATGCTATTGCAGCTGAGCAAAATTTTGGAGAAGAAAAAGTAAAAAGAAAAAAAGTAGAGAAAAACAAAAACAACCAGAAACATAGTAAACAAATATTTAGAACCAGACCATCCATTCACATACCCCTTACTTAGGGGTGAGAAACATATTCCCTCAGGAGAAAGTGGGGGGCAACAGAAGCTATCCAGGCTTACTCCCAAGCAGAGAACCCACTCAGGTAAAGCTGTATAGGTTTCCATCAAGGCAGTTTGTAGTGACAAACAGGCATCCGAACTCTGCCTTTAGCTGATAACTGTAACTAGGGCATCTCCAAACAGTCATAAAGCTTTAACCACTTGCCTACCGCCAACCTCCGGTGAAAAGACCACTCTCCCTGGTCCTGGTCCCCCGACTGAGAAAGTCCGCCTGCCAGTTCTCCCCACCTGGAATGTAAACGGCGGAGATTGCCGGAACGTGACGTTCTGCCCAACGCAGTACCATAGCTGCCTCCGCCGTAGCTGCTGGACTCCTTATGCCGTCCTGATGGTTCACATACGCCACTGCTGTGGCATCGTCCGACTGAATTTGAATCAGACGACCCTGCAGAGAAAAAAGCACAATCTGATTGCTCTCAGCTCCAGTACATTGATGGGGAGGACTATCATCCGTGGTGATGATCACCTACTGAAGGGACAGGAACGACTTCCCCTGAATCAACGCTGAGTCCCGGAACCATAGGTCAGAGATGCCCTGTTCTGGGAGCTCAGACGGATCAGAAGGTCCAAGGACCGAGCGGATCTGTCCCACCAAGCCAAAATTGCTTGTTGAAGAAGACGAGTGTGATTCTGGGCGTATGGTATCGCCTCGAAAGTCGAGACCATGAGCCCTAGCCCCCCACGTAAGGAAGACCGTCGGTGCAACAGGAAAAATTTCACTGCCGACTGCAGTGACCGCAACTTGGCTGGAGGAAGGAAAAACCTTTTGCCTGCTCTGAGTCCAGGAACAGGCCCAGATACTCCAGGCGACGGGATAGAGACACCGTCGACTTTTGCAGGTTGAGCAACCAGCCGAAGTCCTGCAGCGAGGTTATTGTGATCCTCACCACCTCTTCCCGAGCCGAGGTGGATTCCGCTCGCAGGAGCAGGTCGTCCAGGTAGGCTACTACCGCAATGCCTCTCTGTCGCAGTAACGCCATACCGGAGCCACCAGTTTTGTGAAAAAAACTCGAGGTCTGAGACTAGACCGAAAGGGAGTGCCACGAATTGAAAATGGAGGTCTCCCACTGCAAGCGAAAGAAACGCTGAAGCTGTGGACAAATATGTACATGGAGGTACACATCCCTGATGTCTAGAGACGGCAGAAATTCCCCCTGATGGAGGGCGGCTGCAACCGAGTGGATAGATTCCATCCGGAATTTCCACGCCCTAACATACCGGATCAGGGCATTCAGGTCCAGTACTGGCCGGACACCCCTTTTTTTTTTTTTTTGGGGCCCACGAACAGATGTGAGTAAGAAAACTTGAAGCCTCTTACTGGAGGCGCTGGCACGATCACCCCTTGGTTCGAGAGCATGTACAGCCTCAAAGAGGGCCTCCCGGTGTGCCTGCGGGAGCCCTAAGTCGAAGGGAAAAACCTGACTGGTGGAGTGTTGAACTCAAACGTCCCCCACCCGAAGCCCGGGCGGAGGCAACCCATCAGGCTGAGGAGGTTTGTCCTCCGCCTTGTTGGTTTGCGCTGCCACTGCCGGCACCCAGCCCCTGCAGCGACCTTACCGGAGCGGGTCCCTTTACCCGCTACGCCCGGGGCACGAAAAAACCTCTTCTGACCCGAGGTAGGGGGCCCCTGTCTATGGTGAAAACGCACGCCTGCGGGGCTCTGGGAGAAAGGCCCGTACCTCCTGTGAAATCTTTATTGATCTCACCCAGCCGTGGACCGAATAGACGTCCACCCTGAAAGGGAAGCATTTTTTGGAAGCATGGTCACCGGACCAAAAAACGCAACCAGAGTACCTGTCTGAGGATACAGCAACACCGCTACCCTGGATCACTTAGGCAGTAAATCAACGGCCGCATAACCAAGGTACTTGAGACCTCGGAGCAAAAAGTCAGCCCTCTGTGGCAGGCGGCCGCAGTCCAGAAGATTCTGGAGCTCCGTCATAAACTCAGACAGATATTGCACCGCCATGGCGAACGTCAGGGCTGGCCGCAGAGCAGAGCCTGTCACCAGGAAGAGCGACCTTAACAGCGCCTCTGTCTTTGGCAGCAGGGCCCTTGAATGCAGGAACCCCTTCCAGAGGACTGGTCGTTGTCTTATTAAAGCGATCATAGGCGGGACACCAAGGCGACTCCCATTTCCTATTTTTTTTTTTCCTCAAGGGATAGCGAGCACCGAACGGTCAAGTCCCTTGGAGTGTGGGAGGAAACCGGAGCACCGGGAGGAAACCCACGCATGCACAGGGAGGACCTCAGGCAGGTCATGCTTAGGATCTGAGCCAGCAAGCATTATGCTGCCCAGCACAAGTTCCACTGCGCTAAAAGGAAAGCTGCGGACGCTGCCATTTACTACAAACAAGGCGATCAGGAAAAGATCATATGGGTAAGCCTTGGGCACCCTAGGGGGCCTGGAGGACCACGCCACATGCTCAGAAATCAGTGATTCGCCATCCTGGCTCAATCGCATCGCAGTGCAATACCAATTATAATCGCAGCTACCGTCCCCTGATCCTCTTCTCCGTCCGAGGGACCTTCCGGATCAAAAAATCCTCCCTTGAAAAGCAAGGAGGAGGGTGATACTTCTTGGGGGGCCTGTAGGTGACATCCGCCAAAAAAAATCACTAAAGACCACCACAGCTGGTCCAGAAAAGCCCCTTGCGCAGATTGCGCTCCTAGCATGTTCAGCTCCCTTAGGAACACATAAATGCATACAAAAAGTTAAAGGCACCCCCACACAGCCACACACCACCACCCCACAGTGCACCAGGGGACCCAGGAGGACTGCACCCGCCGCCACCAGCACCCACAGGAGAGCCCAGCTATACTTGCTGTTTGCTGCCATAACCCTGAGGATCGTCAGAGAGCCGCACCGTCAGGAGCACACACTGTTCCAAAGTGAAAGTAAAAAGCTGTAGACATGTTTTTTGCATGAGCAGGGATTCCAATATGGCCGCCGTTGAACACTAGAGGGCAAAAAACACCTGCAGGGAACGTGCATGGCGGCGAAAAATGACCGAACGGCGCTAGACGATCGGGTGCGGTGCGGGGGGAAGGGGGGTGTGCAGGGGGTGAACAGGGCTCCACGCGCCCCTACCTACGGCTTCCCAGCAAAAAATGTATTTTTTTTTTTTTTAAGGTCGTCGGTCCCCCTTTCCGCCCCTAAAAAGGGGGGGGAAGGAAGGAGCTCTCACTCACCACTCCGGACAACGCCATGGGTAGCCACCCAGTCGCAGACCTTCCGCCCCTGCTTGCGGTATGCTGCAGGGGCCAGAAGTCGCCCTTCCCGAATCGCATCTGGGGCTGGGTGTAAGGGGGGATCACCCCAGGCCGCCCGCACGGAACGGGCACGATGCGGCGGGTCCACATGCGGCGGGACTGGCTCGCATCGGTCGGCCAGGTCGGGGAAAGTACAGAGCCCATGGACTCTCTATGCCCCGACCGGCTTCTTGATAGCAGATCAATTGCTTGATAGAAGACAAATAAAAATAAAAGTAAAAGAAAATTGAATAAAAAACGGTCACAAACAGGACCGCAATTCCCCTGAAAGGAAGCCAGGTCAACTCCTTGCAAACTAGGCATTTAGACTGAAGAGCTATGCTATGAGGGGGTTTTATGTGGGAAGAGAGGACGGCCCCCATGGGAGGGGCCAGCTGTTTCTTTTCCCTGCCTAGTTAACTCCTAGTGAGACCAGCATAAAACCCACACGTAATAGAGAAGC
>BLSH010376700.1:362020-373340 GCA_018402905.1 Glandirana rugosa
CACACCCTCATGGACTCATAAACGCTCATGGACTCATAAACGCTCATGGACTCATAACCCCTCATGGACTCATAACCCCTCATGGACTCATAACCCCTCATGGACTCATAACCCCTCATGGACTCACAACCTCTCATGGACTCACAACCTCTCATGGACTCACAACCTCTCATGGACTCATAACCTCTCGTGGACTCATAACCTCTCGTGGACTCATCAACTCCCATGGACTCCTAACCTCTTCATGGACTCATTAACTCTCGTGGACTCATAACCCTTAAAACCCCCACAAACTCTCATGGACTCATAACACCCATGACCCTCATGGACTCACAACCCCCATGAAAATTCCCAATACTCAGGTGCTCTCAATTACTCAGGTACTTCTCCAATCCTCAGGTACCCTCAACTACTCAGGTGCTCTCCAATACTCAGGTGCTCTCCAATACTCAGGTACTCTCCAACACTCAGGTACTCTCCAACACTCAGGTACTCTCCAACACTCAGGTACTCCCCAATACTCAGGTACTCCCCAATACTCAGGTACTCCCCAATACTCAGGTACTCCCCAATACTCAGGTACTCGCAAATACTCAGGTACTCGCAAATACTCAGGTACTCCCACACTCAGGTCTCACAGTCAGTCTTTTATTAACAGTTGTGTTTAGTCTCTGTAATCTGACACTCTGCAGCTTGTCAGTCTCTGCTTTTAGCCTCCCCCCCTCATGTCTCCGTCACTCAGTGCGATCTACACTCACCACTGCCTCTCCTTGTCAGTCTTCCTCCGTCCGCCTCCTCCCCTCTGCCTGTCTTACTGTGAGCCTCCTCCCGCCGCCTTCTCCCTGCCTGGCTGAGCCGCCCGCCTGTCTCCTCCTACGGTCGGGGGGGGGGGGGGTTGAGTGCCCCCTACCTGTGCCTCGCCCGCTGCCTTCTCTCTTCCCGACTTGAGCCGCCCGCCTGCCTCTTCTTTCGGTGGGGGGGGGGTCAAAGTGCCCTCTACCTGTGCCTCCGCCTTCCTATCTCCGGGGGTGGGGGGGTAGGGTTGGGTCGGGTCTGCGGCTCCCGCATGCACGCTGTCCCACGCTGACACTCTGCACTGCACTCTTCGCGCCAATATGTGCTAGCTATTCTATGTGCCCAGTAGTGCCATGTAAATTTAGTAAAAGTCCTTTATAAATTATGTAGCTAAGTCTTGGGTATCAGTACAGGTAGGGTCTACAAAAAGAAAAAAAAACTACTTGGGGAAGAATGGTCATTTTAAGGGCTGCAATGTGGCCAAGCAAGGGAAGATTATAAGTATACCACATGTGAATTTATTGAAATAAGTTAGGAAAATTGGCCTGGTATAATCAGTAATTAAAGGCATAATATTTACTTGAATGTTCACACCAGTGGTAATGGTAATGAGCTTATAGGCTCAAGAGTTGCAGGATGTGGATAGGTAAGGCCTCTGTTTTAAAGGAGTTTATTTGGTAGCCTGACAAATGACCAAAATCCTCAAGAACCCCGTGTAGTACTGGAAGGGTGGTATGGGGGCTTGTTAAAGTAAGCTATAAATCATCCTCAAGTAAAGAGAGTTTTCACTCCTTATGTCTAATAGGAATCTCTTGAATATTCCCATTGGATCTAATGATCTAAGCCATTGGTTCCAGACAAAGGATAAATAACAGGGGAGATAAAGAGCATCCTTGTCTAGTGCCATTATACATAATAAAAGAGAGGACATAGCATGAGTATGTTTAACTTGAGCGGGTGGTGAGGACTGTAACACTTGGGGTGCTTTAATAAAAGAACCTCTCAGACCTAAGAGCTATAAGACAGCAAAAATGTAAGGCCAGTCAAATCCTGTCAAAGGCTTTTTAAAATGTCTAAGCTCAGCACCAATATAGGGGTGGCACGTTTATTTGTCACATCTATCAGGTCTACCTATTACTGTCACCCACCTGTCTGGCTAACCCAAAATTAACTTGATCCTGGTTGATGAGTCTAGGGAGCATTTGGGACAGTCGATTGACTAAGATCTTGGTGAATATTTTGTAATCAGAATTAATGCTATAGGCCGGTAGGTGGCATTTTTCCTGGGCTTCGGTATTATTGTAATGTATGAATATAGGAATTGGGAATGAAGAAGTTTGCCTTTAAGCAGAGTGTTCTAAAGGTCAAGCATATGGGGTGCCAAAATAGGTGAAAAGTGTTTGTAATAGGTGTGGGAGATACTTATGCTCCTTGGTCAGCTCTTCCAATGTTATGGCTGCATTAAGAGACTTAAGTCACTAGAGGTAAACTTAGGTAGTCTAAGAGTGGACATAAACTCCTCAAATTTAGCAGATTGTTTGGGAGGATGAGATCCGGACAAGGTAGTTACAGTTGTGCTCATAAGTTTACATACCCTGGCAGAATTTATGATTTCTTGGACATTTTTCAGAGAATATGAATAACACAAAAATGTTTCTTTCACTCATGGTTAGAGTTTGGCTGAAGCCATTTATTATCAATCAACTGTGTTTACTCTTTTTAAATCATAATGACAACAGAAACTACCTAAATGACCCTGATCAAAAGTTTACATACCCCTTTTCCTAATACCGCGTGGAAAAGCTGCCCATTCCTCTTGGCAAAAAGCCTCCAGTTCCTGGAAATTCTTGGGCTGTCTTGCATGAACTGCACATTTGAGATCTCCCCAGAGTGGCTCAGGTCAACTTGGCCTTGTGTTTTGGATCATTGTAATGTTGGAATGTCCAAGTAGATCCCATATGCAGCTTACTGGCTAATGAATGCAAATGTTCTTCCAGTATTTAATAACATACTGCATTCTTCTTGCCATCAATTTTGACCAGATTTCCTAAAATTTCCTGTGCCTTTGTAGCTCACACACCCCCAAAACATCAGCGATCTACCTCCGCGTTTCTCAGTAGGAATGGTGCACCTTTCATCATAGGCTTTGTTGGCTCCTCTCCAAATGTAGCGTTTATGGTTGTGGCCAGAAAGCTCAATTTTGGTCTCATCACTCCAAATGACTTTGTGCCAGAAGGTTTGAGGCTTGTCTCTGTGCTATTTGGCATTTTGTAAGTGGGATACTTTGGCATTTGCGTAGTAATGGCTTTCTTCTGGCCACTCGACCATGCAGCCCATCTTTCTTCAAGTGCCTCCTTATTGTGCATCTTGAAACAGCCACACCACGTGTTTTCAGAGAGTCCTGTATTTCACCTGAAGTTATTTGTGGGTTTTTATTTGCATCTCGAACAATGTTCCTGGCAGTTGTGGCTGAAATTTTAGTTGGTCTACCTGCCCGTGGTAGTTTGGTTTCAACAGAAACCCTAATTTTCCACTTCTTGATTACAGTTTGAACACTGTTGATTAGCATTCCCAATTCCTTGGATATCTTTTTATATCCCTTTCCTGTTTTATATAGTTCAACTACCTTTTCCTGCAGATCCTTTGACAAGTCTTTTGCTTTCTCCATGAATCAGAATCCAGAAATGTCAGTGCAGCACTGGATGGAAGATGCAAGGGTCTGTCAGGAGTCCAGAAACTCATTGACCTTTTATACACACACACTAATTACAAGCAAACAGATCACTGGTGAGGATGGTTACCTTTAATAGCCATTCAAACCCCTTTGTGTCAACTTGTGTGCATGTTATCAGGCCAAAATCACCAGTGTATGTGAACTTTTGATCAGGGTCATTTGGGTAGTTTCTGTTGTCATTATGATTTAAAAAGAGTAAACACAATTGGTTGATAATACATGTTTTCAGCCAAACACTAACCGTAAGTGAAAGAAAAGTTTTGTGTTATCATTTATATTCTCTGAAAAATGGCCAAGAAATCATAAACTCTGCCATGGTATGTAAACTTATGGGCACAACTGTATAGAGTATTCTCCAAAAACCTCAGCAATAGATTGTGGATCATAGGTGGGGGTACCATCAACCCAAGAAAAATGATCAGAGGCGGACAATCTACTGTAGGTCTAGCTTTTTGTTTGCCAACATTCTATGGGGCTTATTAGAAAACTCATAGAATTTCTGTTTGATCCACAAAAGGAATTTTTCTATGGAGGACATATTCAATGCTTTAATCTGATTACGTAAAAAGGTAACTGTATGAACGCAAGACACAGTGGGTGAGAGCAGTAATTGGGTTTCTGCTTTGGCCAATTGTTGCTGAAACTGGAGTTTGTGGAAATTAATGTGGAGTTTAGTCGAATTAGAACAGAAAAACTATTTTCCTCAAAACAGATTTGTGTGCTCCCCACATTGTGGATGCCCCATCTACACTACCTTTGTTTAAAACAAAAAAAAAATCATCCAGATTCGCAGGATGCTTAAGTAATTCAATCCCTAGTGGCAAGTTCTGGTGCACATATGAGAGACATTTAACTCTAAAGTGACGGGATCATGATCTGACCATGTTTTGGCATCAGTTTCAGAAGACACAATCTTTTAAATCCCTGGGGCCCATATAGAAAAGTAATCCACTCTAGATTATAGCTGATGTACAGACAAATAAAATGAATATTGTTTGTGGGAAGGATGCTTGACCCGCCAAACATCAAAAATATAGTATTCTCTTATAAGTTTGTGAAAAGAAGTAGTAATGAGGCTATTTAACAGAGGACTATTGTTCAGGGATTTCCTACCTTTATAGAGGGACATAAGTACATTCAAAGTAAAAAGATTGAGCCGGCAACTCTGTAGTCCATATAGCGATTTTAATGGTTGGTTACAAAGAGTGACAAGCAAATCAGCTGACACGTTTCGGCAACAGCCTTACTCAGTACATTAAAGTTGCCTGCGACAACAGTGAGCAGACAGGACAATTGGTTAAGCTTGTCAAGTCTGTTGCAAAAATTGGTTTTGGCCATTGTTTGGAGCTTAAACATTTAACAGTACAATGGGTGTACCCTCATACCTATATGCATTTTAACTACTTCAGCCCTGGAAGGATTTGCCCCCTTAATGACCAGAGCATTTTTTACAATTCGGCACTGCACTGCTTTAACTGGTAATTGCACAATCACTCCATGCTATACCCAAACTAAATGTGCATCCTTTTTTCTTTTGGTGGTATTTGATCAGTTCTGGGATTATTTTTTCCAATATAAACAAAAAAAGGCTGAACATTTTGAAGAGAAATGATATTTTCTACTTTTTGTTATTAAAAAAATACAATAAACTCAATTTTAGTCATGCATTTAGGCTAAAAATGTTTTCAGGCACATGTCTCGTGTAAAAACAAAATTTCAATATTTATTGGTTTGCGCAAAAGTTATAGTGCCTACAAACTAGGGTATATTTTCTGGAATTTACGCAGCTTTTAGTTTGTCTGCCTATCTCATTTCTTGAGGTGTTGTAATGTAGACAACCAAGGAATTGGGCATGTTGAGCCCATTCAGTCAAGTGAAAAAAAAAAAAAATTGACACAAAGTTGTCACTGAAATTACATATTGCTCACGCATGCCATAGGTATATGTAGAATTATACCCCAATATGCATTCTGCTAATTCTCCCGAGTATGGGGATACCACATGTGTGAGACTTTTTGAGAGCCGCTTACAGGACCCTGAAAACCAATCACCGCCTTCAGGATTTCACTCCTCACTACCTATCACAGTTTCAGAGGCCATGAAATGCCAAGATGACCCTGTTTTGGAAAGCAGACACCCTAAGCTATTGCTGAGAGATATGTTGGAATATTTTACATTTTGCCACAAGCTTTTCATGACAATGACATTTTTTTTATTATTATTTTTTTTTTAACACAGAGTTGTCACTAAATGATATATTGCTCACACATGGCATGGGTATATGTGAAATTGGACCCCAAAATACATTCTGCTGCTTCTCCTGAGTATGGGGATACCACATGTGAGACTTTTTGGGAGCCTAGCTGTGTACAGGACCCCGAAAGCCAATCACTGCATTCAGGATTTCTAAGGGTGTAAAATTGTGGTTTTGTGGTTTTGAGGAGTGAAATCACCGTTTCGGAGGCCATGAAATGCCAAGATAGCACAAAGCCCCCTAAATTACCCTATTTTGTAAAGTAGACACCCCAAGATATTTGCTGAGAGGCATGTTGAGTATTTTTCAGATCTCACTTTTTGTCACAAAGTTTTGAGAATTCAAAAAAGAAAATAAAAATACATTTTCCTTTTTCTTTCTTCATTTTCCAAAACAAATGAGAACTGCAAAAAACTCACCATGCCCCTTAGCAAATACCTTGTGGTGTCTACTTTCTAAAATGGAGTCATTTGGAGGGCTTTTGTGCTATCTTGACATTTCATGGCCTCTGAAACTGCGATAGGTAGCGAGTAAAATCACCATTTTACGCCCTTAGAAATCCCGAAGGCGGTGATTGGTTTTCGGGGTCCTGTACGCAGCTAGGCTCCCAAAAAGTCTCACATGTGGTATCCCTATACTCAGGAGAAGCAGCAGAATGTATTTTGGGGTGCAGTTTCATATATACCCATGCCATGTGTGAGCAATAAAAAAAAATAATAATTTTTCCGCAAAACTTGTGGCAAAATATAAATATTCCATGGACTCAACATGTCTCTCAGCAATAGCTTGGGGTGTCTGCTTTCCAAAATGGGGTCATCTTGGCATTTCATGGCCTCTGAAACTGTGATAGGTAGTGAGGAGTGAAATCAAAAGTTTATGTCCTTAGAAATCCTGAAGGCGGTGATTGGTATTTGGGGTCCTGTACGGAGCTAGACTGTCAGTTTTCAATCATTCGTGACCAGAAAAGAAAATATTCCATGGACTCAAAATGCCTCTCAGCAAATAGCTTGGGGTGTCTAGCCCTGCCCCTATGCCTCGGCATACAGTCAGGTCCATAAATATTTGGACATCGACACAATTCTAATCTTTTTGGCTGTATACACCACCAAAATGGATTTGAAGTGAACAAGATGTGCTTTAACTGCAGACGTTCAGCTTTAATTTGAGGTTATTTACATCTAAATCAGGTGAACAGTGTAGGAATTACAACAGTTTGTATATGTGCCTCACACTTTTTAAGGGACCAAAAGTAATGGGACAATTGGCTGCTCAGCTGTTCCATGGCCAGGTGTGTGTTATTCCCTCATTATCCCATTTACAAGGAGCAGATTAAAGGTCCAGAGTTCATTTCAAGTGTGCTATTTGCATTTGGAATCTGTTGCTGTCAACTCTCAATATGAGATCCAAAGAGCTGTCACTATCAGTGAAGCAAGCCATCATTAGGCTGAAAAAACAAAACAAATCCATCAGATAGATAGCAAAAACATTAGGTGTGGCCAAATCAACTGTTTGGAACATCCTTAAAAAGAAAGAACACACCGGTAAGCTCAGCAACACCAAAAAAACCGGAAGACCATGGACAACAATTGTGGTGGATGACCGAAGAATTCTTTCCCTGGTGAAGAAAACACCCTTCACAACAGTTGGCCAGATCAATAACACTCTCCAGGAGGTAGGTGTATGTGTGCCAAAGTCAACAATCAAGAGAAGACTTCACCAGAGTGAATACAGAGGGTTCACTACAAGATGTAAACCATTTGTGAGCCTCGAAAACAGGAAGGCCAGATTAGGGTATGCCAAAAAACATCTAAAAAAGCCTTCACAGTTCTGGAATAACATCCTATGGACAGATGAGACCAAGATCAATTTGTACCAGAGTGATGGGAAGAGAAGAGTTTGGACAAGGAAAGGAACTGCTCATGATCCAAAGCATACCACCTCATCAGTGAAGCATGGTGGTGGTAGTGTCATGGCGTGGGCATGTATGGCTGCCAATGGAACTGGTTCTCTTGTATTTATTGATGATGTGACTGCTGACAAAAGCAGCAGGATGAATTCTGAAGTGTTTCGGGCAATATTATCTGCTCGTATTCAGCCAAATGCTTTAGAACTCATTGGACAGCGCTTCACAGTGCAGATGTACAATGACCTGAAGCATACTACGAAAGCAACCAAAGAGTTTTTTAAGTGAAAGTAGTGGAATGTTATGCAATGGCCAAGTCAATCACCTGACCTGAATCCGATTGAGCATGCATTTCACTTGCTGAAGACAGAACTGAAGGGAAAATGCTGCAAGAACAAGCAGGAACTGAAGACAGTTGCAGTAGAGGCCTGGCAGAGCATCACAAGGGATGAAACCCAGCGCCTGGTGTTGCCTATGCGTTCCAGACTTCAGGCTGTAATTGACTGCAAAGGATCTGCAACCAAGTATTAAAAAGTGAACGTTTGATTTATGATTGTTAATCTGTCTCATTACTTTTGGTCCCTTAAAAAGTGGGAGGCACAAATATTAACTGTTGTAATTCCTACACCGTTCACCTGATTTTGATGTAAATACCCTCAAATTAAAGCTGAAAGTCTGCAGTTAAAGCACATCTTGTTTGTTTCATTTCAAATCCATTGTGGTGGTGTATAGAGCCAAAAAGATTAGAATTGTGTCAATGTCCCAGTATTTATGAACCTGACTGTATATGCTCTTTTTTCAACTGTGGTGGTGAAATCACCTCCACCTACAGTGCTGGAGTCGCTGATTTACACATTGTGAGAGCAAACGCCGCTGCTGTCAAGATAAATCAGTGCTGCAGCTGAATGGCATACCTGCAAAGAAAATAATGGTTAACAATAAAACTGTAAAGTATAAAATAATTACATACCTGCAAAGCAAACATGATAAAACCATAGTAACAATAAAACATTGCAGATAAGCATAAAATACAGTAAAACAGAGCAGAACAATAGAGAGAGAAGAACAATAAAATGACAACTATGTTTGGCTTTTTTATTTTATATATACATATATATATTTTTTTTTCTTTTAATTTCTTTATTTCTTTTACACTTTTTTTTTTAATCAAAACAATATTTTATTGCCATCAAACAAGAATACACATGCACTTATTACAGGACAGCACAACAATTGATTTGTCCAGCATAGCAAAGTAATATGCATGAAATGGGTATAGTCATTGGAATGTATCTCAAGAATGGTGGCATTTAATGAACGAGAAAAGATAAAAGAAAATAATACATGACTTCCAATCTGTGCTTGTCTCCCCCCCCCCCCCCCACTTCCCTGGGATTTCCATAAAGTATTATAAGGTGGATAAACCTTGTAGACTAACTAGGTTTATTATCGGGCTTACTAGGGTACCTAAATCCTTTTTGCTCATATGTGTCAAATATACTATGCCCTAAATCTAGGAGTTCATGCTCAAGACTTCCTGTTAGACTCACATCAGCAGCAATCTGTCTCTAACCAGTTGTATGGGGGCTACTGAGGTATTAGATAGCCAGTTTTGCCATATAGGATAAAACTTTTGAGATGCATTGCGGTGACGGTAAGCCAGCTGTTATCTAAGGAGGGTGTTGTTGACGCGATGTATCCATTGGGCTTTAGTAGGCAAGGAATGCGATATCCATAATCTTACTATCAACTTCCTGGTTAGATATAGCAGTCTTGTGATCATGTAGTATATGCCTCTAGGGAACATCTCCTCCTCTACAGCTCCCAACAGACACACCAGTGGGGTAAAGGGGATAGGAAGTTGAGCTACTTCAGTAATGGTTTGAATGACCTCAGCTCAGTTTGGGGCATCTCCAGGTCATGTGTATAAAGTCACCTGTGTGAGCTACACACTTTGGGCAGAGAGAAGTGTCTCTTCTGCCCCAAGCAAACAGTTTGGCCAGAGTATGATATGACCTATGAAGGATGAATAGTTGAGAAAGTTTTTGGGAGGCAGAAACTGAGACTACTGGGAGGGATTCTAATGCCATGTCCCATTGATCATCTATCTCTCCTATGTCTGTGACCCATGAAGACCTGCATTTAAGTAAGGAGGGATTTTGGATGGTTGACATAAGGACAGAGTACATGTGGGAAATTAGACCCTTACGGGAAGTGGCCCGTATAAGATTTTGAATCGTGGGGGAGGAGGATATAGAGAGGGGTGTCACTTTCTCTTAAACTTGCAATGCATGCCGAAGCTGGAGGTATTGATAAAATTGGCCATTAGTGAGCACACATTCATTACAGAACTGTTCAAAAGTTTTTAAGGTGCCATTGGAGTACAGTTGATGGAGGAACTGTATCCCCTGTTTCTTCCATAAGGAGAACCCCTGTAGCTTATTAACTTTTGCGAAATTGGGATTGTGGAATCATAACAGAAATAGACATTGCCTGTTTAGTTGTTTTCCACATTGTTTTAAGCAAGTCTCCTGTAGGTGAAGAGTGAGGTATGCCGATTCATTTCCAAGTGTGATATGGCCGGGAGCTCTGGAATATTCCAGAACACCAACCAAGCAACTGGATCCAACTTATCCTCAGCACCCCTGCCCGCGAACTGTTGCAGCTGGGAGGCCAGGAAATACATCATGAGGTGAGGGACCGCCAGACCACCCCAATCCTTACCATATTGGAGGGTATTTAGACTTAAAGGGGCCTGCCCCCTTCCCCATATAAGATCCCGAAATTGGGAATCTATACATTTAAACCATTTGTTCAAAATCTAAATGGGTGTATTATGAAAAATATATAATAGCTGTGGGGCCCACACCATCTTTATAAGGTTTACACGACCTATCACCAATAGCGGCAGTTTGCACCACCTATTACCTTTGAGTTTTTGTTTATTTAATGGTGGAGCTAAGTTAAGTGACAGATAGTCTGCTGGATCTTTAGACACCATGACCCCCAGGTACTTAAAGGAGTCCACTAAGGCAATGCGTGCTGCCCTGTCTGGGAGAGGTGTCACAAGTGGGTCTAGCGGCATAAGCACTGATTTGGACCAGTTGATGGCAAATCCTGAGATACTGCCAAAGTCTGAAATGAGATGACTGTGGTTAATGCAGGGCTTGACAAATTTGCTTTGAATCTAGGAGCCAGCTAAAAAAGTTAGGAGCCAGTTTTTTAATAGCGTAGTGTTGGGTTGTCAGCGCCCAGGATAAGGCGAGTAATTTGCGCCCCACCCCCACCTTACTCACAGCAGAGCAGCCAGTCAATAACTCCACCATCGTTACATCAGGGTTCTAGGCTGGCCAGAAAGAGTGACACTAAACACCTGTTATAGGGGGAAACTCCTTATTATGCTGAATGTATCGTGACTGACATGTAAAACACCCTCATCTGCTGCCTAATGGAGCTTGGCAAAAACATGTGTCTATTGCACATCTAAATAAACTCTTAATGACACTTTAAATTAAAATACAAAAACAATGAAAGAAGTATTCAAACACTGCTGATCTTCTGCTGCCTCTTTGCAGCCACTTCCTGCCTGCATGCGTTTCCCCCACGGTGAATATTCATTGCTCTGGTGAGTTTC
>BLSH010376700.1:393722-403817 GCA_018402905.1 Glandirana rugosa
GGGGTGTTAACCCTGTCAAGGTGGGGGGGGGGCAAGACGACTTGGGCCGGTTCAGCAGAACGGGGGGGGGGTGGAACTGTCCCAATTGTGGGGTGGGAGGTCTGTCGGTTGATGGCATCTGTGTAGCCATGGGGTTTGGCATATGGGTATAGTGGAAAAGGAATTCTCAAGGGTTGTCCAGTCTTTCAAGTGGTAATTGAGGTGCCAATCCAGGATTCTCTGTAGGTGACAAGCTGTGTAGTAGAGTTGTACATCGGGGAGACCTATTCCCCTTTAGATTTGTGTTTTGTTATTGAAATATTTAATTCTAGGGTTTTTGTAGTTACAGACAAAGGCTTGACACATTGTTTTGAGCGAGCAAAAAAATGTGTTGGGTAATGCGATAGGTATTGTTTGCAGTAGATAGAGTATATGTGGTAGGATATTCATTTTTATGGTGGCTGATCTGCCAAACCAGGAGAAGTGCACTTTATTCCATCGTTTAAGGTTTTCTGCAATGGTTTTAAGAAGAGATAGGTAATGTGTATCATAAAGTTTAAAGTGCCTCTGTGGAAGTTGAATTCCCAGATACGTTATTGTGTCTGTTTTCCATTTGAATGGAAAAAATTGTTTGCAGTGTTCGACTTTGCTATCTGCTAATGTGATGTTGGGGGCATGTGATTTTGTGTTGTTCATTTTAAAGTGAGAAATTAATTGGAATGCTTTGAGGTCTTTGAGGAGGTTTGGTAATGAAATATTAGGCTGGGTGAGGAAAAGGAGACTGTCATCCGCATATGCAACTAGCTTATAGGGTTTGTTGTATACATTCTGTGGTCTCTTATCTCATTTAGGAAAGGTTCGAGAGTGAGGACAAAGAATAGGGGGGATAGGGGGCATCACTGACTGTGCTGTTTTATATGTAAAAGATGTCTGACAGTAGGCCATCTGTGCGAACTCGGGCATTAGGGTTTGTGTAAAGGGACACTATAAGACTTATGAGTCGCTTTCCAAGGCCTATTTTTTGCAGAACAGATTTAAGGTAGACTCAGGCTAGCCTGTCAAATGCCTTTTCTGTGTCAAGGGACAGGAAAAACCCAGGGTGATGTGTTCTGGAAAGCCAGTGGTGAATAATGTTTTTAGTGTATTGTCCCTGGCTTCCCTACCAGGTACAAAACCTACTTGGTCTTTGGATATTAATGTATTGAGTAGCGGGAGTAGGCAGTTCGCCAGAATTTTTGCAAACATTTTCAGGTCTGTGTTTAACACTGAAATTGGTCTGTAGTTAGATGTGAATTTGCTGTCTTTTCCTGGTTTGGGGATGACAAATATGTGGGCTTCAAACAAGTTTTGAGGTGAAGTGTTTGGTTTGGCGAGCTGGTTAAAGGTCTTGAGGAAGGGATTAGACGGAATTTTGAAAAGTTTTGTAATATGACATGCAGAAGCCATCAGGACCAGGGCTCTTGCCTGGTTTCATTTGTTTAATGGCTGCATTAAATTCTGCCTCGGTGATGGGGCCATCTATGGCTGCCGCTTGCTCTTTAGATATGGGATTAGGGCTATGTTTGGATAGGAAGTCTGATATGATCTTGTTTCTAGACCTGGGATCTGCTTTAGTGTCTGTTCGGGAGGAAGGTTATATAAATCTATATAGTATTGTGCAAACTGTCTAGCGATGTCGTCATTCTTGGTCACTAGGTTCCCATTGGATGTACGAAGTGCTCTGATTTTGTTGCTGGCTTTTTTAGTTTGTAGTGCTCTTGCCAAGAGTTTACTACTTTTGTTGCCATGCTCGTAAAAAAGCTTTTGAGAGAGCGCAAAGTTCTTTCTAATTCTCCTGTCTAGTACATCTCGTAATCTTTCCCATGTTTGTTCCAGCTTTTCTACTGTTTTTCGCTTGGGCTAGTTTACATGTACGCTCCAGGTTTTGTATTCGGTTTAGCAGGGTGTTGATCAATTTTTGTTTTACCCGATTCCGAGATGCAGCGATTTTAATGAGTTGGCCTCTGATTACACACTTGTGTGCTTTACATTGGGATATTTGAGTTGCATCAGGGGTGTTGTTTTATATAAAGAAGTCTTTAATGTGTTTGGTGATTTCGGAGACATTTGACTGATCTGTCAAAAGCGATGCGTCTAGTTTCCATATTTTATTGAATTTTATGTGTTCTGGTAGGGAGAGGGTTGCCATGACTGGGTTGTGACCTGAAAAATTGGGGTTCGATGGCAGCTGCCTTAAAGAAGGGAAGGTCTTTTTGTGAGATATGAATATAGTCCAATCTGGAGTATCTTTTGTGAGGCGCAGAGTAGAAGGTGAAGTCTTTGGTTCGAGGGTGGAGAGTTCGCCATGTGTCATGCAGTAAGAGGTCATGTAGTTGCTTCTTGATTTGCTTAATGGCCTTATATGTAAGGGTAGAGGAGCTTAAGGAAGTGTCTTCGAACGGGTTCAGGGCTACATTAAAATCTCCACCCATTAGGAGCATTCCTGTCTGAAAGGATGAGAGTTGCAAATATATTTTGCGAAAGAAGCTGACTTGGGCTGAGTTAGGGCTGTAAATGTTAGCAATTGTCAAGGGCTTATTCCATAGCGATCCTTTGATAAATACAAAATGACCGTGTTCGTCTAGGAGTGAGTCAGATATCTCTAAGGGCAAGCGTCTTGAAATTAGTATAGAGACCCCTTTTGATTTCGCTTGCAAGTTGGTGGCATGGAAATGCCGTAGGGAAATTTCTGTTTGTCAAGTTAGGAATATGATTTGTTTTTAAATGTGTTTCCTGGAGGAGGATTATAGCTGCTTTAGTTTTTTTTAGGTACAGAGTAGAGATCTCTTCTCTGGTACGATAAGTCCTTTGGCATTGAGAGAGAGTAGTTTTAACATAGCTTTAGTGGATCAGAGATTAGAACTGGACATTTTGGGTGCTAATAATCGGAAATTAAGTACTTTGTGTTTGTGATGAGTGGTCCAATGAATGTCTTAAGGGGGGTGAGGGAAGGGGGGGAGAGATGGGTGGAGCAGGGGATTTGGGTAGTAGCTTTAGAAAGGTATTCTTGGGTAAGGGATGGATTTGAGGGCAGCGGCAAGGGTAGACCAGCTAACTTGCCTTTATACAAAGTGTCACCACTGGTCAGCACAGGAGAGCCATCTGTGCTGTTGTAGGGGGATGGCCTACGGCTGTAGGTTTAAGTGTGAAGGTTGTTGTAAACTTTGAGGTGTGGCTACGCCACTCCTTATGCCCTGTGGTTTGAAAGTGGCATATTAGTTCGGGATTTATATTGTTTAATGCGTGATGTGTTAATGCGTGTTTAATATGTGAGCATGAAAAAGGTGTGAGGTACAGGTTAGGAAGCCCTATCTGGGGAATAGTCGCTAGGGTATGTAGTAGGGTGATACGTTTAGGTCATGGGTGGGATGAGTTGTTGCTATAAAGGAAGGTATGCTTTTTAAAAGAGGGTTTGTACAAGGAAGTTGTTTCCTTCTTTCTTTTTACTTCTTTTGCTGGAAGAGGCAAACTGGGTTAGTTTACATATGTATCTTTAAGCCTGTGGTATATCAGTTTGTGACAACAAAAAAAAAAGCAAAGTAAAACTTTGCAACCATACCTACAGTATATAAGACCAACCTTAGTGTTATAGCCTTAGTAATATAGCCTGTAAATGTTCTTTCGTTAGGCAACTGTATTCTCTAGTAGCTATCAATTGTGTGAGCTGTTGTGTCACGCACACTATTTCTCACACTACTGTTGCACTACTGTTCTCACACTACTTCTTCCAGCAAAATTAGATTTGGTTCACAATTTAATCTCAATGTTAATTGTTATTGCGTGGGAAGTAGTGACCAGTGCCTTTCTCTGACATTTATAAGATTTGGTGATTCTTTGCTGGAAGTAGTGAGCTGGGTTTATTTTACATACATATGTGCCCTTTGGCCTTTAGTATAGTATTATATGATCATAAAAGTAAAAGTTAAACTTGGTGAAACAAGAACCAAACAGTATGTTCTGTAAGATTGTTTCAACCTGTCCCTCGTGCTTTTTGGTGTATCATAGAAGTGGTAATCATAATGCCGAATTTTAGCGGGATTGCATCCTGGGCAAACATATTAGGTGTAAATTGTACCGCTATGTGGGAGCGATCGAGTATCAATCTCATACTGTTTGCTTATGAACCAGGGTATTGCTATCAAACTCAGTCAGCGTGACTATGCAAAGCAATTCACCATGGCAATTAGATACATGTAAAATGTGTAGCCATGACAGCTCGAGCATTAGTCCTGGATAGTTTATACCATTTATAGGGCATGGTTGTGTTCTTACCGAAAACGGTATTGTGATACGGTCAGCTCCCTGTCTTTATAAATGGTATCTGATTTTTTTAGAGACCATAACATGAATATGATTCTACCTGAGCCATAAGAAGATAGCAGTCAGGGAGTTGGCGGACAAGAGTACCGCAAATCTAAAGAGGGAGAGAGCAAGAGAAAATGGGGAAAAAAAAGAAAAAAAAAATTGGTGGGCATAAGTCTGCTTTTGGTCTTCTGGTGGGCGTAGGGGGTTACTGTCTGCTCTTCTGGTTGGTTATGTCTTTTTGATGATTTCTCGTGTCAGCATCTCTTCGTGTATTGTAATGGGCTAGTGCGTCTGGGTTTGTAACGTATTAGAAATGCTGTAGGGGACCGAAGTATCTTTTCCATGGTCAGAAATAGTCCGCAGAGGAGGTGAGCACAAGAGTCAAAGTTTTTTCTGTTCAGTTCAAAGTAAAGAAGCGGATCATACAGATAATGGTCATTCTGGTAAATAGTGAGTCACTCGTTGTGGGTAAAAGGTTGGTGTGAACTCAAGAGGTTGGTATGAGCAGGAATGTGTAATATCATAGGTCGGTCCAAAACAATTGAGGAGATTGGTCGTGAGATTCTTATTTGTAGAAGGTTAAAAGTTATTATCTTTGGGCCGTGGCCGGATGTGACCGAGGCAAGACGTGTCTGCAAGGTGCTCTGCAATAATCCTGTCCCGTTATCCGAAACAACGGCAGATTCCCCAAATTTCACACACTGAAACTTGAGGCTATGGGCTCCTTAGACCATGGTGATGCCATCAGGCATGGGGAAGACTAAGGGGAAGCAGACACAAAAGCACACACTGGTGACAACCGTGGCGAAAGGCAAAGCAGCGGGCCTCGCCTCTGCCATCTTGGATCACGTGACACTGTCCCCACGTGCCAGAGCGGCAACATCAAAGATGGTGGGAGCGAAGGTGTCGGAGGCAGAGAGCCTGGGATCGCCGTCTGAGGTGCCCGGGACGCTGGAGAGCAATGTGGAGGCGATCACGAGGCTTATACTGGAGGCTCTGGCGGCTTGCAAGGCTGAGTTACTGGTGCACATAGACCACCTCACCAGCGAATGTGCTCTGATCAGACAAGACCTGGGCAAAGTAAGGGGCAGAGTGACCGCTGCAGAGGATCATATCTCAGAGGTGGAGGACGCGGCGCACACACACGGATTGCAACTCGCGGAGCTTCAGGATCTGATAAGATCGTTATAGAGCAGATGACGCAGAAGACCACCAGAGACGCAATAATGTGCAGGCGGTGGGGCTGCCTGAAGGTGCGGAGGGCATGAAAGCGACGGTGTTTGCGGAGACTTTTTTTAAAGACGACCTGTCCTTGGAAAACTTGCCCCCTACATATGTAGTGGAAAGGACACACAGAGTTCCGGCGGGTGCCCCTTCCAGACCCTACCTGGTCCGGCTCCTTAACTATAGGGACAGAGATATGATTCTGGCTGAAGCCAGGAAGCACCAGGAGCTCCGCTTTGAAAATGCTAAAATGATGCTATTCCCCCGATTTTCTCTGCTGAGACCCAAAGAAAGCGCCGCTCCTTCATTGACATTAAGAGACGGTTGAGGGCCAAAAACATCCAGTACCTCATGTTATACCCCAGCAAACTCAGGGTGCAGCACAAGGGAGCGGTAAAATTCTTTGACACACTGCAGGAGGCCTGCGACTGGCTGGACAGAGAGACTTAGAGCCTGCGCTCTCCCCAAGAAACACTTGAGCAGGCCGCACTTGTTGGATGGCGGGCTGTTTGCTGCACCATTGCATCTGTTGTGCCTGTTTACTCTGGAACTGTATGATTTGTGCCTTTGCTGTAAGTGTTTGGAATCTTGGAACTTTCTTCTGTTCTAACCACTGGGAAGCCTTTATGAATATCACTGTGGATTTGGAACTCACTGTGTATACCACAAGGGGAATAAAAGGATCTCTCTAAACAATATCCTGCTGGCAGAGCATCTCTTGCATCAGACAAGGAAGAACAGTCATGCTGAACTTTGGTGAACGTCGGCTAAATTTTAAAGTCATTTCTGGTTTTTGGACCATGTTTGTTGTCCACGTTTTGGTACAAGCCGCATGACGGGCTGGATCCCCTGGATCAAGTCCAAGCCCACATTTTTGTTTTTCTGTTGGGCATGATGGTAGGGATTGTTTTTGCACCAGCTTCTGTGCTTCTGGATGCCTGTGGATCCTTCCCCAGAACCCTGTCACATTCTTGGGGGTGCTGCTACACTCACTGACTGACTGCTTGCTAAATACCCGTTTCTCATTATAACCATGCAACCCATGGCTAGGTCTCTACACATAATCTCATGGAATGCGCAAGGGATGAACGATAAATGTAAAAGAGCTACTATTTTTAATTACATCGAGCCGCATATTGTCGTCCTCCAAGAGACACACCTAGATGGAAAGAGTTTTGGCTCTGCGAAGGCCCTGGGTACAAAGGCTCTGCACGCCACTTACTCCACTTTTCCTAGGGAAGTTACCATACTTATAAGTAAACAAATTTCATCTACCATCCACCAGGTGCTCTCAGACCCGGGGGGGGGGGAATATGTGGCTGTGGTTGCTACCTGTCGGAATGTTAACATTTCTTCTTGTGAATGTATACTAGCCCTCTCCTGCACAGCATCAATTGTTGTTTGATCTATTAGTTAAGCTGGCCCCTCACGCACACCTTCCCATGGTGTGGGTGGGGAACTACAACTCTATTTTAAATGATGCCTTCGACTCCTCCAACACTAGTAGGGGGAGCTCTCCTGATTTGATTTCCTGGGCCGCAACAGCTGGTCTTTCGGAGTTGTGGCGCTGGTACCACCCGCAGTCAAGATGATTCTCTCATATATCTAAAACTCACGTTCTGTGGCTAGAATTGACCTTGCATTTGGTAATCCTCTCTCACAGAACTTTCTACGGTGGGGTGGAGTACCTGGCGGGAGGTTTGTCGGATCACAACCCGCTTCAGGTTATCCTAAATCTAGGCCCTGCCTCGGGGGGAAACATGTGGCGTCTGGCGCCCGGGATGGATGGCAGAAGAAAAGGTGGTATTGCAGCTCCAGTCCTCGGTGGCGGTGTATTGGGCTGCCAACGAGGACTCCTGTGACCCTCCGATTGTGTTGGATGCTTTCAAGGCAGTGGTCCATGGGGAATGTATCTCATCTATAAAATCGGTCTGTAAGGATCACAATGAACTGATGCTAAAATTGCAAAATGAGGAGAGGGAATGTGCCGAGGCCCATGCTGGGTCTCTATCGGATGAGTTACTCACTCCTCTGCTGGAGGCTCAACGCATGATCTCATTACATTGTACAGACTTGGCCCACACTGAGGTGGGCGCTAGGGAATAGTCAATTTTCTCTCAAGGGGAAAATAACAGGAAACTGCTGGCACTTCTAGTAGTGGACAAGTCATCCCCAACAAACATCCCTAGCATTAAAACGTCGACCAGGAACTGGGTCTCGACCCCATCTGAGGTCATGACGGTATTCACCGACTACTTCTCCAAGCTCTATGCACCTATATCCCCATACGACGGGTGATTTAGATGCCTTGCTGGCTGACCTACCCATTGCCACCCTTTCAGATGCGGATAGGGACTTGCTAGAAGCCAAAATTGCACTGAAAGAAATAGCAACTGCTATATATGCATTTCCACCGGGAAAAGCCCTGGGTCCTGATGGATTCCCAGCGGACTTTTACAAGACGTATGCCGAGGCACTGTCCCCATAGACTAGAAACATTATTTTAATACTGCCTTGAGAATCAGACCCTCCCGGAATCTATGCTTAAAGCCTATGTGATCCTGTTGCTCAAACCAGGCTCCCTTGGAGTGCTCCTCCTATCGCCCAATCACACTATTAAATATGGACCTCAAGAAACTGACAAAAATACTGGCTTCCCAAGTAGCCAAAATTATATCTTCACTCGTAGACATTGATCAAATAGGGTTCATGCCTGGGAAGTCAACGGATACGAACCTTAGAAGGGTATTTACCCACCTACAGCTTCCGAACGAGAGCTCTTCTCCGAGGGTAATGGTGTCAATTGACATTGAGAAGGCCTTCAATTCGGTAGACTGGCAATACATGCACACGATCCTAGAGAAAATTAGGTTCGGTCCTAGGTTCCGGGGATTGATTGGGCTGCTATATAGCCCCGATCGTGTGGCGCTGAGATTGGGATTGGAGACTTCTCCATACGTCACCATAGCACGTGTCACTAGGCAGGGGTGTGCCCTCTATCCCCTTTCCAGTTTGCCCTTATCATGGAGCCGCTGGCAATAGCCCTTAGAAATGCTAGGCCCTCTGGAGCCATTAGAGTTGGATCTATTCAAGAGTGCTTAGCATTATATGTGGATGACCTTATCCTGTTCCTGAAAGACCCCGGAGAATCCCCCAAATGGCCCTTAATACCCTAAACAAATTTACTAAGTTTTCTGGTCTGAAAGTAAACTGGGGCAAGTCCTCCATCCTTTCGTTAGATGAAGGGGCAAGGGATGCAACGGGCCCAAATATCCCACTCCAATGGGTTACATCACTAACCTACTTGGAAATCAAAATATCAGCAGACATTAAGGACTATATGTCCCTCAACCTACTGCCCCTGCTGTCATTGTTCAAAAGCAAAATTCAGGGTTGGTTGAAAATTTCTCTGTCTCTGGTGGGGAGAATCAGCCTCCTTAAAATGAAGATACTCCCATTGATACTGTATTTCCTCAGAAATGCACCAACATGGATACCTAAATCATACTTTAAAAAATTGGACAGCCTAACTAGTACATTCCTTTGGTCCCCCAGACCAGCCCCAAATAGGCCTCAAAACGCTCCAGGAGCAGGCCAAATGGTGTTTGCACACCGGTGGCTCACAGAGGAGGACGGGGATTCGGCTATGAGCTGCCCATCTGGGTTTTCTAGAGAGTCTGTGTCTAGCAATACACAGGGGACAACGCACTAGTCTGCTGTTAACAGCCTCTATGATAGCAGTCATAAAAGTCTGGGAGGTGGCTCTGGGGTGGGCATGCCCGATTTACCAGGGTATGTCCCCTTCAGCCCCACTCTGGATGAATCCTAGGCTTTCGCACTTCCTGAACAACCCAGACCCAGTGATGTGGGCAATGAAAGGAATCAAGACACTAGAGGATATTACTAGGGAAGGAGACCTGATTACTTTCGACCAATTAAAAGACAGACACAACTTGCCTAATTCCTACTTTCTCTCACGTTCACTGACAGACGCAGCCTTCCTTGACATGTGGGTTATATGCAGATCTTACTAGGAGTTAACTAGGCAAAAAAGAAAGAAAGCAAGCTGGCCCCTCCCAGGGGGCCGTTCTCTCTCTCCCATATAACCCCCCTGCTCAGTATATCAGTTTTAATATGCCTAGTGCAAGGAGTTGACCTGGCTCCCTTATGGGACCCGCGGTTTAGATTTTTCAGCTACCGCTTTTTTATTTTTTTCAAGCTATCTGATGAAGACTGCTATCAAGAAGCCGGCTGGGGCATAGAGGATATCTAACATCCTGCAATTTTCCCCAGCACGGCCAACCAATGCGAGCTAGTCCTATGCTGAGGCGGGACCCGCCGCACTGTGCCCGTTCCGTGCGGGCGGCCAGTGGGTGACCCCCACTTACGCCCAGTGACTGGACTCAGTGCCTGTCCAGGGGCTTGGCCTGCAGCATCCCTTCCGGATGGGGAGAAATGTCTGCAACCGGGTGGCTACCCGCTGTGCCCGTCGGAGTGGTGAGTGACCACCCTCTTCCCCCCCTGGGGTGCGGGGGGGGGGGGGGGCGC
>BLSH010376700.1:424986-435569 GCA_018402905.1 Glandirana rugosa
TTGTCGTTTCGAAAATCCTTTTTGGTTCCTTGAACCACCGGATGCGGTGAGGATCTTTTGACGGACAAGTTTGTGGACTAGTATTCCCATTCGGGATCCCCTGGATCCTCTATACCTGCAGATCTACAGTCCACCCCAGGATCATTAGTGTCCTTGGAACAGCTGAGGGCGGTGTTTGGGGAGTTCTTCCCCCGGGCAGGGGTGCCCGTTCCGAGGGGCCCTCAAAAGCGCCGACCCCCCCCTCTGTCCTCAGGGGAGGATTCGGATCTAGAAAGCGCCTCAGTGGTCACACCTGGGGATCTTTCAGAGAGTGAGCCGCCCTCAGAGGACGAAGAGGATCAGGAGGCTCCTTTTTCAATAGTGGAAGCATGGATATTCGCGACTCTATGCGACTTGACCACACAGGGGAATCGCATGAGTCCGCATGTGTTTGTGGGCCGCTTAGACCTCCTAGGTCCCCTAGGGCTTACCCTTATGATCAGGTGTTTGAACAGGCAGTTTTCTAGGAGTGGCGTAGGCCACCAAGTTCCTTGGTTTTTCCTAAAAGCTTTGCTGTTCGCTACCCATTTGAGGAAAGCTTTACTAAGAGGTGGGCTTCACCGGTGGTGAACCCTGCCGTGGCTTGTGTAAGTAAAACAACCACCATTCCCTTGGAGGGGTCTCCATCCTTTAAGGAGGCGGCCGATCGCCGCACAGAGGCAGCGTCTATAGCACTGTTCTTGTTGGCTGGATCAGCCATGTGGCCGGCACTGGCAACTGCAATGGCGGCACAGTCGCTGCGTGAGCACGCTGCCGCATTGCACACTAGTTTGTCTAGTGAATGTGCACAGGCTGAGGTACAGTGGGCACAACATTTGGAAGAAGGTCTCCGCTACATATGCCATGCTGCTTTGGACCTTCTTCCTATATTGTCAAAAATGTTTGCTTTTTCTATTGTTATCAGGCAGGTGCTGTGGCGCCTCTCTTGGTCGGGCGACCAGGCTTCAAAGAAGGCTCTTGCAGATCTGCCCTTCCAGGGAGAACGTCTGTTTGGCCCTGTCTCTTCAGGTCAGAAGAAGTTTTTTCGGGCACCCAGCCCAGCGTTCCGATCTGTTTCAGTCATCAGCGTTTCTGCGTTTCGCAGTGGGAAACCTGCATTTCCAGTTTGTGGCTCTGCCCTTCGGACTGGCCTCGTCTCCCCGAGTGTTCACCAAGGGTGTGGCACCAATGCTGGCATTGCTGAGACAGAGAGGTATCGCGGTTGTAGCGTACCTCGACGTTTTTCTCCTGAGAGCAGAGTCTGCTACAGCTCTGGAGGAGAACGTGACGATCACGGTGTCCACGTTAGAGGAGTTCGGTTGGCTGATCAACCTGCAGGAGTCATCATTAACTCCGTCTTGCCGGCTGCAGTACCTGGGTCTGATTCTGGACACGGTACAGGAAAGGGTGTTCTCACACCGGGCAAGCGTCTAACACTTTGGGCAGCAGTGCGAACCTTGTTGTCATGCCAGTGGTTCTCCTTACGGTTCTGTATGCGAATGTTGGGATTCATGGTGTCGACTTTCGAAGCGATACCTTACGCCCAGAGTCACACTCAGTGCCTGCAGAAGGCAATTTTGCCGCAAATGGGGCACACCAGAGGTGGACCTCATGACCTCCAGGTACAATCACAAGGTACAGACCTTTGTGCACAGAACAGGAGGTCCGTTGGCGGTCGCCTCGGACGCACTGGTAGCGCCCAGGGATTGGTATCGGCTACTGTACATCTTTCCTCCTCTAAAGTTTATACCGCGCGGTGTACGCAGGATAGAAGCAGAGGGAATCCCGACAATCCTGGTAGCTCCGGATTGGCCTCGGCGTCCTTGGTACGCCAACTTGGTTCGGATGGTGGCAGATGTTCCGTGGCGTCTTCCACTTCGCGAAGACCTACGGTCTCAGGGGCCCATCTTGCACCCTGCTTTACCGTCGCTGGTTTTGACGGCTTGGCTATTGAGTCCCAGGTATTGAGGGATAGGGGTGTCTCTGACTCCGTAATCCCTACTATGATTAAAACACGTAAGAGTACCTCACGTAAGATTTATCATAGGACCTGGAAGGCCTATATTACCTGGTGCGAGGCAGGGTGTCCAGAGTACTGTCATTTTTGCAGCAAGGACTGGACAAAAACCTGGCGTTAAGTACGCTCAAGGGGCAGATCTCGGCCCTGGCAGTTCTTTTTCAACGGCCCTTGGCGTCTCATTCATTGATCCATACATTTGTACAGGGGGTACGCCATGTGGCTCCTCGAATACGGTCGCCGTTGGCACCGTGGGATTTTAATCTGGTGCTTTCTGTGTTGCAGAAGCCACCATATGGAAGGATTAGGGATATTCCATTACAGTTATTGTCGCAGAAGGTGGCCTTTCTGGTAGCTATCACATCCGCCAGGCGGGTGTCTGAGTTGGCAGCATTATCCTGCAAGTCGCCTTACTTGGTCCTCCATAAGGACAAGGCAGTTTGCGACCTTCCCCTTCGTTTCTTCCGAAGGTGGTTTCTTCCTTTCATTTAAATGAGGATATTCTTCCCTCATTATGCCCGCACCCGTCACATTCCAAAGAATTTGAGCTGCATTCTTTGGATGTGGTGAGGGCTTTGCGGGTGTATTTAAGTTTTACAGCTCCCTTGCGGAAGTCTGATTCTTTATTTTTGCTGACAGAAGGGTCGCGCAGAGGTATGGCGGCCTCGTCAGCTACCGTGTCACGTTGGATACGGAAGACTGTGACTCATGCATATGAGATTCGGGGCAGGGTTCCCCCGTTTCCGGTCACGGCGCATTGCACCAGGGCAGTTAGTACTTCCTGGGTGTTTAGACACCAAGCCTCGGTGTCTCAGGTGTGCAAGGCAGCTACTTGGGCCTCAGTGCACACGTTTACTAAGTTTTACAAAATTGATGTTTCAGCATCCTCGGATGCTGCTTTTGGCCGCAAAGTATTACAAGCGGCAGTATAGGCGCGGTTAGCGCCGCCTGAGAGGGCGTTTTTCTGTTGGATACAGTTGTTCTGGTTTTGCCCACCCCTCTTGATTGGCACAGCTTTGGGACGTCCCCATGTGTCATAAGAAGGCTGCGTCTGTCAGTGAATGGAAGAGAAAAAGGGATTTTTTGTATAACTTACCGTAAAATCCTTTAATCTGAGTTCACTGACAGACGCAGCACCCACCCCTCTGCGTTGGTTTTTGTACAGCTTGTTACGAACTGATGTGCTGTACAGGGCAGGGGGATTATATGCTAAGGTAAGGACAGCCCCCTGGGAGGGGCCAGCCTATGCTTTTGTTTGTTTTGCCTAGGGTACTCCTAGTAGGATGAGCATAACCCCATGTGTCCCCATAAGAAGGCTGCGTCTGTCAGTGAACTCAGAGAAAAGGATTTTAAGGCAAGTTATACAAAAAATCCCTTTTTCCCACAATTCTTTCCAAAATGAACATTTTTTTTTTTCACAAAATTGTCATATTAACAGGTTATTTCTCACACATGTCATATGCATACCACAAATTACACCCCAAAACACGTTCTACTACTCCTCCTGAGTATGGAGATACCACATGCGTGAGACTTTTACACAGCCTGGACACATACAGAGGCCCAACATTCAGGGAGCACCATCAGGTGTTCTAAGGGCATACATTTCAAATTTAATATGACTACCTATTACACTATTGTGAGTCACTGATGGGCAAGGTAGTGGCATGAATATGGCATGGATGAGAACTGATGTGGCATGGATGAGAACTGATGTGGCATGGATGAGAACTGATGTGGCATGGATGAGAACTGATGTGGCATGGATGAGAACTGATGTGGCATAGATGTGGCACGGATGAGCACTGGTGTGGCATGAATGAGCCATGGATGGGGATGGGTGAGCATGAATGAGCCATGGATGGATGAGCCATGGATGGGGATGGATGAGCCATGGATGGGGATGGATGAGCCATGAATGAGGATGGATGAGCCATGGATGGAGCATGGATGGATGGATGAGCCATGGATGGAGCATGGATGGATGAGCCATGGATGGAGCACACATGGAACATGAATGGAGCACGCATGCTGTATGGACAGAGGATGGACGGATGAGCCATGGCTGGAGCATGCATGAAGCATAAATGGAGCAAGCATGCAGTATGGATGGCGCATGGATGGATGGATAAGCCATATATGGAGCATGCATGGAGCATGGGTGAGTCATGTATGGGGCATGGATGGAGCTTGCATGGAGCATGGGTGGATGTATGAGCCATGTATGGGGCATGGATGGAGTTTGAATGCAGCATGGATGGATGGATGAGCCATGTATGGGGCATGTATGGAGCATGCATGGATGGATGGATGAGCCATGTGAGGAGCATGTATGGGGCACGGATGGAGCTTGCATGAAGTATGGATGAGCCATAGCTGGATCAGCGCTGTGGGAAGTTCAGATCCAGCCCACAGCGCTGCTGCACCCGATATCTCCCCTCTCCTCACACGATGTACCGATCGGCGTGAAGAGAGAGGAGGATCCAAACCGGACAAGCTCCGGTTTGTTTATAAGTTATCATGACGTCCATGGTAAAGGGCCACTGTCATTGTGCACGCCCCAGGGGGCGTGATTCTGGGAGGACGTCATATGACGGCCTCCCAGAGTTATCCAACCAAGCTGTAGCCGTCATTTGGCTATGGCCTGCTCAGCAAGTGGTTAAAGAACGGGGAATCCTCTACTGGAATCATGGCTGCTTTATTCAACCTGGAAACAGGAGGGTCCACCACTGGTGGGCTGGTACACTTTTTTTTATAAGTGATTCCTCAAAGGGGTAACATGCTGCAAAGCGTTGAGGGACCACAAAAGGTTGCTTTGGTTGCCCCCACTCCTTATAGACAAACTTGCCAAAATAGGGAAGGTAAGGGAACATCTTAGCTGCACATTCCAAAAGGGACATTCACCTCCGTGGCCACATTGGCCACATCCTCCATTTTTAAAGTCTTACGCAGTGCCGTAACAAGTGTGTCCACCAGTGTTTTTTTTTTTTTTCGCTGCTGCAACCATGGGGAGGAGTCATTGTCACTATCGGACAGATCATGAAGTGTGGTATCAAGTCCCACTGAATAGGCCACGTCCATGGCAGCCTCAGACTCAGATGAGACAGACCGAGCACGAGAAGGCGGAGGACGCTTCCTGCCAATCCTTTGCCCGCAAGCCACTTTCACCCGGGATACTAAGGATTCTAGGACCCACCATCAGAGCATTACTAGGGAGCTCGGGCTGCAAAGAACCAGGTGCCCCAATAAGAGGATCGGTGGGGGAGATGAGACCCTGAGGCTCCATGGATAAGGGAGCCCCTGCTGCACAAAAATGAGTTTTTGGCACTGCTATAGACCTCCCCCTACTCAGGTGCTTGCTTGTAAACAGAAGGGACCCCAGGGACTCACCACACCAGACTGGAGAACGCCGGATCGGTGCTCTCAGCATGCCATGTGTCCTAATTTATATATATATATAAAATGTTTGGGGGTTCTGAGTAATTTTCTAGCAAAAAATATATGATTTTTAAATGTAGGAGAGAAGTGTCAGAATTGGCCTGGGTGACATAAAAAGTTGCAACAACCACCATTTTATTCCCTAGGGTGTCTGTCTGCTAAAATATATGTATATATATTTTAGCAGACAGACACCCTAGGGAATAAAATGGCGGCCGTTGCAACTTTTTATGTTACATAGTATTTGCGCAGCAATTTTTCAAACACTTTTTTTTGGAAAGAAACCGTTCCATGTATAAAAAACAAAACCCTAAAGTTTCTCATCTTAAGCTGGGTTGGCGCTCCCCTTATTAAATGTTATCCTATGTCCAATTAACTCCTTAGTGCATCATTAGCATATAAAGTGCTTAGTGTAGATTAGTGTGCAGTAAACTCCAATGTATTTGTATATATAAATAGCAGCGGCTTATAAAGTGCTCCGGAATTGATAAAATAATGTAATTATATGATAAAAGGTGCTTAAGGTGATATAAAAGTATTGATGTGTCCAAGTGTTAATACCCCTTAATCATAAAATCACAATAATATAATCCAAAAACCATAAAATGGGGTCTGTGCTTCGTTGCTATGCCTTGCAACGATTTCTTACATATTAGCAACACCACTGCATAAAACCACAAAAATCTCTAATATTCAAGTGATCAACATATAATAAGTGTCCATATATATAATAAGTCCATAAAACTTTTCTTTGTGAGTCACACATGCTCCCCAATTGCCACCCTGCTTACCGGACAGCGCCACCCCACACAGGGGTAAAGCGCAGAGGCGCCTGTCTTAGGCAGGTGAATCTGTGATTCTGTGAAGTGACGTGATCTCCCGATATCTGTCTTGTGTGTATGGTGAATCCTCCGTATGTTTCATCCAAGTTCACCGTGGTGGGTAATTCATCCAAGTTTTGAAAAGAAAGGGAATAGCTCCATAGTGTATTTCAATAAAACTCAATATTTATTGTATCAAACGATATAAATGAGCAAATGTTCATCCAACAAGTTTAAAACAGAAACAGTCACTTTTCTCCCGAATCACTCCTGCGCCTGTGTTGGTCTATAAGTGTCCTTTTTGAAAAAGACTAGAGTATACTTCCTCTGTGTGTTCTTGCGTTCCAACACGGTAAGTGGCGAAACCGGAAGTGACCAGAAGTGACGCGTTTCGTCCAATGACGTCTTCTGAGGTACTCTCAGGCACTAAGCACTTTATATGCTAATGATGCACTAAGGAGTTAATTGGACATAGGATAACGTTTAATAAGGGGAGCGCCAACCCAGCTTAAGATAAGATACTGCATAACACTCCCTAATAGGGAGCCACCACTGGAGGAAGCAAACCCTCTATTTAGACCCAAATCTATCCTGAGCGCGGTATATTCAGTATCAAAACCCTAAAGTTTGCCCAATTTTTTTGTATAATGTGAAAGATGTTACACGCTGAGTAAATGGATACCTAACATGTCACACTTCAAAATTGTGCACACTTGTGGAATGGTGCCAAACTTCAGTACTTAAGAATAGCCATAGACAATGCTTTAAAAAGTTTAGCGTTGCAGAGGAGGGCTAGTGCTAGAATTATTGCTCTCGCTCTAACGTTCGTGGCGTATGTAACCTCTGTGTATCTGGCTCTGATACTAGCTGGTGCCTCACCAGCCACTGATCCCACCACATATCCAAGGGCTGCAGTTTGTATGCAATGCATCTTTGGATGCGACTCCCCTGATGTCCAAACTTTCCGTTTTAGCGGTAATGATTAGACGTGTGTTGTGGCTTAAGATTTGGACTGCAGACCAAGCTTCTAAGAAAGCTCTCATTGATCTGACCTTTCAAGGTGATTGCCTGTTTGGGGCTACCCTGGATAACATCATTAAGCGTGTCACAGGGGGGAAGCATACCTTCCTGCAACAATCTAAGAAATGGAGGGGGCCTTGTAAACGTGGGCCTTGTTTTTTAGCCCATAAGAAATTATTTCGGGCCTTTGGGGACTGCAGACAAGGGAAACAGATCTCTCAAGTTTTTCTCAAGAGGTTCCAAGCAATCTTGGTCTGGTAAGCCTAGAGCTGGCTTCTCCAGTCCTGCAAACAAAACCCCTTCAGCATGAAGGTCTGCCCTCACCCATAACTAGTCTTCTTTCTACTCCAACTTTGCCTCCTTCAGTAGGTTCAGTTCAACAGGAAGTTACCGAGATTCATGGCAATGTCACGGGTTCCTCTGGTAGATACTACAGTCATCCTAGGGCCACAGTTGGGCCAATGCCTTCCTCTTCTTACGTGGTCCCTGTGAAGGATCAAAGGTAGAAGTCTTCTGGTCATTATGGTGGCGGTAAACGTCCCTTGGGGGCTACCTCACCAAGATGACCAGTTGTCCCAAGGGCTGAGCTTCCATCCTCCTTTACAGTCGCTGGTTTTGATGGCTTGGCTATTGAAAGCCAGGTACTGAGGGATAGAGGTTTGTCTGGATCAGTGATCCCTACTATGTTGAAGGCAAGGAAGTGGACTTCTAGCAAGATATACCATCGTGCATGGAAAGCGTACATTTCTTGGTGTGAGTCAATTGGCGCTCATCCTTGTTCCTTTTCTATAGCTTGGATCTTGGCCTTTCTTCAACGGGGCATTGAGCAGAAGTTGGCCTTGAGTACCATCAAGGGCCCGGTGTCTACCTTCACAATCTTCTTTCAGCGACCCCTAGCCACACACTCTTTTTTTTTTTTTTTTTTTTTTTTTTTTTTTTATTACCAGGTATGTGATTTATTTATTTATTTTTTTTTTTCCCATTAAGAAAATTTTATTTAGTTATAGTAGAGTAATACAAGTACATAACATGAGCATATTAGAGATGTGTTGTCAATACATCTCAAACATTAATAACTGGTAACAACCGGCACATGAAGAGTGGCGAAAACAGAAAGAGGGAAAAGCATCCCAGTTCGTCTTGTACATGGTATCTTGGTCGGGAAATGTAGGTATTGTCTTTATAGGTGTCTCGGTGTTCTTGAGCGGGAGTTTGGTTTTGGACAGCAAAAGTGTGGGCCTATTTTGTTTAGTAGGTCGAGCTTTAGTATGTTACCTTAAGTCTCGAATTTGGGTTATAGGGTGTTAAGTCGTTCTTTTCGGTTATAGAGCATAGATGGGGGGTTATCGTTCTGTGTGGGCTAGAAAGATGATTCCTGAGTAGAGATGATTGTATCTTGGTGTCTGGGGATGTCTTTTTCATGTCTTATCTCTTTCACGGTGGTTGTGTTATCAGATTGTCATGTAGGGGTAGTGCTTGTGGAAAGATGGGATAGAAAGGGGTGGTAGGAGGGGTAAGGTATGAGGGATTGCATGGGGGGGGGGTAGGGGGGGTGGGAATGGGGGAGCTAAAGGGGGGAAGAAAAAGAAGAGTCTCGGAGGTGAGAAAGAGGTTCCGCAGGTCTCCCTCGGCCCTCCAGCCGCCTTTTCCGTTTTGCTGGGGTATGCGGAGGAGAGGGTGCTGACAAGAATTTGAGTTAGTGTCTCTACGGTGCGTTTATTGTCTTCCGATTTGAGAAGGGCGGTAGGATGGGGTGTTGTTCCGGGTGCTGAGGTCTAGTGAGGAGTGATGTGTCGCGAGTTATGGAGAGTCTGGTTAAGACGTGTGAATGTTAACTATGTTGAGGTAATCTTGTGTTGTTTTGAAGTGGGTCCAAAATGCCCATGTCTTGGAAAATTTAGATGGGGTTTCTTTTGCGATATGTATAAGTTCCTCCATTTCTGCTATTTTGTTTATTTTCTTACACCATTCTGCCAGCGTTGGGGGGGATGGTGAGTTCCAGTGTATGGGAATACAAAGTTTGGCTGCGTTTATTAAGTGGATAGCAATAGATTTGCGATATATTTGTCCTGGAAGGGTTGTGTGGTGAAGCAAGAATTGGGCTGGGGATAAATTCAGGGAGAATGTGGAAATTCTGGTGGTTATGTCGTGGACTTGAGACCAGAAATGTTGGAGGCGTGGACAGCTCCACCAAATATGTAGAAGGGTGCCTTGGGATTCTGAGCATCTCCAACACGTTTCAGGAACATTATCATAATATTTGTGTAGGATTTGCGGGGTTCTGTACCACCGAAGTGCTAATTTGTAATTGTTTTCTTGTGTTGCGACGTTCAGTGAGCCTTTATGTGTCAATGAGAAAATCTTTTCCCACTGTTCATCAGAAATATCTTCCTGTAGGTCTCTTTCCCATAGGGAGCAAGTCTTTCCCGCGCTGGGGGGACTGTCTAGAAAGAACATGTTGTGGATAGTAGATATGAGATGTCTCTCCCCGTTCGGTTGAGAGCATAATTTCTCATAGGGAGAGAGTGGCCTGGAGACTTCCGAAAGCTTGTTAAGTTGTCTAAGGAAATGGCGAATTTGGAGATAGGTCCATGGTGGTATTTGGGTGTCTGTGTTTGCTGTTGGGATGAGTTCTCTATCTAGTAGAGCACCGTTATTAAAAAAGTGGTGTGCGTGTATATCTGAGTTTGGCCAGAATTTGTCCAGGAAATGTTGAGATAAGCCTGGGGGGAAAGCTGGGTTATGTCTTATTGGAGTGAGGGGGCCAGGATTAGATGAGATTTTGGTTTTCTTACACGCTTCTTTGAAGCAGTGCAAGGAGGCGTGAATGAGCGGGTGCTCTTTGAGGGCTTTGGGGTGGTGTTGCGTGCTGATCCATGGCATCAATTTGAGGGTGAGGTTTGCGAATGCGTTCTCAATATGTACCCAATTTCTCTGGGGTGTTTGTTCCGACCAATTAACTATTCTGGTTAAATGAGTAGCCCAATAATAATTCTTGAAGTCAGGCAGTCCTATTCCCCCCTTTGTTTTAGGTCTAGTTAGGTGGGTGTAGCTAATTCTTGGGGGTTTATGTCTCCATAAAAAGTCAGAACAGCATTTTTTGATAGAGTTGAAGAATGTTTGAGGTATCAGGATTGGGAGAGTTTGCAGTAGGAAAAGTACGCGTGGGAGGATGTTCATTTTGATGATTGCAGCTCTGCCGAACCATGAAAAGAAGGGTTTGTCCCAGTTGCGTATGTCTTCAGTGATCAATTTTAGGAGTGGGGGGT
>BLSH010376700.1:476553-489082 GCA_018402905.1 Glandirana rugosa
GAAGTAGAAGGAATTTGATTTGTGACTTACTGACGAATTGGTGAACGACTGGCGACTAGCCGTAGACTGCTGCCGTTCCACCGAGCTATTGCGCCTAGTGGCAGTATACCGCCGCCGGCGCTCTAGCGTGGATCGCTCGCGCGCGGTGGCCTCCGCGCGAGTGACACAAGTCCCTCCCGGTCCCTCGCCCACGCCGCCTCAGCTAGAGGCGGCCGGTGGGCGCTACGGGGGGGGACTCACTTTCTTGCCTCCAGGCACATTCATTTGTGCCTGGAGGCAAGACACTCTCCCCCTTCCCGACACTAGTGTCAGAAGGAGATGTGCCTCTGCCATTGGCAGTGAAGGGGTTAACCTGCAGGGGGCGCTCTAAGGGTTAACTGTGTTCCCTGGGCGTGTTCTAACTGGGGGGGGACTGCCCTAGCTGGGGAAGGGAAGTGGCCACAGCCTCCGTGTAGAGGAAGACTGTGATCACAGCCCTTCCCCCTCTCACAGAACGGAGGTCCGTGTTTACTTACACGGACCTCCGTTCTTTCACTCAGGGGGGGGCATCGCGGGTGGCCGGCGGAGATCGACTCCGCCGCACCCGCTCCCTGGCCCTCCCTGAACACAGTGAGCGCGCCTCCGGTGGCGCGCGCTCGCTAGGTGCGATCTCGCGGCCGCCGCCATATGACGGTGATCCGCGTTATCGAGCCACCTTGCCGTCGTCAGATGCCGATCAGCGGTCAGCAAGTGGTTAAGCAGTCATTCAGTGTTTAGTTTAAGGAAGATGAAGCTAATATAAACAGACATACCAATGTTAAAAGGCGTAAACAAAGGCAGATAGCAATGTTTCAGTTTTTGGGTGGAGTGACCATCAATGCAGACATACCAATGTTAAAAGGCATAAACAAAGGCAGATAGCAATGTTTCAGTTTTTAAGTGGAGTGACCATCAATGCAGACATACCTGTGAAGAGAGAGACAAAGCGTTCAGATGGATGCATGGCTGCAAGAGCAGAAGTGCCCACTTAATTAAAGAATCCCACTTTTTTGGAAGAAGCCCCTGCAATGCTATCCCCCGTAAGCAAAATCACCCCAACCATGATAAATTAAATAAGTTGCGCCCCCTAATTAATTATTTTTCCCAGACATTCACCCAAGTGTTCATCCCAGATAAAAATATCTGTGTGGATGAGTCCCTCATCCATTTCACTGGTCGGTTGCATTTCAAACAGTACATACCCAGCAAGAGATCCAGGTATGGCGTAAAACGTAACAAGTTGTGCGATCGAGCCACTGGCTATGTGTACTCCTTCAGACTATACGAAGGTAAAGACTCCCAACTCCAGCCCCGTGATTGCCCCACAAATATTGGAATCAGTGGGAAGATTGTCTGGGAGCTGGCATACGCCCTCTTTGGAAAAGGATACCACCTATACTTGGATAACTATTATACCAGCCTTTCCCTATTTCGTCATCTATATCAAAAGACAACCCTAACCTGCGGCACCTTCAAGAAAAACAGGAAGGGCTTCCCACAAAATCTCCTCACCCAAAAGCTACAAAACAGGGAATCTGCCTTTATGAGGAATGAAGAGGTATTGGCCATGAAGTGGAGGGACAAGAAAGATGTCCACATCCTCTCCACTATCCACAATAACACCTCGGAGATCCAAAGAAGACATGGCCCCATTGTAAAGCCCAAGTGTGTCCACGACTACAATCTATTCATGGGGGGCTAGATTTAAATGGCCAGATGGTACAGCCCTATTTATCTACCCTTAAGTCACGTTTTTGGTATAAGAAATCCGCATTTCACCTTTTTCATATGGCCATGTATAATTTGTGTGTTGCCAAAAATCGTCTGAAAACCAATCCCTCACCTACTTCAAATACATTGAAAAAATTATTACTGCCCTCATTTATCAGCAAGGACTTGTCCCAGAAAGTATTTGCTCCGATAGTGTGAGTCGACTCCACGAGCAACATTATCCCTTCCCCATCCCCCCCACAGAATCCGGAAGAATGCGACAGAAGAGATGCCATGTATGCTCCAGAGGACGAGTCAGAAGAGATACCACGTATTAATGCCCCGACTGTCCCTCCCAACCTAGCCTGTGCATCAGACATTGTTTCAAAAATTATCATACACAAATCACATATTAGTTCCCCATATAGACTATAGACTGCCACTTCAAATACCTGTGTGGACCATTTGCTTGCTACCACGTTCTGACCCTGGCCTGTTTACCAACAATGTCTTTGCCTGCCGTTTTAAACCACATTTCGACTTCCACGTGCACAACCTCGGCCTGTTAATCGACCATGTTTTTTTTCCTGCCACTTGGACTGATCTTTTACCCTTATTGTTAGAAAAAGTCTGGCCACCTTTCTGGACATTTTGCCCTTCTGGGCACGTTTGCGCACGCCAGAAACGGCGCCAAACAGCGCTATTTAGGCTGCCTGCACCTGTCAGCAAGTGTTGTCCGTTCTACAGCGTCTGAGTACCTGTGACCTGTTCCTGTGTGTTCCTGTTTCCCTGATCCGACCCGGCTCGCTCTGACCCACTGATTGTCTGCCTGCACCGACCCTGGTTATCCACGACCATCCGATTTTCTGACCCCTCTGTACTTCTGCTGCCAGTCTCTTAACGAACCTCTGCTGGGACTTTGACCTCCCTCTTGCCTTATCCCTTGTACCGCACCGCCCGCCATTTACCGACCCGGCCTGCAAGACCATCCTTCTGCCTGCACGACCATTTGGAGCCTCACATCACCACCAGTGACCACCCAGCCCTCGTGCCATCCCGCACTCCAGGACTTCCTGTTTACACTACCAGGGGTCCCCGAATCGGGTGTATAGGAGCGGTTGTTCCCTGCATAAGACAGACTCCACCACCAGGACCGTGACAGTAATGGACAGCCATGTCCGAGTCTGCACAGGGAACACCCTCACCCATGGACGAGCTGTGCGTCCATTTGGCTGGGCTCATGCAAGCCGTGAAAAACCTACAAGGAAGGCTATACCCGGCTGGAGGGAGAAGTGCGAGAAATGCGTGAGCTCTCCGCCTCCTCTGCATCAGGAGGCAGAGCGGCCGCAGCCCCTACCATTGTGGCGCTTCCATCTGAACCCAAGGTCTCCTTGCCCGACAAGTTTGCGGGGGGTCGGAGTAAGTTCAGGTCCTTCCGCAGTGCATGTGAGCTCTACTTCGGGTTACAGCCACGCACCTTCCCATTGGAAGTTACTAAGGTGGGCCTGGTGAGCTCCCTGAAGGATTTCTTTGATGCCATGGCCCGATTATATCAGGACCCTCACCTGGCAGCCACCGCTGAGGCCACCCTGCATGTCCTGCAGCAGGGTCGGCGCACTGCAGAAGATTATGTGGCCGAGTTCAGGCGCTGGAGTGCCGACACCGCCTGGAATAATGCGGCACTGTTATCAGTTCCGTCTAGGCCTGTCGGAGCCACTTAAGGATGAGCTTGCCCGTGTTGGGGAACCTGTGACCATGGAGGCCCTGATGAACTTGGCCATACAAATCGACCGGAGGCTCAGGGAACGCCGGGCTGTCACGCACCTGATGGTGGAGTCTGTCTTGTGCAGGAAGCAACCACTCTTACAACCCTGGTTCGGGAACCCCTGATAGAGCAGACAGAGGGTTCCAGAGCACAGAGGGGCACGAGGGCTGGACTGGAACACTGGTGGCAAAATAGGTCCGTCAGATGCTCATGCAAGTGTAGAGTAGTGAGGCAGGCTGATGTCGGCAACTGGCTGGCAAGCAGTACAGAAGGATCAGACAGAAAGGTCATCAGGTGCAAGCAAGGTCGTTAAGCAGGCAGCGAGGTACAAAGGGATCAGGCAGAAGAATGGTCGTGGGCAAGCTGGGGGTCGGTGCAGGCGGAAGTCAATCAAGGTAAAACAAGCCGGGTCTCAAGAACAGGACAGGATACACATTCAAATGATAGGTAGCTCTCCGGATACACTCCAAAGCTGTAGAACGGACAGCACCAACTGCAGGGCTTCTCAGGCTTAAATAGGTCGTTGGGTGCCGTTTCCAGCGCGTGTGCAGGCGGGCGTGAACGCGCACCACTGCGGAACAGCAAGAGTCCCCTCCAGGTCCTCTAACATTGCCCCCCCCCAAGGGGCAGCCTCCGGATGCCTCGCCAGGCACCAACTTCCAGGCGGTTTCTCCTAAAGGTTTGGATCAAGTCTGCAGCATGGATGTTAGGCTCTGGCTCCCAAGAATTTTCCTCGGGGCCATAGCCTCTCCAGTTGATCAAATACTGGGTTACGTTACCCCTCTTCCGACAGTCCAGGATGGCTTTGACCTTGAACTCCTCCTCTCTATCTACAAGCACTGGTTCCAGTGGTCCCTTTTTCCGACCCGGGAACGGATCTGGAGAGACTGGCTTAAGCAGAGATACATGGAACACCGGGTGCACACGTAAGGATGAAGGCAGGACCAGTTCACTTGTCACCCTGTTCACTCTCCTCTTAACGGGAAAAGGCCCAACAAATCTGGGTCCCAATTTTCTTGAGGGACAGGCAAGTTTTAAGTTTCTGGTGGCTAACCAGACCAATTCACCGGCTTGAGTTCCAACTCTCCCCGTCTTTTCCTGTCGAAAGCCTGTTTGGTGAGCTCTGTGGTCCTGGCAAGTGTGTCCCGAAGGATTTGTGTATTTTCCCTGAAAAAATTCAAGGTGTTCTGTACTGCTGGTACTGTACTTTCAATAGCCAAGCCAGGTAGAAAAGTCGGGTGGAATCCATAATTCGCCCAGAATGGGGACTGTTTGGTGGCCGAGTGAACAGTATTATTAAAGGCAAATTCAGCTAAAGGTAATAGGGAGGCCCATTCGTTCTGATAAAATTATGAGAAACACCGCAGATACTGTTCCAGTGTCTGATTTGTTCTCTCAGTTTGGCCATTTGTCTGAGGGTGGTAGGCCGAAGACAGGGATAATTCAATTTCTAGTGCTGAACACAGGGATCTCCAGAACCTGGAGGTAAACTGAACCCTGCGATCAGAGACGATGTTCAGGGGTATTCCGTGTAGTCGGACGATTTCCTGGATGAAACTTCCGCTGTCTCTGCGGCCGTAGGTGTCCCCTTCATAGGCAAGAAGTGGGCCATCTTGGTCATGCAATCCACAACCACAAAGATGGCGGTAAAGCCCTTGGATGGAGGTAGTTCCACGATAAAGTCCATGGCTATCCGGGTCCATGGACGCTCTTGTACTGGGAGTGGGTTCAAAAGACCCCAAGCCTTGGACTTGTCCGTTTTTATTGCACGCACAAGTGGCGCACGTGCTCACATACTTCCGGCAGTCTTCTTCTGCCAACGGCCACCAGAAGGAATGTAAGATCAGCTCCAATATCTTATGCGTTCCAAAATGCCCCGTCAACTTGTGGTCGTGGCAAAGTTCCAACACTGTGGGGCGTTGCTCTGCTGGAATAAAAATCTGCTGACCGTGCCACCAAAGGCCATCCTTCTCCGACAATCTGGAGTCCCGGGAGCCAGTAGCACTAGCCAGGGACCGTCTAATCTGTGCCAGTAGGTCCTCCTGGGACAATAAGAAGTTCTGTGACGGAAGAATAGTGTCTGGGGCAGCACAGTTGCCGGAATCGTTAAACATCCTCCAAAGGGCATCAGGTTTCACACTCTTCGACCCTGGCCTATATGTTAGATGGAAAAGAAACCTCGAAAAGAAAAGTGCCCAACGAGCTTGACTGGGTTTCAGCCTTTTGGCCGTAATCAGATACTCAAGGTTTTTGTGATCAGTATATATTAAGATAGGGTGTGTGGCTCCTTTCAACAAGTATCGCCATTCCTCGAGTGCTGCCTTGATGGTCAAAAGCTCTCTATCCCCCACGTCATAATTCCTCTCCGGGGATGACAGTTTCCGAGAGAAGAACGCGACAGGGTGGAGCAGAGCCTTGGGACCCTGTCTTTGCGAAAGAACTGCCCCTACTGCAGTTTCAGAAGTGTCCACCTCCAGGACGTAGGGCAGGGCTGAGTTAGGGTGCTTTAGAACAGGTGCTGCTGTGAACAGGCCTTTAAGAGCCTGAAAAGCTGTTTCTGCCTCTGTGGACCACTGAAAGCGTTTGTTCTGTTTTGTGAGCTGCGTGATGGGCGCAATGATGGCAGAGAATCCCTTTATAAATTTTCTATAAAGATTTGCGAAGCCCACGAAATGTTGGACCCCTTTCCTGTCTGACGGTGCCGGCCAGTCAGGGATAGTGGAGACCTTCTGGGGGTTCATTGTAATACCGGTCACGGAGAACACTAATCCCAAGAAGTGGATACTGGTTTGTTCGAAAGCGCACTTCTCTGCTTTGGCATAGAGCCCATGCTGTCGAAGACGGCTCAAGAACTTGGTGACATGCACTCTGTGTTCCTCAAGGGAGGACGAGAAGATCAGGATGTTGTCTAGGTATATAATCACAAATAGATCCAAGAAGTCCCGAAAGGCATCATTTACTAAGTGCTGAAATGTAGCGGGGGCATTACACAGACCAAAGGACATGACTAGATACTCGTAATGCTCGAAACGAGTACGGAAGGCGGTCTTCCACTCATCGCCTTCTCGGATACGGACTAGGTTGTAGGCACCCTGTAGATCTAGTTTAGAAAAGATGATGGCAGATCCCAGTCTTTGGAACAGTTCAGGAACCAAGGGTAAGGGGTAGCGGTTCTTGACCATTGTCCGGTTTAATTCCCGGTAGTCTATACAGGGTCGTAGCGAATGATCCTTCTTCTCTACGAAAAAGATACCTGCTCCTGCGGGGGATGTGGAAGGTCCTTTTCCTAAGTTGTCATCGAGATAGGCCTTGAGGGCCTCCAACTCTAGCTCTGACAGAGGATAAATCCTTCCAAACGGCACTTCCGCTCCGGGTAGCAGCTCGATTGGACAGTCGTACGGGCGGTGAGGTGGGAGTTTCTAAGCCCCCTTTTTACTGAACACGTCCAGGTATTCATGGTAAACGGACGGAACAGCTAGACGGGTCTCAGGGTCAGAGTCCATGTCCAGACAACCCAATGTGGGCGCAACTTCCTGGACCCGTGTTAGGCAATGCTGCCTGCAGTATGGGGATCGGAACTAGATGGTCCCGGTAGTCCAATCTATGTCGGGACTGTGGGCCCGAAGCCAGGGTAGGCCCAGGATGATGGGGAACAGAGGGGATGTGATCACATCCAACAAAAGGAGTTCCTGGTGGCCGTCAGCGGTGGTGGCAGGTAGTGGGACGGTCTCATGGGTCACCACACCTGACTTAATGGGAGATCCGTCGGCCAGGCGGATGGTGAAATTGTGGGTCTTTGGCCGGAGGGGAATCTGTTGCGAAGGTGCAAAGTTTTCATCCAGGAAGCAGCTACACGCCCCAGAATCAATTATGGCTGCCACCTGGATACTCCTTCCTGGAAGCTGCAGAGAGAGAGAGAGCACAAGGTGAGAGACAGGGTGATGAATGCTGGACACATCACTGAAAGGCAGGTAAACACGCTTAGCGGGACAGGATCTCACCATGTGACCGGGTTCTCCGCAGTAAAGGCACAGGCTCAATGCGAACCTCCGCTGCCTCTCTTCAGGGGTCAGAGACGGGCGTAGAAGAGCTATTTGCATGGGCTCAGCGGTGTCTTGTGGAGAGGAGGAGGAGGAGGTTGCTGAGGTAAAATGAGTTGGCCTTGGGTAGGTAGGGACTCGGGGAAGCATCCAGGTGGGCCGTGAGAGTCCCGGAGCCCTTTCAGCACGGCGCTCATGGAGTCGCTGGTCAATCTGTATTGCCAGATTGATGACGGCATCCAATGTAGCGGGCACCCCCACCCGGGCCAGCTCATCCTTGACAGGGTCAGATAGTCCAAGGCGGAACTGATAGCATAAAGCGGCATCATTCCATGCTGTGTCAGCGCCCCAGCGCCTGAACTCCGCTACATAATCCTCCGCGGAGCGGCGGCCCTGCTGAAGGGCGTGCAGTGCGGCCTCTGCTGTGGCTACCTGATGCGGATCTTCATACAACCGGCCCATGGCTTGAAAAACCAGCGCTACAGAAGATACTTTGTGGGCTCTCTGCTCCCACAAATGGTGGGCCCATGCCTGGGGCTCTTCCTGCAGTAAGGAGATAATCAACCCCACCTTAGTAGCCTCTAAAGAAAACGTGCGAGGCTGGAGGCCAAAATAGAGCTCACAGGAGTTGCGGAAAGCCCGGAACTTGCGGCGGTCTCCCGAAAACGTGTCCGGCAGGGGGACCTTGGGCTCTGATGACAGGGCCACAATAGGGCGGCCAGCGGCCTGAGTACCTCCAGAAGCGGTGGGTGCTGAGAGCTCCAAAACCCATTCTTCCAACCGGGTGCAGCCATCTTGAAGGCTCTTGACTGCCTGTGTCAGGCCGGCTAGATGAACACACAGCTCATCCATCGCAGAGGGTGCTCCCTGCGCAGACTCAGACATGGATGTCCGTTGCTGTCACGCACCTGATGGTGGAGTCTGTCTTGTGCAGGAAGCAAACACTCTTACGACCCTGGTTACGGGAACCCCTGATAGAGCAGACAGAGGGTTCCAGAGCACAGAGGGCTGGACTGGAACACTGGTGGCAAGATAGATCCATCACATGCTCGTGCAAGTGTAGAGTAGTGCGGCAGGCTGATGTCGGCAACTGGCTGGCAAGCGGTACAGAAGGATCGGGCAGAAGGATCGTCAGGTGCAAGCAGGGTCATTAACAAGCAGGCAGCGAGGTACAAAGGGATCAGGCAGAAGAATGGTCGTGGGCAAGCTGGGGGTCGGTGCAGGCGGAAGTCAATCAAGGTCAAACAAGCCGGGTCTCAGGAACAGGACAGGATACAGATTCAAAGGATAGGTAGCTCTCCGGGTACACTCCAATGCTGTAGAACGGACAGCACCAACTGCAGGGCTTCTCAGGCCTAAACAGGCCGTTGGGCGCCATTTCCGCAGCAAGTCCCCTCCAGGTCCTCTAACACGGGCGGAGCGTGCTGCTGGCACATCCACCACTCCACGCCTGACCTGGATGATGCCCCGGGTCCCTAGTCATGTGGCTCCCGCACCAGCTCCGGTTACACCAGCAGACCAACCTGAGCCCGTGCAGATCGGCCTCCTGCGCCCGTCTCTCACCGCAGAGGAGAGACAGTGGCGCCGGGCGTTAAACCTATATCTTTACTGTGGAGAGCCCGGACACATGGTGAGGACCTGCCCTGCCCTGCCAAAGCCGATAAGTGGCACCATCCGAATAACCAGGATGTAGCACCTGTCAACCGTAATGTGTCTCATTTGACTCTCCTTATCTCTTTACAGTTGCCCGGAGGGAGTATCCAAGTTCCGGCAATCATTGATTTGGGGGCTTGTAGCTGCTTTGTAGACCAGGCCTTTGCAACGCTACATCAGATGCCCCTCCACCCCAAGGCGCACAAAATGGCTGGCTGCCTGGCTGATGGGACGGTCATTAAATCCGGCCAGGTCACCTTGGAAACCCATCCGATCCCTGTCTCTACTACCGAGGGACACCAGGAGCTACTTATAATTGATGTCATCGCTTCACCTCTGTTCCCCATCATCTTGGGGCTGCCTTGGCTCCAGGCACACAGCCCCAACATAAACTGGCCCTCGGGACATGTCTAATTTCTGTCTCCCTACTGTGGCCAACACTGCCTGCTTCCATCCCGAAATGTAGGCCCCTCACACCTGAGCTTGGACTCTGATTCTGACCCGGAAGCTCGTCAAGCTGTACCCTCTGCGTACCATGAATATCTCTATGTCTTCAGTAAAAAGGGGCGGATCAATTACCACCTCATCGAGCCTATGACTGCCCCATAGAGCTACTGCCCTGGACCGAGGTCCCTTTCGGACGCATCTACCCACTGTCTGATCCTGAGTTGATGGCCCTCAAGGCCTATTTAGACGAGAATCTGGCCAAGGGGTTTATCAGACCCTCTATGTCTCCCACCGGGGCAGGCATTTTCTTTGTGGAAAAAAAGGACCATACCCTGCGCCCGTGTATTGATTATAGAGAGCTGAACCGGATCACAGTCAAGAACCGCTACCCCCTTCCGCTTGTTCCTGAACTTCTCCAAAGGCTCGGTTCGGCCACTGTGTTCAGTAAACTGGATCTGCGAGGGGCCTACAACCTGATTCGCATTAGGGAGGGCGACGAGTTGAAGACCGCCTTTCAGACTCGTTTCGGCCATTACGAGTATCTGGTCATGCCCTTCAGGCTGTGCAGTGCTCCAGCTACCTTCCAGCATCTCGTTAATGATGTGTTCCGCGACTACCTGGACATATTCATCATAATCTACTTGGATGACATTTTAATTTTCTCTTCATCACTGGAAGAGCACCGCCAACATGTCAGCTGTGCCCTTAGCCGATCGCGGCAACAAAGACTTTATGCTAAAGCCGAGAAATGTGTCTTTGAGTGCTCAAGCATCCCCTTTCTTGGACTGATCCTATCTGTCACAAGGGTTACCATGGACCCTCAGAAGGTCACAGCTATTTTGGACTGGCCGGCACCTGTGGATAAGAAAGGGGTCCAACGATTCGTCGGATTCGCTAATTTTTACACGAGGTTCATTAAGGGATTCTCAGCAATTATCGCACCCGTCACCCAGCTTACAAAACAGGGTCAGCGGTTGCACTGGCCATCTGAGGTGCAAGACGCCTTCTGCTCCCTGAAGAAACTTTTCACCACAGCACCTAATTTAAAGCACCCGGATGCAACCCTGCCTTATGTCCTGGAGGTGGATGCCTCGGAGACGGCTGTTAGAGCGGTCCTTTCCCAGAGACGGGGAGCGAAGGCACTCCTCCATCCGGTAGCCTTCTTCTCCCGCAGGGAGTTGTTGGCCATCAAGGCCACGCTAGAGGAATGGCGCTACCTACTGGAGGGTGCCCAGCATTCCATCTTGATGTATACGGACCACAAAAATCTGGAGTACCTCTGCAGGGCCAAAAGACTCAAACCCCACCAGGCCCGCCGGGTGCTTTTCTTCTCCGGATTTCAGTTTCACCTGACATACTGCCCAGGGGCTAAGAACAGTAAGCCCGATGTGCTATCCCACATGTATTCAAAACCTGGAACACCTGCTCCTCCAGACACCACCCTCCAACCTAGAAATTTTCGGCTCACTCAGGACAATTTGCTCTTGCAGATCCGGAGATCTTCTGCCTGCTCATCAGCATCACCTGGCCAAGGGCTGACCTGGAAGGATGGTCTCTGGTGGCATCATAACCAAATCTATGTCCCCAAGGAGCTACATCCTGTGATTCTAAGATTTCACCATGACCACAAACTTGCTGGGCACTTCGGCACCCGGAAAACCACTGAACTGGTGCTACGCTCTTTCTCTTCCGTTCACTGACAGACGCAGCCTTCTTATGACACATGGGGTTATGCTCATCCTACTAGGAGTAGACTAGGCAAAAACAAACAAAAGCGTAGGTTGGCCCCTCCCAGGGGGCCGTCCTCACCTCAGCATATAATCCCCCTGCCCTGTACAGTACATCAGTTTTTATTTGCCTAGTGCAAGGAGTAGACCTGGTTCCCTTTGGGATCTGCGGTCTCCTGAAGATTCATCTGATGAAGACTGCTAGCAAGAAGCTGGCTGGTGGTATAGAGGATATCTCGAATCCAAATCTTTCCCCAGTCCGGCCGACACTATGCAAACGCCCTTCGGGGTGCCCACCGCATAGCGCCCGTTCCGTGCAGGCGGCCAGTGGCTAAGACCCATGAGAGCCCAGTGACTAGGTACGCCTGTCCAAGGGCCTGGCCAGCAGCATGCCTCCCCTAGGGGATGGTAGGTCTGCTCCGGTGGCTATCGCTGCGCCCATCAAGGATTGGTGAGTGGACCCCTCTGCCGCCTTAGGGCGTGAAGAGTGGGCGTCTGGGCAGCTCTGGTGGTAAGCCGGCCGGTGGGGGCTCAGTAGAGGGACATTTTGGGTAGTACCCTTGTGAGGTTAAGCCTCCGTCCCCCCCTCCCCCCTCCCACTCCCCCCAGTCCGCAGTACGGCACTGTTGCACTGACCGTTCGACTCTGCACCGACCGTCCGGAGCGCTGTGTTCGGCGGGTCACCGCCATTGAAGGAGAGCACCGCTCGTTCGTGGCCGACCGCGCGGGTGTAATGGCAGCATCCATTGTTTGTGAAACCATGCGGTTCTCAGCCTGCGGTCTGGCGGCCTCCAGTGGTAGCTCAAGGAAGTGCAGCCCTGGTACAGGAAGTGTTTAAAAACGGAAGTGGGCTTCCGGTTTTCGCTTGTACAGCGTGGCTGACACACAGCAGCAGGCTCCTGGCGTGCAGTAGTTGGTGGGCATTGCTCTTCCGGTCGGAGTGCTGAGGCATCTAAACAGCAAGTATAGCTGGCCCTTCCTGGGTGCTGGTAGCGGTGTGGGCAATCCTCCCGGGTCTCCCTGGTTGATTGGTGGAGTAGAGGTGGTGGTTACACAGTGGGGGTGCCGGAAGCCTGTAATGTCAGAGGCCGGCAATACTATGGCAGGAGTACCTGCAGATCTACAATCCACCCCAGGAACGCTAGTGTCTTTGGAACAGCTGAGGGCAG
>BLSH010376700.1:506755-529042 GCA_018402905.1 Glandirana rugosa
ATTTCCGACGACCTGAAAATACCAAAAGTCGATAAAAAAACGTCCAAATCATAGGAAGATCACGGTAGCCTAAGGACAGACAAATCCTGTTTTGGGTGAAACAACACCACTTAATTTTTCCCCCAGTAGCACCGTACAGACAACCGTTAATTGAACCTCATATAGAACTCTAGCCACAAATTGGTGAACGGCTGGCAGTTAGCCGTTAACTGCCGCCGTTTCACCGACTAGCGCGGATCACTCGCGCACTCGCGGCGGCCTCCGCGCGGGCACGCGAGTGACACAGGTCCCTCCCGGCCCCTCGCCCACGCCGCCGTAGCTAACGGCGGTCGATGGGCGCTACCGGTCATGTACAGGAAGGCTGTGATCACAGCCCTTCCCCCTTCACAGAGCGGAGGTCCGTGTTTACTTACACGGACCTCCGCTCCTTCGCTCTGGGGGGGCCATCGCGGGTAGCTGGCGGCAATCGATGCCGCCGCACCCGCTCCCCGGCCCTCCCTGGACACAGTGAGCGCACGGGCGCGCCTCCGGCGGCGCTCACGCGCTCACTAGGCGCGATCAGCCACTTTGCCGCCGTCAATTGCCGATTGACGGTCGGCAAGTGGTTAAACACCGATCTCAAGATATACTCCAAGTTAATTGCCAACAGACATGCCACGATGACCCCCTTTTTAATTCACCACAACAAAGTGGGTTTTGTCCTAAACAGACAGGAATCCGATGGCACTAGAAGGATACTAAACCTGCAAAAAAATAGCTGAAAACCATAAAAGTCCAGCAGCCTTTATAGCCTTGGATGCCGAAAAGGCTTTCAATAGGGTCTACTGGGGTTATATGGAGGCAACCCTATTAAAATTCGGTTTCACAGGATTCACTAAGTCAGCCATCGCAGCTCTATATACCAATCCATCTGCTCAAGTGTTTACTTCATCTGTCCTATCAGAAGAATTCCCAATTACGAACGGCACTCGCCAGGGATGCCCACTCTCACCCATAATTTTTACTTTAATGATGGAACCCCTGGCGACAGCGATAAGGGATTCCCCGATATATCAGGCATAGAAATAGCAGGCAAATCCTACACTATAGGACTCTTTGCCGATGGCGTTATATTAACCCTATCCAAACTTGAAAATTCCATCCCGGCAGTTAACAAAAGTAACCAAATAAGACATCTCTTAAAAGCGCGCGCCACTACGCGAGCATAAACATTGACAAAAATGTATGGGATTTCTACCACAACCATTCTACTTCCAAAGGAGGTATCTCTGGTATTTACCTTATGCTCCAAGAAGACACTCATATTAAACTAGTGAAGGGCACCAGAACTGGGGAAGAGACCTGGGGAAATCTTATACTGAACAACAATGGCTAAAAGCACTCCAAAATAATATGAAGGCAACCCACTGTGTTCTCCATTGGGAGAATATTCTTAAAGTGACATACAGGTGGTACTTAACACCAGTCCGCTTAGGACAAATGTATACCGACTCCTCCACGGATTGCTGGCGCAATTGTGGGCAAAGGGGTAATTTACTCCATATTCTGTGGTACTGCCAGTCATTAATGAGCTTTTGGCAATCAACTTTTAAACTAATATCTACGGTCACAGGCTATATAATCCGACCATCCCCAGACCTTGCAATCCTAAATCTAACAACAGAACGGTTCCCCACAGGAATCAGACAAGTAATCATACACATTTTATACGCAGCCAGACTCACAATTATGAGCAAATGGAAGAAAGATTTGGCCCCCAACATAGAGGAAGTCCTCTCCAGAACTAGGTTGCAATGCTCTTACGAACATGCTTTCGCAAGAACGCAAGGTAATACTAGAAAATTTCTCCACACATGGGAAAGCTGGATTAAGCTCTTTAACATCTAAGTAGATCCCTGCAAAGAGGGATGAAGCCCAACCAAGCAAATCTGAACCATAATTATCAGAGAACTGGTATGGATATGTTAATATGTTACGATTAATAGGTTGCTATTCTGTGTTCGTTCTACAACACTGCTCCTTTAAGGTGCGTTTGGAACATCCATCCGAATTTCTATTAGTATGATATGCTTTTTTGACTAGACGCGAATGTTCAGGGTCACTTAGAAGCCTGTCCACAGTGTGTGCCCAATGGGGGTGGCAGGCCCTTCCTAGTGAGAGTGGGAAGACACGACTCCTTTTTTCTTCTCCAATATAGCGGTCCTAACACTGATGTTCACTCTGGGCATTCATGGAAGCACTTTTCGCTTTTCATTCTTCTCCATATGTACTACTGTAATATAAGAGATCTGCTTTGATGGTATTATATTGCCCTGTATGATATGGATTGGATGTATGCTTTTCTTTGTATTTGTTACAAAACCAATAAAAATTATTGTTAAAAAAAAAAGAAAACCAGTGTTTGGTTTTCTGTGTTCCCAGAACAGGGTCTGGTTTCCCAGAGGCTTCAAAGCATTTGGGTGGGAGAAGCCTCTACCCCTGTTCTCCTGGCCCTAAGCTTGATGGTCCTCCCTGCTGCCTGGACCAATACTTTGGCTGTGCTGACCATATTGCTGCCTGTAATGACCCAGGACTATCTGGACCATGTTTCTTCCTGCTGCCTGGACCAATACTTTGGCTGTGCTGACCATGTTGCTGCCTGTAATGACTCAGGACTTTCTGGACCATGTTTCTTCCTGCTGCCTGGACCAATACTTTCACTGTGCGGACCATATTGCTGCCTGTAATGACCCAGGACTTTATGGACCATGTTTCTTCCTGCTGCCTGGACCAATGCATTGGCTGTGTTGACCATATCTCTGCCTGCTGCCCCTACTGACTATGGACAGTATTTCTGCTTTGACATCTCTGCCTGCTACCTGGACCAATGCTTTGGCTGTGCTGACAGTATTTCTGCCTGTAATAACTATGGACAATATTCCTGCCTGCTGCTTGGACGATTGCTTTTGCTGTCGCTGACCACATCCCTGCCTGCTGCCTGGACCGATGCTCTCCTCTGTGGACCACTGCACTACTAAAATCACAGGTAATCTTTTGTTATTTGGTATGTACATGCTATGTGTTAGAAATATGAAGGGCCTTCAAAAATGTGATTGGTAGTCAGAAAATGCTATGTGTAATTTATGCTCCTAGAACGCCTGGAGGTGCTACTTGGATGTTGGGCCTCTATATGTGGCCAGGCTGTGTAAAAGTCTCACACATGTGGTATTGCTATACTTAGAAGAAGTAGCAGAATGTATTTTGGGGTATCATTTTTGCTATGTACATGCTGTGTGTTGGAAATACCTTAGAAATGGACAACTTTGTGTAAAATAAATGCATTTTCATTTTTTTTGCGCATTTTCCAAAAACTTCTAGAAAAAAAATGAACTGTTCAAAAGACTCATTATGCCTCATAGATTATACCTTGGGGTGTTAGCTTTCCAAAATGGGGTCATTGTGTGGGTAATTCCATTGTCCTGGTGCTCCAGGGCCTTCAAAAGTGTAATAGGTTGTTGAGAAATGAGATGTGTAATTTATGCTTCTAAAATGCCTGATGGGTGCTACTTCAATGTTGGGCCTCTGTATGTGACCAACCTGTGTAAAAGTATCACACATGTGGTAACGCCATACTCGGGAGGAGTAGCAGAATGCATTTTGGGGTGTCATTTTTGCTATGTACATGCTGTGTGTTGGAAATATCTTATAAATAGACAACTTTGTGTAAAAAAAATGCGTTTTCATTTTTTTCCCACATTTTCCAAAAACTTCTGGAAAAAAATGAACCATTCAAAAGACTCATTATGCCACATAGATTATACGTTGGGGAGTTAGCTTTCCAAAATGGGGTCATTTTGTGGGTAATTCCATTGTCCTGGTGCTCCAGGGCCTTTAAAAATGTAATAGGTGGTTGAGAAATGAGATGTGTAATTTATGCTGCTAGAACACTTGATAGTGCTCCCTGCATGTTGGGCCTCTGTATGTGGCCAGGCTGTGAAAATGTCCCACACGTGGTATCGCCATACTCAGGAGGAGTAGTAGAATATGTTTTGGGGTGTAATTTGTGGTATGCATATGCCATGTGAGAGAAATAACCTGTTACAATGCCAATTTTGTGGAAAAAAAAAAACATAGTTTTTCAAAGAATTGTGGGAAAAAATGAAACAGTGAAAAAACTCACCATGCCTCTTACTAAATACCTTGGAATGTCCACTTTCCAAAAAGGGGTCATTTGGGGGATATTTGTACTTTCCTGGCATGTTAGTGTCTCAAGAAATGAGATAGGCCGTCAGTACATTAGGTGTGATCTATTTTCAGTGATTTGCACCATAGCTTGTAGACTCCCTAACTTTCACACAGACTAAATAATATCTACTAATTTGGGTTATTTTTTTCCAAAGATATGCAGCAGTATACATTTTGGCCCAAATTTATGAAGAAAAATTACCTTTTTGTAAAATTTTACAGTACAGAATAAAAAGTGGGTTTTTTTTTTCAAAATTTTCGCTCTTTTTTTTGCTTATATCGCAAAAAATAAAAAACCCAGTGGGGACTAAATGCCACCAAAAGAAAGCTCTATTTGTGAGAAAAAATGATACAAATTTTGTTTGGATACAATGTAGCATGACTGAGTAATTGTGACTCAATGTGAGAGTGTGAGAGCACTGAAAGCTGAAAATTGGTCTGGGCGGGAAGTGTTCCTTACTGCCTGGTATTGAAGTGGTTAAGGTGCCCATTTTATAGTTTTTGAAACTATCGACACTGCTGATACCACTGATTGTGGAAGAGAATGCCACGTCCTTACCGCTCTGACAGTAAAGAACCCTCTACGCAGTTTAAGGTTAAACTGCTTCTCATCCAATTTTAGTGAATGGTCATGTGTCTTTTTAAATTGCATTTCACTGAAAAGTTTTTTCCCTATGCTAGGGTCACCAGTACGGGATTAGTTCAATGCTTATAATCTTTCCCCATTACTGAGATCCTCTAGTCCAGTGATTCTCAACTCCAGTCCTCAAGGCACATCAATGGGTAATGTTTTCAGCATTTCCATTATTTTGCACAGGTGATTTGATCAGTTTCACTGCCTTGGTAATTACCACAGCCGTTTCATCTGAGGTAAATCCTGAAAACATGACCTTTTGGTGCGCCTTAAGGACTGGAGTTGGGAAACACAGCTCTAGTCCCTTTTATTTGTTGCCCTTCTGTTGACTCTCTCCAGTTCCAGCACATCCTTCCTGAGGACTGGTGCCCAGAACTGGTCAGCATACTCAAGATGCAACCGGACCAGAGTCTTGTAGAGTGGGAGAATAATCGTTTTATCTCTGCAGTGAATACCTTTTTTTAATGCATGCCAATATTTTGTTGGCTTTGCTTGCAGCAACAAGTAGTCTTCCAGGACCCCCAGATCCTTTTCCATCTTAGATTCCCCCAGAGGTTCTCCCCCTAGTGAGTAACTTGCGTTTTTTATTTTTAGCACCCAAATGCATCACCCTACATTTTTCAACATTAATTAAACCTGTGCCATGTAGTTGCCCATCCCATTATTTTATTTAGGTCTTCCTGTAAGGTTTCCACATCCTGCAATGAAATTATTGCCCTGCTTAACTTTGTATCATCCGCAAATATTGAGTTTGAGCTATTTATCCTATTCTCTATATCATTTATGAATAAATTAATTAGAATAGGACCCAGGACAGATCCTTGGGGGACCCCACTTACCACACCCAACCATTCCGAGTGCTCACTATTTATTACCACCCTTTGGACCCACCTCTGTAGCCAGTTTTCAATTTAGGTACTCGCCTTATGGACCTCAGTTTGTAAAGTAAACGTTTGTGGGGAACTGTATCAGAAGCCTTTGCAAAATCCAGATACACCACATCTCACAGGCCTTCCTTTATCTAGATGGCAACTCACACTTGGTCTGGCAAGAACAATTCTTCGTGAATAAGTACTGATTGCCACTAATAATACCGCTTTTATGACTAAAATCTTGGATATAGTCCCTTATCATCCCCTCCATTTGCTTACATACTATCAATGTTGGCTGACTGATCTATAGTTTCCATGGACATATCTCAGCCCCTTTTTAAATATTGGTACCATGTTGGCTTTTCTCCAATTAGCTGGTGCCATTCCATTTCAGTAAACTGTCCATAACCATTAGGAACGATGTTCTAGCTATCCTTAACCACTTCAAGACTGAGCCTCTTTTTGAGAGTCGGTGTTTACAAGTTAAAATTATTTTTTTTTTTGCTATAAAATTATTTAGAACCCCCAAATATTATATATATTTTTTTCTAACATCCTAGAGAATAAAATGGCGGTCGTTGAAATACTTTGTCACAAACACAAATCTAATCTTAGAATACAGGCGCCATCCAAAGCGCTCCTGGTCGTGGTGTATATTTTCAACCACTTGAAATATAAAATAGTTTAGATAAAAATTTATACGAACTCTGTGAAACACTTTTGTGTCAGGGCAGCTGCATGAATTTAAAGTTTAAAACCAAAAACAATCAATCATTTATTATCTCCTGATAGCAGAGCACATAATTGTCAATTAGATTCAAAGTGCTCTTGTCAGTTCTTAAAAACTTACTCATAAAAAAGACATGCTCCCAGCCATTGCTTCATGTACCATAAATGCTATGATCTTAAGCAGTCTATAAATGGTAAACAATATCACTTAAATTCCTCTGTCCAAATGCGGCTCACTCCTCCATTGCTGATGCCGCCCCACTCCCCATAAAATGTACTCTTACCGGAAGCAGTAGTAATGCTTGCATTAGATCATCACCTCTCAGCGTGTTGATTGTGTTTTGGGATGGTCTCTGATGATCCTCTTTTTTTTTTTTTTGGGTGTTCTTAGTACAAAATTCACAGGACCATAGCGTGATATTGTATACACTTTTATTTACCACACTCCCTTCCCCTTAAAAAACACGTACCAGATGATAAAAGAGATGATAAAAGTTGTAAGCATGTAACCTTATGGAATGTGGAATGTTACCCCAGATGGTGCTGGACTGCTCAGCGGCTCCCGTTCACTCCTCCAAGATACCGGTCTTAAGATCATAGCATTTATGGTACATGACGCAATGGATGGGAACATGTCTTTTTTATGAGGAAGTTTTTAAGAACTGACCAGAGAACTTTGAATCGAATTGACAATTATGTGCGCTGCTATCAGGAGATAACATAATACTTTGTCACACCGTATTTGTGCAGCAGTCTTACAAGTGTGATTTTTTTTTTTTTTTTTTTTTTTTTTTAATTCACTTTTTTGAGTTAAAAAATAAGACAACAGTAAAGTTAGCGCAATTTTTTTCCATAATGATGATAATGTTACGTCGAGTAAATTGATACCCAATATGTCATGCTTCAAAATTGTGCCCGCTCGTTGAATGGCGACAAACTTTGGCATCTAAAAATCTCCATCGAGGACGTTTAAAAATTCATACAGGTTACCAGTTTTGAGTTGCAGAGTAGGTCTAGAGCTAACCTTATTTCTCTCGCTCTAACGATTGCGACGATACCTCACATGTGGTTTGAACACCGTTTTCATACGTATGCGTTCTTTCTGTGCGCATGCTCGGTGGGACGGGGCACTTTATTATTTTTTTTTCTTATTTTACTTTTTATTTTTTATTTTTACACTGTCCTTTTTTTAAAAAAAAAAAGTTTTGATCACTTTTATTATGTAAACATTCCTTGTAATAGAAAAAAACATGCCAGGACCTCTTAAATATGAGATCTGGGGCCAAAAAGACATCAGATCTCATATTTACACTTAAATGCAATAAAAAAAAAATAAAATGACATTTGAAAAAAAAATGTCTCCTTTAAGAGCTTTGGGCGGAAGTGACGTTTGATGTTGCCAAGTTGACGGCATCTTCCGCTCACAGGCATTGCGGCTGCTATCGGTGGGTCCGTTAAGCAACGGAGATGACCGGAGCATGGCAGGGGGGAGGGGCCCTCTCCCGCCCCTGTAAGTGATCTTGTGGCGAATCCGCAGCAGAGACCTCTTTTATCTGAAAGAGGACCGCCCAACGTTCAAAAAGAAATACCGGGGTTATGGTAGCTAACTGCTACCATAAATGAGGATATAAAGTGCAGCGCTTAAAAGTGTCCGCTTTTTATGTTAGAAATAACACATATAAACAGTGTCCAAAGTGATAAAAATCAAAAGTAGGGGGCGTGGCTTGGACGTGGATGGGAGCAGATGTCAGAGAGAGGAGCTCCAACCATCAAGGCTAATCCTCTCGCATCTGGCCGCCTGGGACCCGGGTAAGAGGCTTCTCTACCATCAATAGCCTCCCCGTCCCCTACACTGTGAAACAAGGCCTTTCTTCCGCGGATCGGAGGCTCCGATCCACGACACAAAAAATTTAGTCCCCGGCTTTTGCGGCCTAGCCGCGGGGATACGGGTCGCGTCTCCTTCGGCCCACACACCACCCATCTACCACCCCAAACACCACCACACATCCAGCGGGGACCTATCAAACCCCTCCATACCTTGGACAATAAAGCTACACCCGAGGCCTTGCAGCGGTGATCCGAGGCCTAGTGACGGCCTCCAGCCGCGGACTAAATTTCATCCGATCCCCGGCCTTCACACCACCTGGGGCTCCAGGAGTCTGCTGGACTACATCCCCAACGGCCACCCATGAACAGTGGGATATCCAGAATCCATTAGGAGGTGCAGCATCTGTGATAAGGCCCTCAAGGCCTAAACGGTGACCATCTTGGTCCACCCAAACCCTCCAACTCCCCACATAAGACACAGAAGCGGCCATCTTGGTACACCCACAGTCTATGCTCCATCACCTAAGCAGACCAAAACGGCTATTTTGATACGCCGCACCTTACTCCCTTTGTGACAGTATAAAAGACCCTTGAAATCCTACCTCAGGGACAGCTATTTTGCTACACCTGCCACCCAATCACACAGCCTGTGCAGACTATCTTGAGGACCCCTGGAGCTGCTGCAAAGGACAACACCCAGACAATCCACTCAGCTCTCCCTGCGCCTGTTTCTGGGTGCTCTAGATTATCAACAAAAAGGAGGAGTGGAAAGGGAAAGGAAAAACTGGGTAAATCCCTCTCAGTACAACGGACATATTTGAGCACCCTCGCTGCTTTGACCAGCTCCCAGTGCCGCAACATCCGTTTGGGGCTACTGTTTCAAACGAAGAACTCGGGGCGTGGCCCAGTACACAGACGAGATGGCCGCCTGAAAAGAGGAGCTTTGGCACCGCAGGGGGAACATAAAGCCTATACTGTGAAGTTTCGGAGGGGATGGGCAAAATCGGGCGCCAACTGCCCTTTACACACACCCCACACTCACAACCGGGGCGAAATCTCCCGGAACTGTTTCGATCCCAGCCTTCCACAGCAAAGGAGTCCTCATCTTCCCGCCTGGCCCATAAACCGGCAGATATGGCGAAGAAGCAAGCGGAGGGGACACCTAGCAGGAAAACTCAAATAGACCAAGAAATGCTGCTCGACCTGCTACAACAAGTCCCTAAGATGACGGACCTTCAGCACATTGCCTGAGATATTAAAGGAGCCCTAAACGATGCAGTACATGAACTGAAGGATGAACTGCGGGGGGTCTCGGACAGACTGGAGGAAGTGGAGCGTGCAGCAGGCCGCCATGATGAGGATATAAAATAGCTGAAACAACATGGAACAAAATACCAGCTCCACATGATAGAATTACAGAGACGCCTGGAAGATCTTGATAATCGCGGTCGCAGGAGGAACTTAAGGATTAGGGGAATCCCAGAGACGGTGGAACATGACCAGATCCCACTTGCCCACCAATCGCTTGTGAACAACATTACAGAAAGAGCACAGGATGCCCCAGTAGACTTCGAACGAGCACACAGGGCGCTAAGACCTAGGGGTAGAGAAGGTGATCCCCGAGAGGCATTATATGCTGTTTCACAGATTACAAGCTAAAAGAGGAAGTAGTTGACCGAGCCAGAGAGCAAGAAGACATTCGCTTTAATGGATCTGAAGTCAAAATCTTTCAAGATCTTTCCCAAATCACCCTGAACCACAGGAGGGCACTACGGCCCATTCTATCAGCACTAAGAGACCGTCACATAATATACAAATGGAGATTTCCATTTGGTCTCTGTGTTACAATACAGAGTCGATCCTTCACCTTGCACACACCTGTAGACCTCCCGCAGTTCCCGGAATGGTACCAGGAGTTCGCCGTTCCGGAAGCATGGAAGGATCTCTCTCCTCCTCCACTTGAGCAGCGCACTCCTGGTCGCCGTCAGAACTCCACCCCCTACCGACGCAAGCGGAGGGACCAGCTCATGGCTATGGCTCTGATAAACCAAGAGGAACCAGAAGGCGAATAGCATATGGAGTTCGGATGAACCAACATCTCCATCGCTAATGACCATTTTCGCAGTGCACACCCACCCCTCTTCTACCCTCAACCCTTCTCCATTCCAGCCCGAAGTATCGCCGAGAACAGACAATCCCTTAGACCAGACTCTGAATAAGAAGGAAGCACAAGTAATCCATGTTCGTATTACTATCTTGAGGCAGACGGCTTGACCTCAAACACCTTTATGGAAATGCCAGCTTAAGACACCGGTAGACCAAACCTAACAAGCCCACTTATGAAGATGTCGACCTACAGTCGCATGTAGCTTTAATCTACCTTTTTCTACTTAGTGGTGTTTTGCTGCCACCATTTTCACGAGACTTATATAAATGCCTACTTAATAATACCATCAGAGCATTCGGAGGGCTTCGTAGCTGGCAGCCCAGGAGCGGGGGAGCTACAGTTAGCCGACGGCCCCCTACAGGGAGCCCAAACACTCTAAATCCAGGTTGTTGTCCAACCCGGGCCAGCTGTTCCTTTGTAGATTGAGCGGGGGACACTAGGCTGACCCGGGATTGACCTCTATATGTTGAACTCTTAGCAAAGACCAAAATCGGAGACTAAGCTCCCCCCCTCCCTTTCTATTAACGGCTCTGAATGGAGGATAATTTGTATTCATAAAGTTGAAATAATAATGTTTCTTTTTTCTGTCTGTTGCCCTGTTCTCGTTGTTTTTTTTTTTATTATTATGTTACTGAGTAGCGAAATTCGGGCAGGAGACAACCAGCGGAGGGATCAGAGGCATACCTCGATACACCCTTCTCCCTGATTAGAGAGACCAATAGTTCCCAGGGCTTTATAACAGTTGTTAACCTATCCCCTGAATGGACAAAATCTATAGATTAGTGGTGATAATCTCCCCTTATACTACATTACTCCCAAGAATATAACCAAACCATGACTTTAACACAATATTTAAGCTGCCTCCTCCCCTCCGCTGGACCCTGCCCTCCAAACATAACTAGTTTCCGAAAAGCGGGCTTTCACGTAAGAAAGAATTCACCCCGAGACTTCTAAGATAAATTAAGATATGCAGAGATATACCCCTCAGATGTTCCCCCCTATAAAGGTGCCATCTCTCTCCTCCCCGTGCCAACCCACCAACCCCACCTTCAGTCCGGCCCAACCGGACTGTTCTATTTGAGGTGTTTTCAGAGAGCTGGAGCCTAGCACCAGCACTCACTCACCCTCATACACGTCCTAGTGACAACCTTTTTTTTTTTTTTTTTTCTCTTCTTTCTCCCTCTTCCTCTCCCCTGCCTGCCTTCCTCTCTATCTCCCCGACCCTTTTCCTATCTTCTACTCCTCCCTCTTTACCCTTTTTTCCTTCTCAAAGACCAAAAGACCTTATCGAAGTCATAAGTCCACACAAAAATACAAAATGAAGAGCTCTTTGACCCTTAGGGTCCTCTCATTAAACGCTAGGGGTCTAAATGTCCCGGAAAAGAGATCCATGACTCTCAAAGAGATACATAGACTCCACCCACACATTGCATTTATTCAAGAGATGCATTTTAAGGGTCCTAAAATTCCCAAGTTCACAGACAAGCATTTCCCGACAATCTATCATGCTTCCTCGACTAATAGCAAGACTAAGGGAGTTGCAACCCTAATAGCTCGCAATGCCCCATTCCTGTACAAAGACCATCTAGCTGACCCCCAAGGACGTTTTCTTTTCCTTAAGGGAACCCTTTTCAACAGGCCAGTAACCTTTGCCAATGTCTATGCTCCTAATCGCCACCAGGTGTCCTTTTTTAGAGAAGTTTTTGATCAGCTTATCCCGTTCTCTGAAGGAATGATAGTGCTGGGGGGGGACATGAATGTGCCACTCCAGCCACATCTTGACTCATCCTCAGGCTCCTCCTCTATACCTTATAGGGCCCTCAGGCAGATCAAACTTCAATTGCATTCATTATCCCTCCACGATACTTGGAGGACTATGTACCCAAACACTAAAGACTATACCCATTTCTCTCCCTCCCACCAAAAATATTCGCGAATAGACTACCTTTTCCTTACTCATAATGATCTACATTGCCTACACTCGACCACTATCGAACCAGCTTTCATCTCCGATCACCACCCAATTACAATGACCTTGAAGTTCCCACAAACAGACGTTACTGAGAAAACGTGGAAATTGAATTCCTTCCTGCTCTCAGACCACTTTCACAAACTCCAACTGCAGACTGAACTCAACAATTACTTTGAAGCTAACATTACCCCAGATGTTTCAGACTTAAACGTCTGGCTTGCCCACAAATGCACAATACGAGGGAAATGTATAGCCCTATCCACACATATGAAGAAGGAAAGACAAAGAAGGATAGACACCCTACTGAACCAAATTAGGAACCTAGAAACCACACACAAAAGCTTGATTGCCACTGCACTTGCCGAGGTCTTAGCCCAGGCCAGGAGAACACTCCTGGAGGAGCTGGGCACTCAAATCAGGAAAAAATTCACTCTAACAACTAAGCTGTTTTATGAACAAGCTAATAAAAGCGGTAAACTACTGGCCAGACTCCTCCAGGGCAAAAGGTCACAAACTAGTGTCCCCCTACTTCATGACCAGGCAGGAAATAAACTAGTCCATACTAAAGAAATTACGAAATCTTTTGCGGACTACTACTCCAAACTATATAATATTCCTTCTAAGAGACACTCGAAAGATGATCCACTGCCACGCTCACAAGCTATCGCGGCCTACCTAAGCAGCTCAAATCTCCCCAAATTATCTGAGGAGGAAGCAACGGGATTGGAGAGCCCTCTGACCACACAGGAATTTTTCCTTGCCATCAAATCTATGAAACCAGGGAAAAGCCCAGGCCCCGATGGACTCCCCAACCTATACTATAAAACCTTCTCTGATATTCTGGCCAAACATTTTGTCAGAACCTTCAATTCATTGGGAGACACCCCATCCCCACCCCGTGACCTATTAGAAGCTCAGATCACAGTAATACCTAAACCTGGCAAAGATCACACCCAACCAGAAAACTATCGCCCTATATCGCTTCTTAACACAGACGTAAAAATATTTGCTAAAATCCTGGCTTAATTTCCCGAGATCAAGCGGGCTTGCGGACGGGACAATACAATTAAAGCAATAAATATTAATTATTGGCTCAGGAAAACACAAACAGGGGGCTTCTTCCTGTCCACGGATGCAGAGAAGGCGTTCGACAGGGTGGCCTGGGACTTCATGGCAGGTGTCCTCAGTAACTTGGGCTTGGGGAAATTTATGATGGCAAGTATATTGAGCTTATATTCTAATCCCAGAGCCAGAGTCAGAGTGAATGGCTGCCTGTCGGACGCCTTCCCCATCCGAAATGGAACCAGACAGGGTTGCCCCCTCTCACCACTTATCTTCATTCTCACCCTTGAACCCCTCCTTAGGAACATCCAGAACAACCCAAACATAGCGGGAATAACTATCAACAATAGTTTTAAGTTTAATACTTTTAAAACAGCAGCATTTGCTGATGATATTCTGTTGTTTCTAGCAAATCCAAAATTGACGATCCCCAATCTCTTGACAGAATTTCAAAGATATGGCAATATGTCCAATTTTAAGATAAACTTCAGCAAATCACACGCTCTCAATATTACCCGAGCCACTGGCGCTAGAATGTAGAGACTTCTCGCCTTTTACATGGCACTCCACTGAAATCCCCTATTTAGGTATCAGACTTCCTTCTAATTTAACTGACCTTTATTCTCTCAACTATTTACCTTTCCTCCAGAGATGTACCAAAGACCTAGAGGACTGGACTAAGCTGAATATTTCATGGTTTGGGAGGGGAGCCACAATAAAAATGACTACTCTGCCTAGATTCCTATATATAGCCCAGACCATTCCCATCGCCTCACCAAACTCCTTCTTTCAATCCTTGCAGACTAAAATAAGATCATATTTATGGAAAGAGAAAACCCCAAGACTGAATCTCCTGAGACTCTCAGCCCCAAAATCAAAGGGAGGCATAGGCCTTCCCAACTTCTAGAAATACCACAAGGCAGTCCTTATTACCAAATTTGTTGACCACCGTATCCATAGTCCCCAAAAAGATTGGGTTAACCTAGAAAATGCTATGCTAGATATCCCACTGCACAATTTAGCATGGACTAAGGAGGGACATAAATCACAAAAAGCCAAACACCATCCACTGATAGCCCCCTTATTATCTACTCTGAAAGATATATCAAAAAATCATAACTTACTCACCATCCCCGGCCCAATGACCCCGATTTATAGATAATTCAGACTTCCTCCTCCCTTGAAAAGGGCTCTACAATTCCTCTCTCGAACATCAATCCCAGAGCAGTTCACTTCTTTTGAGATGGAAACTTCCGCACAGTTAGAGACCTCTCCGACGTCCTTGAGATCCCCTCTTTACCCTTTTGGATGTATTTCCAAATTCGGCACTATCTGAACAGCTCCAATACTAAGCCATCGTTCTCGAGACCCACAACAGCATTAGAAAAACTGTGTATGGGCCCTCCCCAAAGACACCTAATTGCACTTAGTTATGCTATAATTTCCACGGGAGACTCAGACTACCTTATCCCGATCAAAAAAGGATGGGACACACCTCATGAAAGAGAACTATCAGACGACCAATGGGAATTAGCTTGCACCATAGCCCTCAAGGGTACATTAAATGTCTCCACTCAGGAGCATAACTTCAAAGTAATGACACATTGGTACAGAACTCCACATCAGCTTCACAAATTCTTTCCCAAGATTATGGAGCAGTGCTGGAGATGTGAAACTCATATAGGTACCATGCTACATATCTGGTGGGACTGCCCGCTTATTGCTCCATACTGGGAAACAGTCCATAAAATTGTATGCAAAACTACAACATATCCTCTTGAATTCACATTCCACCAATACCTATTACATCACTCTGAATCCATGCATCACTCCTTCAGGAAATCATTGGCGATGCATATGATAAATGCAGCTAGACTCTGCATTCCAGCCCTCTTGAGACAAAAGAGAGTGCCCCTGATGGCAGACTGGTTCACCAGACTAAACAAAATACAGGAAATGGAAGAACTAATAGCAGTTTCTACTGAAAAGATATCCACTTATCATAAAACTTGGTTATGTTGGATACAATACAAAACCACCGATCATTATAAAAACCTTTTAAAGACCCTCTAAATAACAGGCTAATCCATGCAACAATGAGGTCTAACGGATCCCCCCCTCCCCACACCTAACTCTTTCCCCTTGTCTCCCCCCCCCCCCACTCTCCTACCTACTATCAACACCCCTTTTTCACCCAATTTTTTTTTTTTTTTTGTCTTCAGAGAACAGTATAACTTATTGCCAACTGGTAAGAGGCCATAAACCTCTCCTATAAGTCAGATTATCAGATACCTACGTCACTTCTGTTTCTCCTAATATTAGAAACATGCAGACAATACTTGAAGCTGCAATGTAATTAAAAGGAATTAAGACTCGTAAAAAACACAAACATGTTCTCATAAGCATAGATATGTTTATTGTTACCTCTTTTTCCTTTTTGCCTTCTATCCCCCTTCTCACAGCATATGTAATTTTCAATATAATGCTGTAACGTGACCCCTTGCATTGATTTATTGTTACGTACTGTTTTTTTCTATTAAGTTCAATAAAACTTTATGGAACCAAAAATCAAAAGTATGAAAAAATTGTATACAATATACGAATAAAAGTGTCCAGTGCATATAAACCATATACAGTGCTACTCATAAAAAGTGACCACTGTCCATATAACAAGCAATAGAATGCCCGGGTTAGAAAAGTCCTCGATATGGACATAGAATAACATTAGGGCATATTTTGATTAGTAGATGAGTGAACATAATTTGATGCCAAACAACATTTAAAGTGATTGGTGCCTGATTAAATTCCAAAGTGATTAGTGCCAGAGTTCTAGATTCCGTGACAAATCCACCACTGTGTTTATATGCTTACCAGAAGCTGGTAAGCCATCAGCAGAGAAATGAGGTGCGGTATCCTCTAGACGAAGGATAATGTGATCATTCACAGGACTCCATTAATCCCTTCCATTTACAGTGCAGACCGTGACCATACGGGCATCCACAGTTCACATCACGGGAGTTCCAGAATTACAGAGCGCCTGTATCTTTCCACCAGCAAGGATCTCTTCCACTGGGGTAGCTTATGATCTTATTGGAGCCACACCGCCCTCACCCCACATTGATATCTCCCCAAGACTTTAACTCAACATCTCCTCAAACATGAAGATGACTAGGAGACCTCAGTCAGTCCGGATCGGAAACAGCATCTTTAGCACCACCACACTGAACACTGGAGCCCCTCAGGGCTGTGTGTTCAGCCCACTGCTGTTCACTCTGCTGACCCACGACTGTGTAGCAATGCACAGCTCGAATCACATCATCAAGTTCGCCGATGCCACGATCGTGGTGGGCCTCATCAGCAAGAACGACGAGTCAGCATACAGAGAGGAGGTGAAATGGTTAATAGCCTGGTGTGGAGCCAACAACCTGTCTCTGAAAGTCGACAAAACTAAAGAGATGGTTGTTGACTTCAGGAGAACACAGTGCGACCATTCTCCACTGATCATCGGGGGATCCTCAGTGGAGATCATCAAGAGCACCAAATTCCTTGGTGTTCACTTGGCGGATAATTTCACCTGGTCACTCAACACTAGCTCCATCACCAAAAAAGCCCAGCAACGTCTTTACTTTCTGAGAAGGCTGAGGAGAGCTCACCTCCCTCCCCCCATTCTGACCATGTTCTACAGAGGGACCATTGAGAGCACCCTGAGCAGTTGCATCACTGCCTGGTTTGGAAATTGCACCGTCTCAGATCACAAGACCCTACAGAGGATAGTGAAGACAGCTGAGAAGTTCATCAGAGTCTCTCTCCCCTCCATCATGCACATTTATACCACACGCTGCATCCGCAAAGCACACAGCATTGTGGATGACCCCACACACCCGTCACACGCACTTTTTACTCTCCTACCATCAGGGAAGCGGTTCCGAAGCATTCGGGCCGCCACATCCAGACTGTGCAATAGTTTTTCCTCAAGCCATCAGGCTCCTCAACAAAGAGCTGAACGGAACTCAACTCTGTGTGACTGATCTGCACAAACTGGACTCAACATCATCATTCAGTACCACTCACACTAATTCACTAACACAAAAAAATGTTAACATGCTGTTTTTGGAACATCTTCCAGGATCACTGCCATTTGCTATTTGGCATAAATATTCTGTCCACAATTTTTCCTGTCACTGTTCACTTTACGTTTGTTGCTGCTGTAGGTTTTAATCTGAAATAGTATTGTTTACATTTTCTTCTACTGTGCAATCTGAAAGAGTATTGTTTACATTTTCTGCTACTGTGCACCTTATCTGCTTAGGACAGGTTTACTGGCAGAGCTATTTTGTGATTTGTGCTTTGTGTCTTGTGTATTGTTCCACACTGTCCTGTGCTGTCCTGCACTGTCTTGTGTGTCTTTGTGCACTGTTTGCAACAGTTGCACACATGCACTTTATGTGGTGAGGACCTTTCTACTGGTTCTGTGTTTCTGTCTGTCTCTGTGACTGTTGTTTAGGATGTTGTATGTAGCACCTGAGTTCTGGAGGAACGTTGTTTCATTTACACTATGTACTGCATCAGCTATATATGGTTGAAATGACAATAAAAGCTTCTTGACTTGATTTGACTTCTTGACTTGAAGATCCCAACAGTCATGCAAGCAAAAAGAAGCTCCACTGTGTAAAACCATAAGGATAACATTTATTTAAAAAGTAGAAAACTTACATCACAGACGAAATCATGAGCTCTAAATACATAAATCACGCCTGGGTACAGTGGCAACCCAAATAGTTTTGTCTCATTAGACATCTTCCGGGGGTTTTATCTGCTATCATAGCAATGGTATTCAACGGTAAAACACTGCCGTATAATGATGGCAAGCGGTCTGGAACTGGTTAAGGACCCTCGGGGGAAAACCATCTGGTGACTTATTTGTGTCAAGTTTTTCAAGTCTATTTCTTCTTCTAAAGCCTTGTACACAACGGCGACGGTCGTACGACTGGACGTCCAAAATCGTATGTTGGCTGTTGTGTCTCACATACTGACGTGCATTAAGCGATCGTATGACTAACAATGTGAGGATGTATCCCCGCGCTACTATGGTCGCACACTGGAGAAAGGACTAGGTTGCTGCTGTGCCTAATATCTGACAATATATATGGTTATCTAAGGATGAAGATGGTACTGCGCAGCCTATACCAGTGTGTAAGTAAAAGAACCTTGCCCCTAGTGGTTCTAGGATGTATTGCCACACTGTTTCACTGTTAGTAGTTAAATAGGTAAAACACGAAGTGTACAATGCACCTTGCTGATTTTGCCTGGGCGATACTAGACAGGTGTATACATACTCATGATGATAAAACAAGTATATAATATATATAATATTACCGAGATAAAAAGTAGTAAATGCAAAATTCAATAAAATCTGAATGACTGTGATATTGTGATAAGATAAATAAATTATAGCAAGATAGTGAATAAAAATAAAAATAAATATCAAGTGGAAAATCAAATATAGTCCTTTATAATAGAGTGGTAAAAGTGACAAATGAGTGACTTGTGCTCCAAAGTTCATAAAACGATTCGTGCTCCAAACAATGGTGTGGGAAGCCTCTTTGTGCAGGGGGGTGGTTAATCACCCCAAAAAGGATTCCATTTCTAAGGTGCTTCAACTGGATCTGTGCTCTCAGAACTCTCACCTGAGCAGGTAAGGACCTGTGCGCATCAAGGTATCTTTAGCGGGAGATGTCCTTCCAATATGGGGTGCGTTTTTTTCTCCCACTCTCAATCCTCCCGTGTGGTCGCACCGTACGACCCATCCGTACGATCAGATGCTCAAGGAACGCATACATGTTACAAGATGTGCACCAAGTCGCATTTCCATACCCGTTGGACATTGTACCCACTAATTTAATAGGGATACTCCTAGAGGATTAGGAGTGTTACTCTGCCCGATTAACTTAAACTTGCTGCCTGACTCTATTAGTACCTCATTACTCACAGTAATCAGTACAGTTACTCCCAGTTACTCAGTAGTACTCCGTACACAGTTACTCAACACACAGTTACTCACAGTACTCACTAACTCGGCAGCACTCCGTACACTCAGCAGTATTCAGTTACTCAGTTATTCAGCAGTATTTCGTTATTCAGTTACTCAGCCATATTCAGTTATGCACAGTTACTCAGCAGTACTCAGTTACTCAGCAGTACTCAGTGACTCAGCAGTACTCAGTGACTCAGCAGTACTCAGTCACTCAGCAGTACTCAGTCACTCAGCAGTACTCAGTCACTCAGCAGCACTCAGCCACTCAGTTACTCATCAGTACTCAGTGTGGGAGGTGCATTAATTTTTTTTTCGCAGTTCTGGCTTCTCCATGGTGTACATACCAAGCATTGGTGTTTGGTAAGTCATTTATTTCAGCTGTAAACCTCTATATGCCAATAAATGGTCCTTGCAAAATAAGTAAATTATCTGTTCTGTTTCTGATGGGGATGGGGGGCACTGTATGTAGGTCTGATGGTATTTAGAGTAAACAAGATATGTAGACAGGTTGGATGCAAGGAGAAACTACCTGTTTGTGAATGCTCAGGTAGCTCTATGGAACTGGAAGGAATCCATATGATTCTAGTTGCCTGGAAGGAATCCATGTGATTTTTGTGACTTTATATTGGCTGCAAATGATTTCTTATGTGGACTTGATTCATCTATTCATAGATGCTTCTTGATGCCTACCAGATCATCCAGACCTGCTTCTAGATTGATGGCTGTTAAAATCCAGGCGTTAAAAGATAGAGGCCAAGTTGAGTTGGCCATTCTGTGTTGGAGGCACATAACTTGACATCAGCAAGGTCTGCCATTAGGTCTAGAAGGCCAACTTGGCTTTGTATGAGTTTCCAGTGTTTTACCACTGTTCCTTCTCATTTGGCAAAATTCTATCATTTTACAGGCAGGAGTTGATCAACATCTTGTTTTGAGTACTATCAGACCAGCCATTCCTTTGAACATTTATAGGGGCTGATTAATGATCCTACCACCCCTGGCTCCTTGGGATCTGATCCTAGTTCTGCCTGTGAAATCCTCCTTTTGAAAAAATTTTGACTCTTACAAATAATAGCTTTTCTGAACAATTTTCTCACTTAGTTGAGTCTCTGAGTTGGTGACTCCTGTAAGCACTCATTTCTTATCCGATATAAAAGATAAGGTGGTGTTGCCTTCAAGGCTCACATAAGCACTAATTTTGTATCCTATATTAAAGATAAGGTGGTGTTGCCTTCAATGCTCACATTTTTGTCTACAGTACTTGCCGCTGAAATAACATATGTGTTCAGGTTTTGACACCCTTTCCTAACAACAGATCAAAGTCTTTACCAAGTAGCTATAGACCTGTTAGTTTAACTTCTATACTGGAGAGTTTAATAAAAGACCACATAGATGAGTTCCTGCTGGAAAAAATATGCTAAGCAACAGACAGCATGGATTCATGAAAAGACAAAAGTTGTCAAACAAATCTGATTTCTTTTTATGAGGAGGTAAGTAAAACCTTGGACAGAGGGGTGACTGTGGACATAGTATACAGTACTTGGATTTTGCAAAAGAGACAGTTCCCCACACACGGCTAATGTGTAAGGTAAAGTCTGCAGGCTTGGAATGATCAGTTTGTTAATGGATAGAAAACTGGCTAAAAGACCAAATTCAAAGAGTAGTGGATAATGATTTTTAATATCTTTATAAATTATATAGGGTCTGGGATTAAAAGTACAATTTCAGTCTTTGCAGATGACACCAAGCTATGTAGTGGAATAACATCCTTACAGTATGTCTCCAACTTGCAAGCTGACCTCAATGCACTGTTTAATTGGGCTACTATGTGGCAGATGAGGTTTAATGTAGATAAATGTAAAGTTATGCACTTGGGGCTAAGAATATGCATGCAACATACATAATAGGGGGAGTACAACTAGGGGAATCCACGGTGGAGAAGTCCTTTCTTGTATTAAGAGATGCATGGACTCCAGAGAGAGAGATATCATGTTGACCCTATATAAATCATTAGTAAGACCTCATCTGGAATATGCAGTTCAGTTTTGGGCACCAGTTCTCAAAATGGATATCGAGGAACTGGAGAAAGTGCAGAGTGCAACCAAACTGATAAGTTATGGGGAAAGATTAGAGGAACTGAATGTATTCTCTCTTGAAAAAAGGAGATTAAGGGAAATATGATCAATGTGTACAAATACATTAGGGGTCCATATATTGAACTTGGTGTGGAGTTATTCACTTTAACCGCCTCAGGACCGCCCACCGTCAAATGACGGCGGAGCGGTCCTGCTCTCACAGCAGGTGGACGTCATATGACGTCCTCCCTTTAAGCCGGGATTGCGCGCGATCGGGCACGCGCATCCCGGCTCTGTCGGTGTCGGCGTGTCCCCAGGACACGCCGCTTCACCGACAGGGGTGAACAGCCATTGGTTATGGCTGTTCACCACATGATCGGCTGTGACGAAGTCACAGCTGATCGCGAATGGCACGCCCGCCGTTCGCACGGCGCATGCGCGCGATCGGGAGCGCGCTGCGCGTGCGTGTCGGTGGCGGCGTGTTCCTGGGGAACACTGCCTGTCACCGACACAGGTATCAGCCGCCGGCCAGCGGCTGATACCTTGTGATCGGCTGTGATCTACTTCACAGCCGATCACATGTAATGTAAACAGAGCGGTAACTCACTGTTACCAGCTCTTCTCTCCTCACACAGAGTCCAGTGTGAGGAGAGAAGAGCTGGGATCAGTGAGTTACTGATCTGTAAAGTGAAAT
>BLSH010376701.1:12789-27970 GCA_018402905.1 Glandirana rugosa
GTGGGCAGTGGGTAGTCACTGGTGGTGGTCAGTGGGTAGTCACTGGTGGTGGTCTGTCGGATGGGTGACTGGTGCCTTGCGGTGGTCACTGATGGGTGACGGGTGTCTGGCGGTGGTCACTGATGGGTGACGGGTGTCTGGCGGTAGTCACTGATGGGTGACGGGTGTCTGACAGTAGTCACTGATGGATGACGAGTGACTGGCGGTGGTCACTAATAGGTGATGGGTGACTGGCGGTGATCCCTGATGGGTGACGGCTGTCTGGTGGTGGTCACTGATGGGTGACTGGTGGTGGTCACTGATGGGTGACGGGTGACTGGTGGTGGTCACTGATGGGTGACTGGTGGTGGTCACTGATGGGTGACGGGTGACTGGTGGTGGTCACTGATGGGCGACTGGTGGTGGTCACTGATGGGTGCCAGGTGTCTGGTGGTGGTCACTGATGGGTGATGGGTGTCTGGTGGTCACTGATGGCTGACGGGTGAAGATCACTGATGGGTGACGGTGATGGGTGACTGGCGGTGGTCACTGATAAGTGATGGATGACTGACGGTGGTCACTGATGGGTGCCGGGTGTCTGTTGGTGGTCACTGATAGGTGATGGGTGTCTGGTGGAGGTCACTGATGGGTGACAGGTGACTGGTGGTGGTCACTGATGGGTGCCGCTTGTCTGGCGGTGGTCACTTATGAGTGACGGGTGTCTGGCGGTGGTCGCTGATGGGGGACTGGTGTCTGGCGGTGATCACTAATGTGTGACGGGTGACTGGCGGTGGTCACAGATGTGTGACGGGTGACAGGTGACTGGCGGTGGTCACTGATGAGTGACGGGTGACTGGCAGTGGTCACTGATGGGTGACGGGTGACTGGCGGTGGTCACTTATGGGTGACTGGCGGTGGTCACTTATGGGTGACGGGGTACTGGCGGTGGTCACTGATGGGTGATGTTTGACACGCCATGGTCAGTGATGGGTGACGGGTGACACGCCACGGTCAGTGATGGTTGACAGGCCACGGTCACTGATGGGTGACGGGTGACATGCCACGGTCAATAACAGGTGACACGCCATGGTCAATGAGGGGTGACGGGCCACGGTCACTGACGGGTGACGGGTGACAGGTACACTTTATGATGACAGGTGCACTTTATGATGACAGGTGCACTTTATGGGGGCATATGGGGTGACTGTTGGGGTGAGGGGGGGATCTGTCAGTGTGCTTTTACTGTACAGATCAGTAACTCACTTATCCTAGCTCTTCTCTCCTCACACTGGAAACTGTGTGAGGAGAGAAGAGCTGGTAACAGTGAGTTACCGCTCTGTTTACATTGCATGTGATCGGCTGTGAAGTAGATCACAGCCGATCACAAGGTATCAGCAGCCGGCTGGCAGCTGATACCTGTGTCGGTGACAGGCAGTGTTCCCTAGGGACACGCCGCCACCGACACGCACGCGCAGCGCGCTCCCGATCGCGCGCATGCGCAGTGCGAATCGGGGAAGTGCCATTTGTGAAGTCACGGCCGATCACATGGTAAATAGCTATGCCCAGTGGCTGTTCACCCCCGCCGGTGACGCGGGGTGTCCTGGGGACACACCAACACCGACAGAGCCGGGATGCGCGCGCCCGATCGCACGCAATTCCGGCTTAAAGGGGCAACGTCATATGACGTCCACCTGGAACGAGAGCCGCTCCGCTCCGCCGTCATTTGACGGCGGGCGGACGGCAAGCGATTAATGTGGGGGCTGTAGTAGTTTTCTCTTTTTTTAGGCATTTTCACCTGGGTATCCAGCCAGTAGCACATTTCCTGTGGGAGAGGGTGTCTCCACTCTGGATGGGGGAGCAACAGAGACACCTTAGGAGAGCGGCTGCTGAGGAAAGGGTAGTGTTAGATGCACTACCAGATTTAGATGGACTTGACTAATAAACTAAAGCGGATCTTCACAGCATCTGATCACCACAAACCAAAATCACTATTTAATTCATTTTTATAATTCAAAGCAAAATTCCCCCATCCATCCATGTCTCCATGCTTTATTTTGTTGAGAAATCACTTTGAAAAACACCCCTTAGGATTTCTGGATGTGGCCATCTTGAGTAGGGTCAGATGACTCATGTAGCATTTACTTCCTGGAATCCATTTGCCCTTAGCTCAAAGCATGCATGTAGGAGAGTGTGCTTAGCTGAGAAAACCCCTCCTCCTCTCCTCCCCACCTGAAGACTTCTGGGATGTATGACTTAATTTGCCTAGGCAAGAAGCCAGGTAGTTACTGAGGAAATGTAAAAAAATAAATATAAAACAAGTAAAGATGTCATATACTTTCCTATGTATTTACTAATGCTAGCAGCATGAGGAATAAAAATAATCAGTGTTGATTGGGAGAGTGAGGTTCCACTAGATGAACTCCAGATAACACTTTTAAAGGAGTTTCAGCAACAGTTGTTTTTTTTATTAAGGGATAAAGATCATACATAAATGAATTAAAGCTGACCATTGTAAGAACCCCTGTCAGTGGTAAATGGTTTGTCTCAACGCTCTACCTAACACTTTTGCTGGACAGCTTGGTCTGTTAAGGGAAGTTGAAAAACAGCAGACTAACTAGCCGGATCACCAGGTGAAAATAAAGGAAAAAAGCCTAAAAAGAAAACTTCATTTGCAAAGTAATATTTTCTTGTTTTGGGGTTTAATACCACCTTAATGTAAATATCGTCACCATGTGCTTTTTTTCCTCCCCAGTCCAATAACAATTCAACAGTAGAACTGAAGGCAAATTTTGTTCATTTTGGATTGAGTAATGGAGGGTTATATTCCTGTCATATTTTTTTTTTTCATTTTTTTAACCATCTGTGTCTCAGAGAGGAGATTTCCCTTTCTGTCCCATAGCCAAGACAGGAAGTGAGAGGAAATCCCTTCAAATTGAGGAAAACGCAGGATGTCACCATGGTCACCAGAACTAGTGTTCCCATTGGAAGATTTCTTCTCTTAACCTCCCTGGCGGGATGATTATGTCAGATTTTTGGTGCTGAAAGCGGTACCATTATTTTGCATGGAAATTTGGCGTTTTACATTGTAGGCCTGTAATTATTAGGAATAACTCACTTAAATCTGTCCAAACAAGAGTCTAGTAGACATCCCGGGTATGATAAAGTTTGAAACATGAAATCATAAATTATAATATAATAAATAACTATAAATAATTATCAAAAATAATAACATAATTGTAATAAAATGTATTCAATAATGTAATCAAATCAAAAACACTGAAATTTGCTCAGTTGCAGAATTGTTGCTGTCGCCACTTTCAGTTTCTGATGATAAATTTCCCCAAAAATCAGTATCACCCAATTCTGCAAATCATTCTTATTTACTATCGCTGTTTTCTAGCTGAAAGAATGGCATATATAATATAAAAGTGCATGCAGGGCTCTGGGCAAACCACTAGGGACAAAGGGGATGTGAAATGATTTCATACAGCAATGTAATCTGTAAGATTACAGTGTACTGTATGTATGCTGTGTGTTTGACTATTTGAATTTCCCGCCGGTCTCCGTCCCCGTGCGACGCGACACTCGCAGGGAACGGAGCCCAGCACACAGAGGCATCAGGCAGAGGGACAGACACGCTGACACCACGGGAGGACATCGCTGGATCCAGGGGACAAGGTGAGTAACCCAGCCTGGATCCAGCAATGCAATACCGAGTGTGGCTAAGGGTTAGCGCTAATGGTTTTGAAATTCCACCCCGAGCCACACTCAGGATTACCGCCAGGGAGGTTAATACTGTTCTGTGAACAAACCAAAATTTGGGTATTTTTTTTTTACTTTCACTTTCAATGGTAATGGTAAACAGGACAAATAGAGAGGGTGAATCTCCCTAACGGGGGAACAGGCAGCAATAAATTCCTGACAGGTGTTCTAATCCCTCTCTGTTCTATCCAAAGCTAAAAACATTTTGCTTTTAGTTACACTTAATGTTTTTTCAATATTTTAGAATAATATGAACAGGCTTCTCATGAGTTATTTGATGGTTCTTGCCCTGTATTCATTTGTATTTGCACATTTTATAATGTACCTACGCTGTAAAATGCAGCATGTTATGTAAGTAGACTACTCATAGTAGTAATAAATGGTTTCTATGCTCAGATGCAGGGTTGTCATCCTTTTTAAAAACCCCAGTTCCCAAGTTGGGACACTGTGTAAAATCTACATAAAAACAGAATGCAACAATTTGCAAATCTCAGTGCATCATAGAAAATATAAAACATATCAAATGTTTAAACAGAGAAAATGTACCATTAAAAAAAAAGTAAAATAATTTTGAAATTGATGCCAGCAACACATCTCAAAAAAGTTGGGACAGGACAACAAAAAGATGCCAAAGTAAATACTACTAACAAGAAAGAGTTGGAAGAACATGTTTCAACTAATTAGGTTAATTGGCAACAGGTCAGTAACAAGATTGGGTACAAAAAGGGCATCTTAGAGAGTGAAGAGTGCCTCACCAGTAAAGATGGGCAATCTGTGAAAAGCTGCAAATAAAAAATTGTCCAACAATTTCAAAATGATGTTCTTCAGTGTAACATTGCAAAGACTTTAAATATAGCATCATCTACAATACATAATATTATCAAAAGCGTCAGAGAATCTGTAGAAATCTCTGTGCACAAGGAACGTGGCCAAAATGAAATATTGGATGCCTTCAGACGGCACTGCATTCAAAACAGGCAATATTATGTGATGGACATCAGTGCATGGCCTCAGGAATACTTCCAAAAATCACTGTCTGTGAACACCGTTCTCTGTGCCTTCGAAAAGTGCAAGTTAAGGCTCTATCATGCAAAGAAGAAGCCATATCTGAACATGATCCAGAAACGCCATCATCTTCTCTGGGCCAAAGGTCATTTAAAATGGTCCGTTGCAAAGTGGAAAATTGTTCTGTGGTCAGACAAATCAAAATTTTACATTCTTTTTGGCAACCATGGTTCGAAGAGCAAAGGGACCTTCCTTCTTGTTATCAGCCCCAGTTAAAATGGTTGCATCTCTGATGGTATGGGGGGGGGGGGGGGTGGGATTAGTGCATATAAAAAAGGCCAGCTTGAACATCTGGAAAGGCACCAACAATGCTGAAAGATACATCCAGGTTTTAGAGCAGCATATGCTCAGGCAAGATTGAGACAACATTCCTCTCCCAGACATTTGCAGAGTTTTGCAAAAAAAAAAGAAAAAAAGGAGGAGATACTTCACCATGGCAAACATGGCCCCATCCCATCTTTTTTTAGAATTGGGGTTGTACTTTGCCAGCTTTTTGTTGCCCTGTTCCAGCTTTTTTGAGACATGTTGCTGCAATAAATTTCAAAATGGCCTTTTTTTCTTAACATGGTCCATTTTCTCACTTTAAATATTTGAAATGTTTTCTATGTTATATTGTGAATTAAATATGGGTTTATGAAATTTGCAAATCATTGCATTCTGTTTTGATGTAGATTTTACACAGCGTCCCAACTTTTTTTAGAATTGAGGGATTTTATATTATAACCTCCGCTTTTGCTTGAGAGATTTGTTTGCGAACTTTGTTGAAGGGTAGCAGAGACAGAAGTCACAAAACTGTAAGAGAGGAATTATTACAAATGTACCATGGAGATGGCTGTGAAATGAAGACTTCTGTAGGGCTGGAGAGTGCAAAATTTGATACAGCTCTGCAAACCTATCAGTTTTAATTTGGCTAATTGGCTACTATTGACAGCTGCACCAGATTTTGCACTCTACAGTTTTAGTAAATTAACCCCGTTATAGTTATTATACATACACTTCTGAGCTGAAACTCATAATATATTATGCATAATTGTAGTTGTAATGACATAGAACCATTCCTTTTTTAGCTGCACTCTGTTTGTTTTCCTTCCATGATGTTTGTAAAGACATTTTCTGTTTCTTAGTACATATCACTCTGCCATCCATTTTAGGAATGGCCTGGGCCCAGTGAAAGAAGGTGAAGCGCAGTATTCCGTGGTCCACTGTACCGGATATATTAAGGCTTGGCCCCCAGCAGGTAAGAACTCAGAAAGTAACTCTGATATAAAATATGAAAGAAATGTGTTTGGCCAACTTAAGTCCCAAAGGTAACAATAAGTAAGATCATGTAACAATGACTAGATGATTAAAGCAGTTGTATCCCCTTAGAGAAAAAAAAAAAAAAAAACACCTGCAAGGCAAAGGCATAATGAGCTAGTATGCACCGCATACTAGCTCATTATGAAATACTTACCTCAGAATGAATCTCCCGCAGGTCCGCCTGGTCCCCGAGGAACGTGGGTACGTGGCTCCGGCGCTGTGAGTGGCCGGAGCCACGAGACGTCACTCCCGCGCATGTGCGGGAGCCCTTCTTTACGGCAGGGTTCGGTGCTATGCGCCGGGCCTTCGCCGGGACATCAGCGTGCATGCACCTGCTGACGTCAGTGGCGCTTGCAGTGAGAATATCTCCTAAACCGTACATGTTTAGGAGATATTAATTTTACTTACAGGTAGTCCTTATTATAGGCTTACCTGTAGGTAAAAATTTCATTTTAGGGGATACAACCGCTTTAAGAGAAAAGTCCATATTTAGAGCCTTTGCTGTCTGAGGTACATAGGAATGATTATGCTTCTTTGTACAAGCTCCACCACTTTTTTCCATATGTGTGAATATTGCCGCAGTATCAGAGAACTTTAATTGAACCCCGCATTCTGTCAGAAGGAAGCAGAGAAGGATATTAATATGGCTGTTCTTTTAGCGATGTTACGAATGTCATTCTCACAGAGATACCGTACAATACAAATCAATAAACAAGGTCCACTTGCCATGAAACAACAAAGGTGCAGGTAACCAGACATATTATCACATTTACCAGGAGTTCAGATTCTTGTATGGGGACTTTAGTATTAACTAGAGCAATAAAGCTGTTTTTTATGGGTCATTAACCAGAGAAAATATAATCAGGCAGGCAGGATATTTTTGGAAAATGTGATGCACTGGAAATTAGAATTCTGTTATTAGTAACAAAAGGTTAAGGTTTAGTATTGAAGGTGTCGGTGCATTTGGCGGATCAGAATGGTCTGTTCCCAACAGAATTATGACTTTTGTCTGAAAAATTATCTAGCAGCTGGTATTTATGCACAAGAGTGAAAGATGCTGTATGCCATACGCTGTCACATCGGTATCTCAGCTTTCCATCCTAAATTAAATCTAAGGAAGTCTCTTGTTAAAGTTACAGTTTGTCATATTACATATTGTCATCAATGCTGAATCCAACACAACCTTAAGGACCCACGGCACATTTTTAGGAATGAAGCCTTCATTATTTGTTAATGTCTCTGTATTCAGTATTGGTGTGTAAATCTTGCCTGTAAACAAAGGAGTGAACATGCTGTTCCCTTTCACCAAGTTCTTCCAATCCTTTTGTTTATACATTTTTCAAAGAACCACATGATCCATCATTCACTGACAAGAAATTTAAATAGTCCACTATGACAACGATAGAACCAGTGTTTGTACACAGTAATGTATGTAGTAGGGCAATGCGGTGTAAGGGATGCACACACTTAAACTAACACTAAACAATATCCTTATTCACAAAAAATAATCCATACACATCCACTACTAATTGCATGAAATTGTTTCCTCCTGTGTTTTTCTGCTTCCTTGAAATGTCCTCCTCAATTAAATCCTGAAACTCTCCATTTTCTCTCATTTCTGTTTGTTTGGAAAGGGCAGTGCGTGTTAGCTGTAGTCATATATTGTACACTGCTTTATGCACACTACACATCCTATAGTCCTTAGTCCATAGTCCATCTTGGAAGTGAGCAAACAGTGGGACCATGGGGAACGAATGTAGCCACCATCTAACAGGAAGTCACATAGCAAAAACATAAATTTGAAAGGATGAGAGCAATAGAAGGGACTTTTTTGAGTTAAAAATACATACTCAAATAGAAACTTGTAAACCAGAGTTTAGTGTCCCTTTAATGGTAGCTAAAGTCAATTTATTTTGGATAGATAGCATAGGGAATGGTTAAATGTACTTGTAAGTTCTATTTTTACTGTATGTGTCCTATTGAGAAGGTTTTCTTCTAATTGAGTGGAAATGACTTGAAGTGAGAGGTAATCCTCTTTAGGCAGGTGTCCCCATTGGAAGAGTTTTCCTCACCTCCTATTCTGGTGACAACTATAACATTTTGGATTTCCCACCGTTTTTGTGAGGGTGACAATGGTCATCAGGACAGATAGAGAGGAGATACATCAATAAAAACACGACAGAGGTTTTAGCTTCCCTGTGCTATCCAAATGAAATACATAATTTTGCATTTAAAGCGGAGTTCCACCCAAAAGTCGGATTCCTCCCCCCCTTAGGTGTCACATTTGGCACTTTTCGGGGGGATACCTGTCTTTGACAGGTGTCCTTTTCCCCAATTTCCGGGAGCCTGGGCCGTGGCCGCTAATCTCAGCAGCCCGGCTCGCTCCCCCCTCCTCCTTCGCCGCCGGCCAATGAGAAAGCACAGTGGCGGCTCGCACATGCGCAGTAGGGACCCGCCGTGAAGCCGACAGGCTCCACTGCTGGGTTCCCTTATTCTCAGTACAGCACTCGGCCAGCCTATCCAAAGATTGGTGGAGGTGCCGACCTCGCTGGACTCCAGGACAGGTAAGTGTCCTAAAATTAAAAGTCAGCAGCTACTGTGTGTATAGCTGCTGACTTTTAATTTCTAAAGGGGCGGCGGCGGACCTCCGTTTTAAAAATATTTTAACAAATAGGCTGTTATAACGGAAAATCATGGTTTATTGGATTTACCTGTGATGTGTCCCAGAAGACTGGGGGGAGGGAGAACTAGGCGATCTGAGTGGAAGTGGGAGCGGGTACCTGTCAAAACTAGGTACCCTTTCACCCCCCCAAAAAAAAACTACATTCCAAATGTGGCAGGGGAGGAGAGGAAGAGGACTTAAAGCGTTCCATTTTGGGTGGAGTTCCACTATAAGTGTTAAAAATAAATTTTTACGTTTTGATAAATTTAGCGCAATAAAAAAATGTTAATAAGTCTCCAAGCTGCACAGCGTATATATCAATGTACTGTATGTGATCTCGGGAGCACTTGGAGTAGCGGCGAGTGTCTTGGTTTAAAAACCAGAGAAAGTGGCATATTTGCGCATTGTAAATTGTTTGATTCTCTGAATACATACATGAAGATTTGTCCAGTTTATATAGAAACATATAATTCCTGAAACTCAATTTTTTAAAATTGTGTAATTTGTAAATCAGTCAAACCTACTACAATATCTCACAAAAGTGAGTACTCCCCTCACATTTTTGTAAATATTGTATTCTATCTTTTCATGTGACAACACTGAAGAAATGACACTTTGTGTCATTTGAATGTGTGTTGAGTTATTTTGAGGGGAAAGCCAGTTTACTGTTATACAAGCTGTACACTCACTACTTTACATTGTAGCAAAGTGTAATTTCTTCAGTGTTGTCACATGAAAAGATAGAATAAAATATTTACAAAAATGTGAGGGGTGTACTCACTTTTGTCAGATACTGTACATGCAAATATTCAGAAGAAATAAAAATTGAAGGATCAGCAAAGTCTTCTCTAGTAGGAATCTCACCCATGCTATGAGTTTGCCCAAAGGATCAATCAAAGGAGCCTAAGTTATTTTGCTGAGACTAGCATTTTCTGCTTGTTATTTTAAACCCAAATCTCCCATGGACCATCACCATTCTGGAAACCATATAGAGAAATCTGTGTGTGGCAGTAGAGCCATCATTGATAAGGTTGTAGGGGGCCCAAAGCACAACCCATCTTGCCTGAGGCGGAGCAAAGAGTCGATGCTGGGTCTCCTATTTATCTATTCCCCTCCATTGCATGCATTTTGGGGAGTGGAGCCTTTAAAAATTTGAATATAAGATAATTTCTGTTTTAAAACAAAACACACAACAGCAAGTTGCACATACTGTAACTGATATATGTTGCATAGCTGGGCCTGGCTTGCTCTGCATTATTATAAATGAATGTGAAATTTGCAGGGCTTTTTTTCAGCAGGAACGCGGGGGAACGCAGTTCCGGCACCTCCAGAAGTGAATGTATGTAATGGCAAGGAGTGCTGGGGAGTGCTGAAGGGTCTATTGATGCTGGGGAATCTATTGTTGCTGGAGGGGATCTATGTTTGGAGAGGAAGGGGGGTGTATTGTTGCTGGGGAGGTCTTCTGTTTCTCATGGGGGATCTATTGTGGCTGGGGGTGGGTCTTGTGTTGATGGGTGTCAATCGTTGCTGGGTGTCAATCGTTGCTGGGTGGGATCTACTGTTGAGGAAGGGGTCTTTGTTGCTGACTGCTAGAGTGTCTATTGATGCTGGCTGCTGGGGAATCTATTGTTGCTGGAGGGAATCTATTTTTTGCAGGAGTGTCTATTGTTGCTGGGGATGTCTAGTGTTGCTGGTGGAGGATCTATTGTTGCTGGGGTGGGTCTTATTATTATTATTATTTCAAGTACTTATATAGCGCCGCCAATTTACACAGCGCCTTACATATACATTGTACATTCACATCAATCCCAACCCTCAAGTGTTATGTTGCAAGAGTAAATCGTTGCTGGGAGGAATCTAATGTTGAGATTAGGGTCTAATAATGTTGGCAGCTGGAGGGTCTGTTGATGTTGGCTGTTGTGAGCCCATTGTTGCTGGGGTGAATCTATTATTGCTGGGGTGAATCTATTGTTGCTGGGGTGTCCATTGTTGCCTATTCTATTTTTTGCCTTTCTTGTTATTAACAAATTCCATACAAAATACTTAGCACCACAAAATGATACTTGGTTCTGTATTCTCTAAAAGGGGTGGTACTGGGAGGTGGGTAGGGGATGGAACAAAGGAATGGTCCTCGGAGGCGGGTAGGAGGCGGAGTCTAGGGGTTACTCGAAAGGGAGGAGTCCTGCACCTATTCTCTGAGAAAAAAAGCCCTGGAAATTTGTATGATGGAAAACATCTAAAAAAGAAAAATATCTCCATTTATTTTTTGTTTTTAATCTCTTCTTCATTCATTTAAAGTACTCAACTTTATAACTAAACGAAAGCAATAGCCAAACAGAAAATCCCATAAAGAACCATTTCAAAAACAAGGGTCAGGAAAGGCTTTCTAGTTCTGCTGACATGCACATTTATATCACAGCGGTGCATCTACACTTTGTTTTTTTGGCTGTATAGAACCCGGTTGTACAGATGAGTGAGATGAGTGGTTATTTTTAGCAGCTATAAACCCATAAACAGACTCTTATTTCTTTGTGTGAGTGGTTTCAAATCAAAATTGCCCCTCAGTAACCTGTGTAAATTCCAGAGTTGTGGCGTATGATGTTTTGTCCTTTGGGAATAGAGATTTTGCTCAGAAATTCTATATATAGAATTGTTTAGCCTGCAGCCTGCAGCCAGCAGCCCCTTCTCTAATGTATGGCAGGTGGGAATTCAGCTTTTCAGTACACGCAAAGGTTCACTTATTCCACATTGTTTGTGTGTTCAGATCAGAACAAACCCACTGACGTGAGATTATACTGAGTAAGACTTTTTGGCCTGGCTGGCTCAGCATTATTATAAAGTAATGTGAATTTTATGGAATGGAAAAAAATCTAACTAAAAATATCTCCATTTTTTTTTCGTTTCTAATGTCCTCTCCATTCAAAGTGCTCATCTTTACAACTAAATTAAAGCATAACCAATCCCATAAACGACCATCTCAAAAAAATGGGACAAGGTAAATGAGGAATATAATGCTGTATATACAGTGCCTTGAAAAAGTATTCATACCCCTTGACATTTTCCACATTTTGTCATGTTAAAACCAAAAACGTGAACGTATTTTATTGGGATTTTATGTGATAGACCAAGACAAAGTGGCACATAATTGTGAAGTGGGAGGAAAGTGATAAATGTTTTTCAAAAATGTTTTACAAATAAATATCTGAAAAGTGTGGCGTACATTTGTATTCAGCCCCCTTTACTCTGATACCCCTAACTAAAATCTAGTGGAACCAATTGCCTTCAGAAGTCACCTAATTAATAAATAGCAGCATCTACCTGCGTGTAATTTAATCGCAGTATAAATACAGCTGTTCTGAGTTTTTTTTAGAGAACTTTAGTGAACAAACAGCATCATGAAGGCCAATGAACACACCAGACAGGTCAGGAACAGAGTTGTGGAGAAGTTTAAAGCAGGATTATGTTATAAAAAAACATCCCAAGCTTTGAACATCTCATGGAGCACTGTCCAATCCATCATCTGAAAATGGAAAGAGTATTGCATAACTGCAAACCTACCAAGACATGGCCATCCCCCTAAACCGACAGGCCAGGCAAGGAGAGCTTTAATCAGAGAAGCAGCCAATAAGCCCAGGGTAACTCTGGAGGAGCTGCAGAGATCCACAGCTTAGGTGAGAGGATCTGTCCACAGGACAACTATTAGTCATGCACTCCACAAATCTGGCCTTTATGATAGAGTGGCAAGAAGAAAGCAATTGTTGAAAAAAAGCCATAAGAAGTCCCGTTTGCAGTTTGCCAGAAGCCATGTGGAGGACACAGCAAACATGTGGAAGAAGGTGCTCTGGTCAGATGAGACCAAAGTTGAACTTTTTGGCCTAAAAGCAAAACGCTATTTGTGGCGGAAAACTAACACTGCACATCACCCTGAACACACCATTCCCACCGTGAAACATGTTGGTGGCAGCATCATGTTGTGGGGATGCTTTTCTTCAGCAGGGACAGGGAAGCTGGTCAGAGTTGATGCGAAGATGAACGGAGCCAAATACAGGGCAATCTTAGACAAAAACCTTTTAGAGTCTGCAAAAGACTTGAGACTGGGGCGGAAGTTCACCTTTCGGCAGGACAACAACCCTAAACATACAACCAGAGCTACAATGGAATGGTTTAGATCAAAGCATATCCACGTGTTAATATGACCCAGTCCAAGTCCAGACCTAAATCCAATTGAGAATCTGTGGCAAGCAGGGCTGGCCCTATCATGGGTCACAGTGGGTCCATTGGACCCAGGCAGCACTTTGTGAGGGGCATCAAAATGAACCACGGCCTCCTCTTCTTCTCTTCTATTTATCCAGCAATTTGACGACCAACATTTTTGGTGGCAGCATCATGTTGTGGGGAAGCTTTTTTTCAGCAGGGACACGGAAGTTGGTCACAGTTGATGGGAAGATGAATGGAGTCAAATACAGGATAATCTTAGAAGAACCCTTTTAAATTCTGCAAAAGACTTTAGGCTAGGGTGGAGGTTCACCTTCCAGCAGGACAAAAATCTTAAACATACAGCCAGAGCTACAATGGAATGGTTTAGATCAAAGCATATTCATGTGTTATGAATGGCCCAGTCAAGGTCCAGACCTACATCCAATTGAGAATCTGTGGCAAGACTTGCTGTTCACAGACGCTCTCCATCCAATCTGCCAGACCTTGAGTTATTTTGCAAAGAAGAATGGGCAAAATGTCCTCTCTAGATGTGCAAAGCTGGGAGAGACCTCCCCAAAAAGACTTGCAGCTGTAATTGCATAGAAAGGCGGTTCTACAAAGTATTGACTCAGGGGGGGCTGAATACAAATGCACACCACACTTTTCACATATTTATTTGTAAAAAAAAAATTGAAAAACATTTATCATGTTCATTCCACTTCACAATTATGTGCCACTTTGTGTTGGTCTATGAAATAAAATCCCGATAAAATATATTTACATTTTTGGTTGTAACATGACAAAATGTAGAAATGTTTAAGCTGTCACCACCATGAGAAGACAGGGATTAGCGATAGCAGCTATAGCAGGCGCTAGCGTTAATCGCAAGTGAATCCGGCAGGCGGGTTTTACCTAAGTTCATCGTGCTGAACCAGCCGAGATTCAAACCGTCAATGACCAGCCTTGATCACCTTGTCTTCTACATACTGAGTAGTAAATATGTGTATCCCAACCCTACAAACTTGCCTTCCACTTATTTACAGGTTTACATTGGAGTAAGCCATACAGGAGAATACCTTATATGCCAAAAAAGGTGACAACTTTTCAGGTTGAACACTTTCTTCTGCCTCAAGACAGTTCTGTGAGGGAGTCAATCATTATATCTGTATGTTGGTGTGTAAGGGCACCAAAGAATAAGGAATGAGAAATGTACTAATCCATATCTGATGTTATTTCATTAAAATGACATGAAACATGCCAACGCCTTTTAACAACCACGTTCTTTAGGGTTTTGAAGACTGGAATGCAGCTAAGGATCACTATGGGGTTGATTTACTAAAGCTTGAAAGTGGAAAATTTGGTGCAGCTCCACACAGAAACCAATCAGCTTCAAGGTTTTATTGTCAAAGCTTGATTGAACAAGCTGAGATTAGAAGCTGATTGGCTAGCATGCACAGCTGCACCAGTTTTTGCACTCTCCAGCTTTAGTAAGTCAACCCCTATGTGTCTGAGCTCAAAGTGTATATCTGTTTAATGATGGAGGACAGTGGCATAGTGTGATCAACACTCTGGCAGCTGGGGTTCTATGTGACACTATGTTAGTCAACTTCAGGATACTCATTATTTCTTACTTTCACACCAACATACAGAAGGGGGACCCCATCTCAGAAGGCTTCCTTCTATAGGAGCAGTCTAAACATACAGAAATAAGAAAAGTCAAGAATCTGCACACCTTAACTGCTTCCCGACCGCGCGCCGTCTTTTCACGGCGGCAGTCGGGGAGCTGGGCGCGAATCGCCGTAAATATACGGCGATACATTGAGGAGTGTGCCCGCGGCTCGGGCGGACCCGATGTCCGCCGGCGAGCCGCGATGAGCGGCTACAGGGAAAAGAAGGGGAACCGCCGATGTAAACACGGCGGTTCCCCGCCCTGTCAGTGGGGCATGAGAGATCTACTGATCCCTGTTACTGGGATCAGTTAGATCTCTCATGCCCATGTTAGCCCAACCCCCCCACAGTAAGAACACACCCAGGGAACACAGTTAACCCCTAGCTCCCCCCCCCAGGTTAACCCCTTCACTGCCAATGACATTTATACAGTAATCAGTGGACATTTAAATTTCTGATCGCTGTATAAATGTCATTGGTCCCAAAAAAGTGTCAAAAATGTCCGACATGTCTGCTGCAATATCGCAGTACCGCTAAAAATCGCAGATC
>BLSH010376701.1:60742-79106 GCA_018402905.1 Glandirana rugosa
CGCGTACGACGAGTCGTACCCACGGTCTATACATACCAATAACATTGTCTCTCTGCGCGTGTTATATTTACCTGTATAAATTTCCAACGACTTCCCAACGAATACTCTTACTAGACCCAATATCACGTCCTAAAAGGTCTTTTATGAATTGACATTTTTAAACACTAAAATGAGTGTCTGTTGTACTTTGAATAGAGTTCCAAACATACTCCAGTTTTTGAAGTCACGTTGACCCTGTAATTGTTAACGGTATTTAGTCACATTAGACATCCAGTAAACGTTCACTAGAAAAGATAGACTGTAGACCGTAAGACATATCTGTAAATCCACTTACCTTTTTATTATACATGTGGGGTACAACGTTGCACGACCGCGCAATTGTCAGTTAAAGCGACGCAGTGCCGAATTGCAAAAAGTGCTCTGGTCCTAAAGTGGGAAATTCTTCCGGGGCTGAAGTGGTTAACTGCGACTTAATTTGGGAAGACACATTAGTCTGGTACCAGAGCTCATAGTGTACATATTATTTTTCCATTCACCTAAATGTCTATACAGAATGCCAGATGTCAGATAGAAAAGATCACTTGCAAATGACCTACAGATTACACTGATTTATGGCAATTGTTAATGTCCCAGTTGCACTGAAGTTTTTGACCTCATACAAACCTTGAGATAAGTTTCATGTTGTCTGTGAGTAAAATCACAAATTTTTACAGTTAAGTATTTTCTGGAAAATCCTGCACTATAACCCAGATCATTCTCATAAGCAACCCTTCAGCAACCTTTAAATATGTCCATTTATATTGTGCGCGTCTCTCTGTTACAATAACCATACATATCTGGCACCCATGCTGAGCAGCATGCGCCAAGCCGAGAGCTGCAGACTTTCCATTGTGTTAAATCCCAGATTCCGAGCTGCGTCCAAGCCTTTTGCTTTGAGGCCACTCTAAATGTCCTGGATTTATTCAGCAGTAGCTTGAAGAGAGTCCCATAAAAGGAAAGTGTAACTGAAATCACATCTGGCGGACGCAGAGGACTGATTGCTAGTTTCTGCTCCCGTTAACTATTAATATGCAGTGGTAGCCGTCAGTGTTTATTTCCTCAATATGCATACAAAGACCAGGCTACAGATTTCTACATAACATATGTATATTTACAAATATCTAAAATTATTCCCCATAGTGGATTTGAAGCGATATCAGGGATTTGAAAAAGACTGAGGTGTGGGCTAAGTATTGTCTATAGGCGGAGCAGATGATATATTTATGACCAAATCTGACCATTCTGAGCATTTGTTACCCAAGCTGAGTTTCTGGATCATGCTAACAGTAGAAGCATTAAGGCTCGGTTCACAGTGCCGTGACTTGGGATCCGACTTGTGAGACCCCAAGTCGCGTGACATGTGAAATCCTGTGTTGGATCTGACATTACAGGAAGATTACCCAGGCATTTCCCAAAAGTCTCTTCAAAGTCGCTTCAAGTAGTACTAAAGTCGCCTAGCAAAGTCTCACCATAAGTCATGTGACTTTCAGGTCACAACAGTGTGAACTGAGCCTTAGGCTAAGGGCTTGTTCACACATGCATTGGAATTCAAAGCAACCTTTAATGCGCATTAACGCACCTATAGTGTTAAAGTAGTTGTATACCTCAGACATGAAATATGAACAAAGCATATCCCTCTTTAGTGTGTACATTTCTCGGTCCAGAGCACTAAGGGGTTGATTTACTAAAGGCAAATAGACCGTGCACTTTGCAAAGTGCAGTTGCTCCAGAGTTTAGTAAGTGAGATGAAGCTTTGCTGACTTCCATAATCCAATCATGTGCAAGCAAAAATGCTGTTTTTTTATTTTCCTTACAGGTGATTGGGTATTCTTTGCAAAGTGAATGTTTACCTCATTTACTAAGCTCTGGAGCAACTGCACTTGCAGTCTAGTTGCCTTTAATAAATCAACCCCTTTCTGCTGCTTCCTTCCTCTGCTATAAGCTTGAGTCACTTCTGAGAAGTTTTCCTGACACTAAGAAAAAAAGGTGACAGGGGAGGGACTTCCAGCTGATTGACAGCCTCCGCTCTGTTCCTATATGCTGTGTGAAGGGGAGGTGTCCTTTCCCTCCAGTCAGCATTCAGAGCCCTCCTCGCTGATGTAACTTAAGCTCTCCGCCCCCTGCTTTTCAGAGCTTAGAGATCCTGTGTAAATTCTACACTTTGATGTAGGGGGAAGATGGCTGTAGATAAACGCATACAAATTATGTAGGAGGATTTATTTCATCTTTGGCCAGTCACTTCACTGGGTATATATAAGGGCTTACAACCACTTTAATGACCATTTTGGAGGTGTTGCGCAGTCGTTCAAGTCACGTCAGACAATGCTCCTCAATGGCTCTGTGAGATGTGTTTTTATTTTATTTTTTAGGGCTCATTCACATGTGCAGTGCTCTCTAAAGAGTGATCTGCATCTGGATCACATTTTTTTAGAGAGCACTTGATAAGTGGGGAGGAGGCATTGTATCACCTCCTCACCGCCTGCTTTAACTCCTTGATCCCTGTATTGCAAGTGGTTGTGGGGCAGTTGTAGGGCGCTTGCAGAGCGGCCCCATTTACTTGAATGTGTCGCGTTCAGCAGGAGCTACACCCTCAAAAGTAATAGGAGATCTAATTCTTGCCACTGCTACAAAGCAGAGCATCGTGACCACGGCCTGTGCACACCCCTGGCCGTCTCGACCGCTGGGTTTTACTATCCCCCAACATCACATGTGAAAGAACTAATGGGAAATGCTAATAGTGCGAAATAGAAAATTATCACTTTTGATGCTTTGCAAATGCACCGTAAGCCCCCATTCACACTGGTGCGACTTGTCATGCAAATTGACAGGTCTAAATATTAGTTTGGAAGAATAGTTCCTGCATTATTATTTGCGTTTTCAGGTGTGACTTGCTTAGACATCTGTGCATAGATGTCAGCCAAATCACACCTGAATTCGCACTGACATGTGACTTTTGAAATTGCGCGATTTCAAGTGAAGTCGCACAATTTCAAAGCCTCATTCAGTGTGAATGGCAATGTGCTGTAAAGTACATAGGTGCATTTGTGGTTTATTTCAATAGAAGTGAATGGATGAGGTTGAAAAGCATCAACGCCTGCTGAACGCTACTGATGGGCAGTAAGGAAGCGGTAAAAACACAACCCAATCATCTTTTTTCAATGTCTGTGTGAAAGAGTCCCAAGTTTACACTTGTAACACTTGTTTACACTTGTGCACATATTTAGGAACGCATGTCTGTACCAATTATGTCAATTACAGTTGGCAGTGAAGCTCAGATGGATGCGTTTGCAGAGCTTTGCGTTGCATCACGCCAAAATGTATCCAGCATGTAGCGCTCGGTTGACTTTACCATTCCTCAATAGAGAACTAACACGAGAAGGTGTCTGACCAGCATATTTAACATGACGCAAACAAGAACAAAACAAGTCAGTAATGCAACTTAATGCAGTAGGTGAATTAATGTCAGTTCACAGTATGTAAAATTGCAAAGCACGTCATAGATACTTTGGATACTTCGGGTTCATTGCACGGGTGTTCAAGGTGCATCAAGCAATGATGATCAAACACCTTGTGAGGTTTTTTTTTTTTACATTGCTAAAATAAGAAACAATCACTTTTGGCGCTTTGCAACCGTGCCTTAAACATGCTGTATAAGTTTACAGCGTGTTTGCGGCATCTTTCAATAGAAGGGAATGTAAGTGATTGCAAATTGTCAATGCCTGCTGGACTCTGCAGGTAGAAGCATTTTTGCTGTGTTGCAATGAAACGCAACACTGAAGCCTCATACACACAATCCGATTTTCAGACGGCAGAACATCCGTTTTTTGTTGGATGCTAGTCTCATGTCGAAAGAGAAGAGCGTACTAACAATGTGAAAATTTTCGTTCGACCGAACTCAACGTCAGAAGTGACGTAATGTTTTCAATATATTTGCATCTTTTTTTGTTTCTGAGCATGCATAGTCTCGGTCGTAGGATTTTTCTCATATGAAAACCGTACTAACGGAATGAAAATTGGACGTTGCGTTGTTGTTCGACAAAAATTTACTAGTCTGCACATCCAGCTTTTGTAGTCCGAAAAATCTAAATCCACTGTTGAAAGGAGCGTACTAACTGTAAGAATTTCGGATGACAGGCCGTCGAACGAAAATTCCCGTCCGAATTCTCATCGTGTGTACGGGCCTTAAGGGCTCATTTACACATGAGGCTGGGTTCACACTAGTGCGAATTGGATGCGGGTTCTCTGCATCCAATTCACATTAGCAGAATGTGACTGGCTCTCTATGGAGCCGGTTCATACATCTCCGGTGCAAATTTGCACAGGAGGCCTGTGCGTCTTTTGGTCCGTTTCAAGCCCTAATTCAGACAAAAATTCGGCCTGAAAAGGGACCTGAAATGGTGAGCGGGATGCACCGGACCCCTGCTGGGAGGCAGAGCGTGCTGCGATGTGAACCCAGCCTAAGACAGCGTTGACAGTTGGCAATTTCATGCTGGATTACTTAAAAGATCGGAACAAGTACACAAAGCACACAAAAATCCAAACAGGGATACACTAGACTTTTTTATTTAGACAATACTTGCTTATCTTGGACTCCTCTAAACTTTCAGTCTGTTTTCACCTCACTTATTATATGGGAGCACTAGTCATATGTCTTCAGCTGGCTGTTTAATTCATCTGAATAAGGCAACCTGCAGTGTATTGTAGATGTTAATTTATAGATGTCTGGATGAAGAATTTTCCATTGCTGAACCGTAGTATTTACTACATAAAACATTTGGCTACAATAATCTAACACAAGAATAACTAATCTGACATCAATGGAAACTGACATTCTCCTGGCTTACGTAGGAGCTCCTGGGCTTGCTCACTTCAGCACACCATTCAGGAAAAGCTGTTCCTTCATAACCTCTTGCCTACAGTGTAATGCATATATGTGGCAGCAAGAAAAGTGGGTTTTCATGCTTAGCCACTGCATACTGACTGAGCTATTGCTGACGCCTCTCGTTCGCAGCTTCTACCGGGAGCCAGAGGGACAGGCTCTAGATCATGAGACTGCTGTGAGTGCCAATCACATTAGTCACAGGAAAGCTGTGCCACCTCCCATGCATGAAAGCCCACCTAAAGGGCCGCTGGGAGGTGGTGTTCAGGGGTTAAAGTGAAACTCCAATCAGAAACTCTTTATTCCTGTAGTCATGTGCATTTTGTTGAGGCATTAGTGGCCTGTGTTAACACTCTCCATGTCTACATACATTCAGCAATCCCATGATTGAAATATTTGTGAAGCCATCTTGCCCCAACCTCATCGTACTTGTGTAGAGGCCAGGCCACCATATTTTACTAGACCAGGCCACCATATTTCACCAGACCAGGCCTCCATATTTCACTAGTCCAGGCCACCATATTGCACTAGATCAGGCCTCCATATTTCACTAGAACAGGCCTCCATATTTCACTAGACCAAGTCTCCATATTTCACTGGACCAAGCCTCCATATTTCACTAGTCCAGGCCTCCACATTTCACTAGCTCAGGCCTCCATATTTCACTAGACCAAGCCTCTATATTTCACTAGTCCAAGCCACCATATTTCACTAATCCAGGCCTCCATATTTCACTAAACCAAACCTCCATATTTCACTAGACCAGTCCACCATATTTCACTAGACCAGGTCTCCATATTTCACTATACCAGGTCCCCATATTTCACTAGACCAGGCCTCCATATTTCACTAGTCCAGGCCACCATATTTCACTAGACCAAGCCTCCATATTTCACTTGACCAGGCCACCATATTTCACTAGACCAAGCCTCCATAATTCACTACACCAGGCAACCATATTTCACTAGATCAGACCTTCATATTTCACTAGACCAGGTCTCCATATTTCACTAGACCAGACCACCATATTTCACTAGACCAAGCTTCCATATTTCACTAGACCAAGCCTCCATATTTCACTAGACCAGGCCTCCATATTTCACTAGACCAAGTCTCCATATTTCACTAGACCAAGCCTCCATATTTCACTAGTCCAGGCCTCCATATTTCACTAGACCAAACCTCTATATTTCACTAATTCAAGCCACCATATTTCACTAATCCAGGCCTCCATATTTCACTAAACCAAACCTCCATATTTCACTAGACCAGGCCACCATATTTCACTAGACCAAGTCTCCATATTTCACTATACCAGGTCCCAATATTTCACTAGAACAGACCTCCATATTGCACTGGACCAGGCCTTCATATTTCACTAGTCCAGGCCACCATATTTCACTAGACCAAGCCTCTATATTTCACTAGACCAGGCCACCATATTTCACTAGACCAAGCCTCCATAATTCACTTGACCAGGCAACCATATTTCACTAGATCAGGCCTTCATATTTCACTAGACCAGGTCTCCATATTTCACTAGACCAGGTCACCATATTTCACTAGACCAAGCCTCCATATTTCACTAGACCAGGCCACCATATTTCACTAGACCAAGCCTCCATTTTTCACTAGACCAGGCCTCCATATTTCACTAGATCAGACCTCCATATTTCACTAGATCAGGCCTCCATATTTCACTAGAGCAGGCCACCATATTTCATTAGTCTAGGCCACCATATTTCACTAGACCAGACTACCATATTTCACTAGACCAGACCACCATGTTTCACTAGACCAGGCCACCATATTTCATTAGTCCATACCACCATATTTCACTAGTCCAGACCACCATATTTCACTAGACCAGGCCACCATATTTCACTAGTCCGGGCCGCCATATTTCATTAGTCCGGGCCACCATATTTCACTAGACCAGACCACCACATTTCATTAGATCACACGTCCATATTTCACTAGACCAGGCCTCCATATTTCACTAGTCCAGACTACCATATTTCACTAGTCCAGCCCTCCATATTTCACTAGTCCAGACCTCCATATTTCACTAGTCCAGGCCTCCAAATTTCACTAGACCAGACCACCATATTTCACTAGACCAGGCCACCATATTTCACTAGTCCAAATCACCATATTTCACTAGTCCAGATCACCATATTTCACTAGACCAGGGCTCCATATTTCACTAGATCGTGGCACCATAATTCACTAGCACAGGCCACCATATTTCACTAGACCAGACCACCATATTTCACTAGACCAGGGCTCCATATTTCACTAGATCGTGGCACCATATTTCACTAGCACAGGCCACTATATTTCACTAGACCAGACCACCATATTTCACTAGAACAGGCCACCCCATTTCATTAGTCCAGATCAACATATTTCACCAGATCCTAGTTTTCACCTTGCCAACATACAACTGGTAAGCCTCTCACATCCTAATGTCAGTGAATTACATGCAAGAATGTCAGTGCTCCTTTGCTAGCAGAAATAGTAATTCCTTTGTGACACCCTGCTCTTGTAACAGCACTTACTTTTTTAAAAAAAAGCAATTTAGGTATTGTAAAATATTTGTGACTATGTGTGTGCTTTGGCTTTGTGTTCTCATATTCTGCAAATGTGTGTGCTCTGATGGTGGGTGCTTGTCCGTGCATGAGAGTTGCCACCTCATCCCTTTAAAACAAACTGAACACATATTAATTATACTGGTTGTGTGGCTGATTAAAGTGTTAATTAAACTCACTTGGTGCCTTATCTGCATTCAATTAGCCTCAGAACCTGTGTAATCTATATGCATTCAGGTTTAAAGGGATGAGGTGGCAACCCTACACTGCATGCATGCGTGATTTGGGTGCGTTCTTACTGTGTCATGTAACTGTGTACTGTGACTATGTTTGTCCAGTGTGTGTTCTGATTTTGCATACTCTAGTACCCTGGTGCCCAACCAGTGGCTCTTCAGCACTTTTTTTGTGGCCTTTGGGGCCCCTTCAGACACTAATCTGTGTTTCCTTATTGCCCTGGTATAGTAGACTCATGTAATATGTCTCCAGTCAAAGACAGTCTTCTGAAGCATGTCCCCAGTCTCCAACAACTCATATAGCATGTCCCCAGTCTTCAACTCATTTGGCATGTCCACAGTCTCTTGCAGCATGTCCACAGTCTCTGACCATCTCTTGTATCATGTCCGCAGTCTCTAATCATCTCCTGTATTATGTCCGCAGTCTCTAACCATTTCTTTAACCAAGCACGCAGTTTATGACCATCTGCTGTACCATGTCTGCAGTCTCTAACTATCTCTTGTATCATGTCTGCAGTCTATAATCATCTCTGCACTCTCTGACCATTTCTTTTATTGTGTCTGCAGGCTCTGACCATCTCCTGTACCATGTCCCCAATCTCCATCAACTCATATAGCATGTCCACCGTCTCTTGCAGCATGTCCACAGTCTCTGACCACCTCTTGTATTATGTCTCCAGTCTCTAATAATCTCTTGTATCATGTCAGTCTCTGACCATTTCTTTCATTATGTCTGCAGTCTCTGACCATCTCCTGTGCCATGCCCCCAATCTCCATCAACTCATATACTGTAGCATGTCCACAGTCTCTTGCAGCATGTCCGCTGTCTCTGACCATCTCTTGCATTATGTCCGTAGTCTCTAAGTCTCTAATCATCTATTGTATCATATCCGTCTCTGACAATTTCTTGTATCATGTCTGCAGTCTCTGACCATCTCCTGTATCATTTCTGCAGTCTCTAACCATATCTTGTATCATGTCTGCAGTCTCTGACCATCTCCTGTACCATGTCTGCAGTCTCTGACCACCTCATGTATCATGTCTGCAGTCTTTTATCATCTACTGTATCATGTTTGCAGTCTGACCATTTATTGTACCACGTCTGCAGTCTCTGATCATTTCCTGTACCACGTCCACAGTCTCTGATCATCTCTTGTATCATGTCAATCTCTGACCATTTCTTTTATTGTGTCTGCAGGCTCTGACCATCTCCTGTACCATGTCCCCAATCTCCAACAACTCATATAGCATGTCCACAGTCTCTTGCAGCATGTTCGCAGTCTCTAATCATCTCTTGTATCATGTCAGTCTCTGATAATTTCTTGTATCATGTCTGCAGTCTCTGACCATCTGCTGTATCATTCCTGCAGTCTCTGACCATATCTTGTATTATGTCTGCAGTCTCTGACCATCTGCTGTATCATTTCTGCAGTCTCTGACCATATCTTATATCATGTCTGCAGTCTCTGACCATCTCCTGTACCATGTCTGCAGTCTCTGACCATCTCTTGTATCATGTCAGTCTCTGACAATTTCTTGTATCATGTCAGCAGTCTCTGACCATCTGCTGTATCATTTCTGCAGTCTCTGACCATATCTTGTATCATGTCTGCTGTCTCTGACCATCTCCTGTACCATGTCTGCAGTCTCTGACCATCTCTTGTATCATGTCTGCAGTCTGACCATTTCTTGTATCGTGTCTGTTTTGGGCACCAGTTCACAAAAAGGATATCGGGGAAATGGAGAAGGTGCAAAGAAGGGCAACCAACCTGATGAGAGGCATGGAGGAGCTCAGCTATGAGGAAAAATTAGAGGAACTGAATTTATTTTTTTGAGAGGAAGAGATTAAGGAGGGATACGATCAACACGTATAAATACACAGAGGACTAGGGGGCAATCTTTATGTTTGGAGGAAAAAGAGATTTAACCTACAAATACAGAAAGGTTTCTTCACAGTAAAAGCTGTGAAAATGTGGAATAGACTCTCTCAAGAGCTGGTCCTGTCCAGCTCAGTAGATAATAAAAGGCCTGGATTATTTCCTAAATGTACATACTATAACTGGATACTAATATGTATACCATAGATAAAGTTGATCCAGGGAATATCTGATTGGTGGTTGGGGGATCAGGAATGATTTTTTTTTCCTGCTGGAGCAAATTGGATCATGTTTTGTTTATTTGCCTTCCTCTGGAATAACTGTGGGTATAGGATTGTGTATATTGATGCTTCTATTTTTGTGTGTGTGTGAGTTTTTTTTTCTGTATGGGTTGAACTGGTTGGACTTGGCCGATTGTTGGACAACTGAACGTAAAACTTTTGTCTAAATTGGCTGTTGGCGGTTTTGTCGAGCAATCGTCCAACAAAGCTGAACGTAGTGACGCGTTACGAGCGTATAAAGAGGAAGTTCAGGTGAATGTGATTTGTGAATTGGGAACGCAGATTTACATGACAGAACACTTCCTGGATTCCAAGCATGCGTGTTTGCACTTCAAACTTTTTGTTGGCCCAGCTTCTTTACACACGAACCAACAGTCAGCCAACACCTTGTTGGCCAACAAAAGTTTTCTAGTCTTATCAGCCAACTTCTGTTGGACGATAATTGGAAATCGGCTGTCGAATTGTGCGTATTAACTGTTGGATAATCGGCCAACAGGCTGTTGGACGACCATTGTTGGCCGATAATCATACCGTGTGTATGGGCCTTTACTATGTAACTATTTAACAACTGTTATTCCTGCCCCAGTAATCCACAGACGATCCTAATTAGGGATGGGCTGAGGCATGTTCGGATCATAGTCCCAACCCATCTGAGCAATCCCGCCAGGAAGCCACCACTGCACACAGCCAATCATAGCTAGCATGTGTATGTGCACCTGCGGGCTGGAAAGTGCCTCAATGCCTATAATTGACGGTGGGCAGTGAGGGCTTTCTAGATTGCTCAGGTGAGTTGGGACTACGATCCAAACACGCCTGAGTCTATCCCTAGCCCTAATTGCAGGTGTGAATAGGGCCTTAAGAGGCAGGTGCTAAGGTTACCATATCATTGGAGCACTCCCCATATTTCCAAAGCCTTACTAAAAACTCTAGTTACAGTGAAGTATTACAGAAAAATAGAAAAGCTACATAACTAATGACACCCTTAAATAAAATACACAATTCTGAATTATCCAAAAAGAAACAAACACTAGAAACTCTAGTTACAAAAATATAAACAGGCCATGGCTAGCCATGCATGTTCAATTATCTTGTACAATTTTCCTTTAGATTTACCTTAAACTACAGTGTATTTTTGGTAAATCTAAAGGAAAATTGTACAAGGATATTGTAACATATATGGCCAGCCTAAGTGACTAAAGGCCATAACCAGCAAGAACACGAATGCATGATTTTTATCTACGAAGGCCAAGTATGATTGAAAACATTTGCTCCTTCATTATTAGATAGAGTGAATTGATATGTAACTGGAAACTAAACACTGAAAAGAAAAAGATGCCTGTTTATTTCCATTAGATGTAACCTATGGTACTACTACCATGATTTTTGTGTGATTTTGATTTGATTTGATTTTTTTGCATATTTATTGCATACCTCCAGCTTGTAAGTATACAAGTTTCAACAATTGGATGAGGTGAAGAACAGGGGTGGCAACGTCTCGATCTTCACCTCTTCCAATCAGAGAATGCCTTGTATTCACTGAAAAAAAATACAAGGCATTCTGTGAATGGTGCATTGCCTCTCTGTGGTTACTTTGCAGAAAGGCAGCTGCTTGAAATTGGACCCAGAACACTGCTGATATCACTATAGTAGCCTTGACTATTACAGTGGTTTGCAAATTACACAGGGATTGGTTGGGTATGAGATATGCATACTTAAGCCTGGTACACACTATTAGGTTTTTTTTTTCATTCAATGCACCAGGCTGAAGGAAAAAGATGGAAGAGCTCAGGGCGAGCTGCTGTACTAACTATGCGATGTTGGTACAGCGATCTCCCCCGTTGAGCTATTGTATTCTGACAGGGGGGCGCCCCCTTGCAGAGGCGGCTCTAGGCTTTGTGAGGCCTTAGGCAAAACCTAGGCATGAGGCCCTACTCACGCCCACAATGGGAAAAAATTCAAGCGATAAAAAAAATTAACCTTTATAAATTGCATATATTAAGAGCTTTGAAGTGCTGGTGTCCCTACTCTCTATCTCGGTGCTGGTGTCAGTACTCTCTATCTCGGTGCTGGTGTCAGTACTCTCTATCTCAGTGCTGGTGGTGTCAGTGTCAAATTAGGTGGTTCGAGGCCCCTGTGAGTGTGAGGCCTTAGGCGACTGCCTAATTTGCCTAATTAGAGAGCCGCCTCTGCCCCCTTGCACCAGAACATGCCAGTAAGCGCTCTCTGCCATTGGCTTTTTTTTACCTTTTTTGGTCATGCCGGCTTCTGTCCGACCAGCTGCCGTACACACAGGCCGAATGTTGTTCGTTTTCTATTGAATCGGCCAATGCCGCCCAATATGCCATGTGTACGGCCCTTTACCTTGGTCCAAGGTGGACTAATGTAACTTGCAAAAAAAAGCAATTCATACACTTCAGCTTCTTCTTCATGGCTCATTTCACATGTGCGCCTCCGCTATGCGGAATCCCCTTGCTCAGCGGGTGATCTTTCTGCTCATCCCCACTGAGCAGGCGGATGACAGGATTGTGTCTGCTCCACTATGCAGAGCAGACACAGACACAGTCTTGCTCTCCTCTATGGGGCAATCAGATGGAAACAGACGGCGATTCCATCCGACCCGATCCGCCGGACAGATGGAAAATAGGACCACCATCCATCTGTTTTTGGTGGATAGGATCGGATCTGCCGCTCCATAGAGGACAATGCAGTATCTGATCAGGTCCGCCTGAAAAACTGACAGGTGGACCTAATCGGACAGTTTGTGTGAAAGGGACCTCAAAGTTTATGTTTGACCTTTGCCTTCTGTTATTCATTCTGGCCACACAGTATGATAAATTGGTCTCACTCACAATAACAGCAGAGGAGTGACAGGTGCCAGCTTTAGAAGATGAATCTGTTTCTGGTGTAACATAGCTCCCTGGGCCAAGGGGCCACTGGGCAGCCTTTTCAGGTTATGTCAATCACTAAGGGATCCTATCTAAAGCCAACCACAGAAGGATCAAAATTCGATTGGTTCTCCAGGGACCAGTCGAATTTCGATCCTTGTATGGGCAGGCTGATTGTACCCAAGTCGATCCATTGATCAACTTGGGTACTACCAGCCTGTCGGATTTTTCTACATGCAATTATTACGAGCAGCAGTCATTGTATTCTGCCGACTAGAAAGTCTCCCTGCACCCCCCATCCAGCAGAATACAGCAGCGCTGCGGGAGGTATTTCCTCATCAGCACTAACTGTGGTGATGGGGGAATCAAGCGATTTTCTTTCCTTTCACCTGTGGCGGAAGAAAAGAAAATCAAATAATCTATGGCCTGCCTACGATTTGTTCCTAAGGCCAGTTTAGTTAGCTTCAGTTGAATCCAAGTACATTTTAAGAGAAGACCAGGTGTGCAGGGGCTGTTGCATAGACCCAGGCGCAGAGCCCTTAGCCAATATTTACACTTGCCTTTGAAAGGCAATGAGGAGGTGTTGTATTGGCTCCTCGTCATCTTTTTTAACTCGCTAAATTCTGGACTACCACGCCACAACTGTGTGTATGTATGATTGTGGGGCGGCTACAGTGCAGCCTCACACACTTGAATAGATCACAATCGCCAGGCGGTAGTGCCCGCCAAGTGCAGCAGGGGGTATAATTCCTGCTGCGGCCATGAAATAGAGAATCACAGTCATGGCATGCGTACATCCCTCTCTACTGCCTTCCCAGCTAAAGGGGAAGTGGTTCAGGGGTGGTAAAAATGCAGCTCAACTGTGGGGTTTTACTGCCTCCTAACTGCTAGTGTAAATGAGCCTTCACAATGATAAATAATGTTTGTTTTTACATAGCATAAGATATAATGTTTTAGTATACGCAGTTTGAAACACTAATGAAAATAATTATATATTACAAATGATAGTGACATCTAAGACCTGTAGTTGATTACTGCTTATACATCACAGGAATGCCGGGGAATTTGTAAGCGCAATCAATGTTGTATTTAGACCTGACCGCATTATGACTTTGTGCCAAGTTTTCAGACAATAATGACATCTATATTAATACTACATTCCCGGATATTGTTACCAGGATGGTCAATTTTCTTGCCATTATTTCAGACAAAATAGGCTTTGGTTCACTCGCTCTTGTACCGTCACCACGTTACTCAGAACCTTGTGAAATGAGCTTGGAAAATGCCTAAACCAACTGCAGAGAAAAAAAAAAAGCCGCATTTTTTCCAAATTCATAACAGGAAGTTTGGATGGCTCCAAGCGGTGCAGAATTGCATGTGATAAAAATACCTCTAATGAGACACAAATGTGCTCCATCGCCTCTGATTTGCTACCAGTAAACAACATTCTTCAATTGTGTGTCTGCTGAACAGGGGGAACCAGGGACAGCAACTTCTCAAATATCCACAGCCGAGGCTTCATTAACCCCCTTTTACCATGACGCATTCACTGGCAGCACAACACCATCTACATATAAGGTTAACGGATGCATTTCTCGTGCAAGAAAACAGTTTGATGTACCGTTTTACTTGCTTGTCACTATGAGCAAATTTGATGCTATAAATATGTCCCAGTTAACGTGGGTGTATTTGGTTGTGTATTACACGAACATGCAAATGTGTACATTCCATATATTTAGTTATACAGCTGTGTAATAGTACTTTGTGAAATCTCTTGTTTTTTGAAACATTTGTGTACTATTGCGAAATGTGTTTTCTTTTAATTTTCTGTACATGTTGCTGGTGTATGCGCTTATGTTGTATACCTGTCTGATCTCTTACAGGAATGACGATACCTGAAGAGGATGCTGAAGTGGGCCAGGGGAGTAAATACTGCCTGGTTGCAATTGGCAGGTTACAGGTTAGAATTTTGTGCTCATGGTTCTGATTGTGAGGCTTTCCAGCACTGCATCAAGTGCAAATTTTTACACATTTAAAGTGGTATTAAAGTGATATCAAAGTCTTGTTTTTTTGTTTTTTTCTTAATTTTTAAAAATAAACATGTTATACTTACCTGCTCTGTGTAGTGGTTTTGCACAGAGCAGCCCAGATCATCTTCTTCTCATGTCCCTTGCCGGAGCTCCTGGCCCCTCCCTCCTGACAAGTGCCCCCACAGCAAGCAGCTTGCTATAGGCTCAGGCGACCCAAGCTGCAGCTCTGTGTGTCCATGCAGACACAGAGCTACAGTTCTGCCCCACCCCCTCTCTCTCCTCATTGGCTAACTGACTTTAATTGACAGCAGCAGGAGCCAATGTGTCTGTGTTTCAGCCAGTCAGTAGGGAGAGTCCCGGAAGGCCGAGGCACACATGCACATCGCTGGATCAAGATAGGGTTCAGTTAAGTTTGAGGGGGGCTGCTGCACACAGAAAGTTTTTTTATCTTAATGCATGGAATGGAAAAAAAACCTTCTGCCTTTATAACCACTTTAAACTCAATTTTCTAAAAATTGCTGACAGGTACGGTTTTTATGGCAGATGAAATGCTATCAGTTTCTTCTGTCATAATTGCCTTCCTCTGCCTATCAGCTGTCATGTTCACTAAGCAGCACATGTGCAGCTCAGCATACATTTACAGCACCTGCTCTGTACTGTGATGATGTGACTCCTATGTGCATGTGAGTGATGTCATCACAGCCTTGCCATACAAGCTGCTGAACAGATGGAACCCGGGAAGAAGACCAGAAAAGATGGAAGCTAGCAGGAGCGCTGAAACATTGCACTGGTGGGCTCCGTTTGACAGGGAAGACTGTCATAATGTGCTAATATGCAGTGCATGCTTGCACATTATGGCATAAACCACCCGGGTACTCATTTGAAAAATTAAAAAAAGCTGTTTTATTCGGCTTCAAGAAGAAATCTAGATTAACTAAGACCCTTTCCATATCACCCAATGGTGTTATAGTGTAGAGGTGTTAATAAAAGGAATTCTGTAATTATTTTAGTCTTTTTCTTTTAATATGCAAATTTCAGCCAAACTTGGTTAAGGCTGGGTTCACACTTATGTGAACTGGATGCGAATTTCTCCGCATCTAACTCGCATGACAGGAGTCTGTGACTGTCTCTCAATGAAGCCGTGGTCTGCACTGGCAAAGGGTCCTGTGCGTCTTTGGTTCTGTTTCAGGTCCGAATTCAGGCAAAAATTCAGACTTGATTCGCCCCTGAAACCGGGAAAAGGGACGCACCGGATCCCCTGCTGTGAGCCACGGCCGCAGCTAGTGTGACCCGAACCTCAATATTTTTTTTTCTTGAGAGGAGTACCAGAAAATTATGGAAAACTGCCTCTGCACTGATGTTTTTTTCTGTGCAGCCTTATTGCATTTTGGCTGCTGGTCCTGCTGACCGCCAAAATACCTGAACAGTAGCACCTACCCCTAATTGGATGAAGCTGCTATTCAGTCATGATTTTTTTTGCACGCATCTTTCAATTTTTCAATTGAGGGATGTCAGAGTAGAGGTAACTAACACTGCCACCCACTGAGTGAATATCGACCAGTTACTGAGGAATTGGTACAGTGTATGGCCAGCTTTACAATACCTGACAAGGATTCTAGAGTACTTATTTCCCAATATATCCAAAACTAAAAAAGCTTGGCTGGAGTTGGACTCTCTGCAATCCCTACATTGCTGTTCCAGAATAATGTGTTACTAATGCCATGTTGTCATGTTCAAGAGACTATTTAGACATCATTACAGCTGCTGGGTGCTTCTTTTGGGGGTGGGTCCATCCAGTTTGGAGATTTTAGCTAATTCTGTAATGTTTTGTACTCTTTCAAATATACTGCACAGTTTAGCTAAACCAAAGGCTCTCTCCTAATGCAAGTCAATGTGTATTCTTGAGTTTAGTCAAAGACAGATCTTTAGATGGTTAAAGCCCAAATAAACCTTAAATTAAAATTGGCTAACTCAATTCAAAGTGCATTTAAGCATTTAATGTCTTACAGTGTTTCTTTTATAAAACAGCTACAGAAAATCCTGTCATCTGCCAGCAGCTGCAGAACAGGACCATTACTGTGTGAAAGCAGTGGTCCTTCTGCAGAGGTCCAACATACCTCCTACCGAGACAGAACTGCTTCATTTTTGTTTCAACCAGAGGCTTAAATGAAAAGGAGTGCGATAGGAAAATTGACAAAAAAAGTGTGCATGAGGGAGTCACTCCCACTGATAATTTGTACTCTGACAGAGGGAGATTTGAGTACCAATCGCTCATTGTGTTGATTCTGAAAAGGTAGAGGCCGGTAAATATGACTTATGTACCAGGTCAACTGCTCTCCATCCTGAAATGATCCTGTGTGCCCAGGGCAGCTGGCAAGGGTGAGAGGAGGAGAAGCCAGAAGTGCTCTGGGGAAAGGGGCACACAGGGGGGCCCAGACAGCAGGGGAAAGAGGATTGTGGACAGGGAAGGTGATCAGTGTGGTGAGGAAGCAAATAACTGTATCCAATCCTTTGGTTTCCCCCACAGCAGCTGAAAGCCAGCATTAGGGAGATGAAGAGAGGCCAGCTTTCAGCTGCAGCGGAGGAAGCTACAAGATTGGTTCCATTATTTTCTCTCCCGCTACACCGATTGCTGTCCCTGTCCATGATCCCCTTCCTCTTGCTTGTCAGTTGCCTATTGACCCTATGGGACCCATGGAGTAAAGGAAGAAAGGTTCTTCAGATAGCCGCACTCCAGAAGATTGCCGTTTATTGATAAAAATCAAATATAGTACAGACAGAGCATGACAGGGGACAGACCCCAGGTACAGGAGCTAATGCGTTTCACGTCTATATCTGACGCTTACTCATAGCTCATGGGGCCCATGCTCTGTAAAGGAGTGCCAGTGGTGCACTTTTATCAGCGGCTGTGGCTGTAAACATTGAATCCTTATTTCCAACTATCTCATGTTTCTAGCCAGTGTTATCATTTCAAACATAATCCAACTGCACATTTTTACATGACATTGATACAAAATGTTTTAGATTACCGGTATATATATTATAAAAGCAGGCATTGTGATTGCAGTATTGCATTTTGAAGCATGAACAATATATGTGGCATTTATTATAATTATAATAATGATGCCACTGAAAACAGTCCAGACACTATTGCCACCAATAGTTTGTAAAATTAAATGCTATTTTCTGTTTTACTTATTTGTTGTTAGCAACATAAATTGCCAATGCATTTTTTCTTGGTGTTAGTAGTCCAGTTCTGGTTATTTTTGGCATGGGGCTCCCGGTACTGGGAGCAAATAAAAAACAAACATCTCCTCAAAAATGAAAAAAAAAGTGTTCCCCACTCTATCCAAAACTAAAAATGCTTTGCATTATTATTACAGTATTATTATTATTATACAGGATCTATATAGTACCAGCAGTTTACATAGCACTTTACAATATAAAAAGGGGGACAATACAGGTACAGTACAATAAAATACAAGAGAATTAAGAGGGCCCTGCTCAGAAGAGCTCACAATCTAATTGGGGGGGGGGGGGGGGGACAGG
>BLSH010376701.1:108629-130895 GCA_018402905.1 Glandirana rugosa
ACGGGATGACTGACTGTAGTTAGACAGAGATTGATGTCAGTCAGTAGGGCAGAGATTGATGTCAGTCAGTAGGGCAGAGGACGGTGTCAGTAGATTTTTATTTTTATTATTTTATTATTTATAATTGTTTTACAATTTTTTTTTTTTTTAAATATTACTTTTTATTATTTTTTTTACAATTGTGTTCGTGAAATATCAGGGGTCTAAACAGACTGATGTCTCACTTTTGGCTCGCGCAGCATGGGGATTCTGCGATGCACGGGGTGATTAGGGTGTGCCCTGACACATCCGGCACACCCTGTGCACATGCCTATGGCTGATAGCTTTCTATGCGCACTGCCTGGCTGCATGCTTATAAGTTACACTATTTCCAGTTTTCTGTGTAAACTAAAAAACACATCTCCCTAGAGAGAGGAGAGGTGTTTCGGAGCCCTGCCCTAGGTGTTCCTCTAAAGTTACAGTATACTCAGTGTTGTCACCTTAGGACAGCAAATATATTACTTGCAGGATCACAAGCCTGAAGAAAGAAAACTACCACATCTACGAATGAAAAACTGCAATGTATCACTTTTTTGTTGTTAGGCTTAGATCTACTTTAACACGCGTTTACATGTGCATGCCAAACTTTGCTGCATTCTGGTCATTTGGGCTCAGCTCAAGTGGTATTTATTAGGCATGTCTACCCCTAGAGTGCCCACGCCAATTAGTAAAGTGTGGTTTGGCTATCGTACAGTTGTTTTCCTGTGGGTGAGCTAGGTTCTGCCTGAGGAGATATAACACAGAGTGGGCTAGAAAATCACTAAGGATTTACGTTCCAGCAGAAACCTGAGTGGACAGAAGGGACCTAAACTAAAATCAGACCTGGACTCTTATTTTTTTTAACACTTTTTATTTGGCGAAGATGTCAGACAATATTACAATATTACAAAATTACTCAATAGGAGCAAATTGAATACAAATTTTGGTTCACAGACCTGAAGAGTTGGACTCTTTTAGATCATATTAAACAATGAGAGGTGTGCATGTTGAAGAGCACAAGACTATAATATTGATACTTTATCATTATCTAGTTTAGATTGTGTATATACAGTAGATAGCCATGTACAATAAGTTGTTTCTGATCTGTAGCAAAGTTTCTCAAATGTTTTTTAATCTGTCATCCTGTTTGACAAGAGATTTCCTAATGGCAGTGTCTATGATTGAAACCCAAATATGCCACAAAAGTAAAGTTCTGTTCTTACATTGTGCAGTCATAAAACAATACAACTTTCCTCTTCTTTTTTTTCAGCTGAAACAGGTCAGAGCAGCAGCCAGTTCCAAGGCCGTGCATCAGAAGTATGGTCTCAGTGGCAGAGCCAGCATCATAATCAACAGAGCAATGATCAACATTCCCATCAACAACCAGGCCAAGCTGAGGTCTTCCAGGTGCTGTACATCTACATCTATGTATCTTTACCATTATCAGTGTCTGTAGGAAATATACCAAACTATCAGTAAATAGAAAGCATTCAATGGGCAGTAAAGTCAGAGAGTGCATAAAATTGTTATCTTATGCTATGCCATAATAGCATATAGTGAATCCTGCAGCTACAATTAAAATGCTACTTGATACTACCTGCATAAATCGCTTCAGTAGACCAAGCTTGTACAGAACATTGTACCACTCCTTGCCAGGCCCACATTACACGGTTCTTGAAAACACACAATTAGAGCAAGGAATTTGTTTTAAGGGCATACATATGTAGTAACAACCCAAGGAGAAAGATGTGGGAGATCTTTTCCTTTAAAATATTATGAAACAGCTGCAGTAATTCATTTGTACACATCATAAGAAGCTATAAACAGAAGATAAGCCTTCAAATCTCAAGCACAAGCTTGAAAACAGACTTTATATTTAAAAGGAAATTTTCCATAGCCACTACCTCTTTCTACCAGTCAGGTGTGTTTTCTGGTTTTTGGTTAAACAGCAAAGTTAACCATAATCTGAATATATACAGTACATACAGTATAGAATGTAGGCAAACCAATTTTCCATCTCATCCATTGAGGGACCCAGGCTGGGCATTGGCAAAATAAATGAATAGGCCAGCCCAAGATAACCCTTACTACAACCAGCATGCCTCACTATTTTGCTAGAGTCCTAGGACCTATATTTTTTGCTAGCTTTTTTCTTTACTTTCCTCATCAATCAAGATTCTTCTTGACATCACTGCTAGAGCTGGTCTCCACAATTGCAGCTATGCAGACCTATCCTCAGCTTGAGTTTGGAGTGCCATGCTCAGACCCCGCTGGACTGGATGTAGACATGCAGGCTTCCCTGGAAGTGACCTTTGTATGTTGGATTCCACATAAGGCACTATTCATACTCTGTTTTGATAAGTTAGCTGCAGAGTGTTTTCTAGGTCCAGAGCCATCGTCATTGCCCTAGCGCCTACCCTGTTTCTCAAGACTCACTCTGTCAGTAGGCCAAACAAGCTGAACAAAAGGAGCTACCTTATTATTTGGACCACTGAAGGGGTTAATGTTGATGTAATCGGCTTTCATTTTACCCTGGAAGAAGTTAATGATGAGGGACAGTTGATGTGCTGATGGCATCCACTGGATAGACTAAGTCCCCTTCCCTTTCTTCTTTTATTCCCCGAGTAGGCTTGCCTCTGGCCTTCTAAACCTGGTTTTCTGGACACCCACAGTATTGGAAGTAAGAAGTCTGCTAAACACTCAAAGAAATCTTCATTAGCAAAAATGTGCCCCCCCCCCTTTTTTTAAGTAAAGGGACGTTTGTTACCTTATGTAGGCTCTCTTGGAATACAGAATAAATCTGCCTGCTTACTAGTGTTAGGATGTCAGGGGAAGACTCCATGATTCCCCGGGATGTCTGCAGATGGAACAAGTTAGTGGTCCAGTGGCTGTGTGGGATCTGAACACCTAGATATAGGTCCCTCCTTTCACAGACTCAAAAGGAAGACATCTCTGGGGATCTTCCATGCTTGATTTCAACTCAGAGGAAATGTTCTTTTCTGTCCTGATAAATCTCCTGACCTTTGCTCCTTTGGAATATTGATGCTTTATTGGATCAGGGAAGTGAGAAGCAGCTCTAATATATGACTCTTCTTCCAGTTGCAGCCTTTTTTTGTGAGTAAGGAAGTCTGCCTTCCATTCCCTGCCTATCTTTTTATGAGAACTTCTTATGCTTTTTTCTCATATTACGTATTAGTTCTTATGTTGACTTTGACTTCGTGGGACTGACACTTGGGTGATTTCAGGAGCTATTATTCCATTAATTTGGAGTTGTTTGTGTCCTAGTGATTCTCAGCGTTTTTCCAAGATAGTTCAGCTTTGGCAGTCTTTCTAAATGTAGAGTTCCTTATCCATGTTCCCTATGGAATCAAGTGAGATGAGGTTTGAGCCTTTTCTGTCTAGGACAGTTCTGATAATCCTTCTACCAGGACATTATATTTTAATACCTCTGTCTGCTTCCAATCGTTATGAGGGAAATTTCTCCCTATTGATACGGTTCAGGTTATTGTTTTTTTTCCTATCAGAAAATTTTTGTTGTTCCACACTTCTAGCTAAATCAGGTTGATCAACTCACTCTTATGGTATATGGTTTGTGTTTCTCACCCATGTTGTAACATTCCCTGCTGGTTATACAACTATTTTTCATGGTTTTTTTTTGGTATCTGATGAAGTTCTCTAGCTTTTTTCCTGGTCTTGACCTTCATCTTACCAGACACCTTCATCTTTTCTGGCCTCATCCAGTGTCAGCTTCGGCCGTTGTCCTTCAGGCAGCTCTTGAGCTGCAGGCAGTCCCCAGTTCTTATTGCATTGAGCCTGTTGGTGGTTGTTTGTGCTTGCAAAACACCTTAGTTGGACTACTTCTAGACATGTGAACAGTGACTTCCTGTGTCCCTCAATGGATGAGAAAAAAAAGTCATTGTACTGTACTCACCGTAAAATAATTTTTTTGGCGTCCTTTGAGGAAAACTGTTTGCACCCCTTTGTGTTTATGAATGTGCTCTTCGTACTGCTTGCTACAAAACTTAGGCATGCAGCTTGTGCAAGAGGTTATCCTTGGCTGTCCAACAATGTTTTTGTTTGCTAGACTCCAGTCCACTTGTAAGCAGTACTATATACACTGAGTGTTAATGACTTCCTGTGTCCCTCAATGGACTCCAAACAAAGGATTTTACGTTGAGTGCAAAAATCCTATTTTTCCTGGGTGTTACAGCTATATTACTTGGTGGCTTTCCCCCTGTTACAGGTATATTATTTTCTCCATGTGTTTTTGAGACAGTCATGTTCTAAGCAGATATACACAAGTATTTATGAGCGTGTAAGCATCTTCTTCACTGGCAAGGGTTATATTATCTGTTCTCTTAGAAATATGCCATTGGAATTTTTCTCAGTACTTATCACAAGCAGTTTAGTGTAATAGCTCTTGTTATGGAATTTTATACACAAATGTGAATGAGAAGTTTAAAAGCTGGCATTTCTCAGAAAACTTTTGTGTGGTCTAAACTAACACTGCTATTTATTTGTAATCATGTTCTAGTATACGTTTATAGTTTTATAAAAGAGACTTAGAGTTTTGAATATAGTAGGAAAAAATTAGAACCCCTGTCGGTTTGGTATTGCTGCCTGTGTACCTGTTGGGCAGATTCACTCCCTTGTATGTGTCCTGTTGCCCATTGTCACTGGCACAGAAAGGAAATCCATATATTCTCCTAAATATACTCTGAAAGTGTCTTGTTACAGCGGGTAAAATAACTATTGAAAATGTCACCATTTTTCTAGGTAAATATATTTATTATTATCAATCTAAATGTATTGAATAAAAATACTTTGCATAGATAATAATCATACACAAATGGTACTTACGTACCAACAAGAACTATACAAACAAAAAATAAAACAATAAGCAATACCTTTGAAAAGCACCTGAAAATAAAGGTGCATTTGATATATAATATATAAGCACTCCACAGAGAACATAGCATGTGTCGATGGTGGTGCACAAATGGACCAATACGAATTCATAGCTATAAGAGAGAAACATAGCACCAATTGCTAGGTTTAGGGGGGCAGTATGCCACACCCCCTAATACCAATAGAACTTATGATCAATAACACATTGGTCATTATCATTAAACTACAGCTCTAGAGAGGATACTAGTAGCAAGAAAAAAAAAAAGATACTGTATTATATAAACAAGGAAAGAAAGGATATAACACTCAAATTTTGTTTTTAAAAATAAAGCGGCCAAGGGTGAACAACCATGAAAACTTCATAAAAACTAGTTTCCGATCCTACACTGATTCCATGACTTGAATCCAATAGAAAATCTATGGAAAGAGCTAAAGATCAGAGTTCATAAAAGAGGCCCATGGATCTTCAATATTTGTTTGTGTGGAAGAATGGACCAAAATCACACCTGAGCAATACATGCGACTAAATTTTAGTTAGCATGTTCAGTACTGTTTCCCTGTGTCTTTCCATTTTATTACACATAACTTCATTTCTAAACTTATTTGTTTTGCTTTCTTTGTATGTATGGATTGCATGGGTTGTTACCGACATGTGGTTAAAATTTCATGTCAATAGCACCTTTAGAAATATATTTACTTAGAAGAATGGTGATGTGTTCAATACTTATTTTACCCGCTGTATATCTGTTTGCTAAAGGCAGAAAATACCCATTAATCCCAAAAATCCAGTAACTTCTCGTAACTTCTCATGCTCCATTCCTCTACTGAATGTTATCTGTTGGCATTATTCCCAGGTACTGTATATCTGTAGACTTCAGAAATCCTTTACCCCTATTTTATGGAGAAGGCTTTTCTGCTACCATTCTGTTCTAACTCACTACCTGTCCTAGGGTGGCAGCACGGCTTTTCTATGGATACAGGAAGGTGAGAGAGTGTTGCCACCCCAGGAGAGGCAGTGTCTTACTGTCAGGATCACCGAGAGAAAAATAAAAAACAAATGCAGCCACCACATCTGGACTGGTTTGTTGTGTTATATAAAAATGTCACTCTTGGCTTTACATACACTATTACACCTTATTAGCCATAGCTGACCCCTCATTTCAGCAACTTGCCCAATGAACCATCAAACCTAATCTTATGAACCTCTCCTTGTCTCCCCTTTTGGAAGGGACCTCTGATTCCATCATTTTAGACCTGGACGTGGTGGGAGTACATAGCACATTCAATTATATCAGCGTCCCTTTCTTTCACTAGTTTTTTCCCCCCTCTTTTTCTTTGGGGGGGGATTTATTATTTCCCCCCCTTCTTTTTGCATTTTGTCTTTGTCTACTGATAGTTTTCACCAGTTTAGCAGTTGTCCCCCTGCTGTGACTTGGTACATTTTCATGACCAATCACTGTGGGGAGGTACCTCAAGCTCTGCTGCCCAACCTACAGATCAGGGCGTAGTGTGGAGGTTGCACAGATAACACACAGTTTGTAACACTCATTTTGGTCTACCTAAAGGTTATTTTTCCGCTGTGGAAGTTATGAGTTGCACATACACATGTTTTAGTTTTTGGAGTAGTTTTTTTCTCCTTTTATGCATTGTAAGGGGGTTAGCTCGGCAGTGGGTGTGTGTTACCCCCTGGAAGGGTTCACTACACAATTTAGGCACAGCGAGACAGCAGTTGTAGGTGAAATCAAAAAGACGGTTTATTTATATTATTTACATAAGTAGAAAAACAGCAAAACAACTACTTGGCTACTTGGCCACTGACTACGCGATAGGTTTCCCTGTCTGTCAGCTAGGTGCAGCCTACTGCTGTACCCAGCTCCTATGTCTCTGCAGGGCACTCAGCCACACAGGCCTTACCGTACAGGATTTATGATAAGCTCCCCAGTCTATGACACAGAAACTGGTTCCAGGGTGGAGCACTCACCTATGCCTGCTGGGAGCTTTTGTAGAGGCCTTAATCACTCAGCTGGGCTCATACCTCTACCTCTGCAAAACTCCCAGCACTTCCCCCTAGTGGTAGAAATCCGTGTACATTTTAAATCTAGGGCAAATGTACCTGCCATCCTGCATGCAACCAGGCGTCTTTACCTGCCTGCTGTTACAGTATATTCTTGGCACATAGATTGCTGCATACTATATTCACCTGTGATCATGTGACTATGAATCTCTTACCCACTGTGATGGGCATTTTTCATAACTGCAGAGAAATGTTGTTTTCTATGTGCCTTTTCTCTTTTCTCTTTTGTATTGAAAAACCAAAATAAAAATTATACAAAAAAAAAAAAAAAGATACACTATTACATGGTCTTATCTGACCATGTTAACAATATGAAGTAAAAAAAGTGCATTGCACATTTATGAAATCCATTTTCCTATGTTCGCCATCAGGCATTTCTTTTTCTACTTCTTTATGCCATTTTATACTATACAAAGGTGCTCGTGCCGCAAAAAACCTTTTCACTGTAAGTGTATTTATAGCCAAAACTTAAATTTTGGAAGTAGTAGGGAATGAATGGAAACTCCATTTTCCTACTGTATCCTCTTGGGAATATGGGAATATTCACATTTCTAATTCTCCTAGCAAATATTGTCACTAGAACAGAAAATTCTGTTCTGTTTGCAGGACCAGAAGTAAATGGAAATCTCCAGAATGGGACACAAAGAGCAAAAAAAAAAAACAAAACAAATATAGGTTTTCACCCTTTCCTAAGACTGAAAGAGGTTTCATCCTTTCCTATTGCATTTAAAATAAAACCAAACATACATGTTTTTGCTGTATATTCAATTGAAAGAAAATGCCACTTCAACTATTTATTATGTCATACCGGTAATATTATCAAAAATAATAATTTTGTAGTTTATTATTATTAAAAAGACATTCTTACTTCAATCGGCTCCCAGCTGATTTTTCTTATTTTACCTTCTTGCAACAATGGCGACAATATATTTATACAGACTTATTGTATTTGTGTGATCGTTCTTTTCTCAGTATCTTCATGGAGCTTGAGTTAACATTTCAGGCATTTTCAGTACTGACCAGTCCTTCCACCTGTGGTGGAAGGAAAGAAAATCGAATCATCTATGGCTAGCCTTAGCACTCAGAAAGTTAATAAAATGGCCAGTCTGTATATCTAGAGAACAGAAGCAGGTAATAATAACCACATTTTTTTTGCCATAATTCTTGCAATGCATACAACTGACTAGTAGAAGGATTTCCCTCTCAACCAAAATGTTTTACTTTAATAGACTATAAGACGTTTGTGTTTTGTAAATGGCTGTCACCGCAATAGTGAAAAATAGTAATTCGTGTGTAAATCTTGTGTTTCCCCAGGACATGCTCCCTATGTCTGGAGACCCCACTCAAGGAACTGGTAATTATAACATTGAGGACTTTGCAGACCTTGGGATGTTTCCTCCTTTCTCTGAGTAAAGCTGTGGACCCTTCTGTGTGTTACTCTTCTCCGTATCATATCTGTACAGAAAGACAGAATCCTCCAGACTGTCGCCTGCTCGCCACAAACATCTGCACCATCTGTCTCTCAGTCCTTCATGTATTCTCATCTCTGACTAGCTGGGAGATGATTGTGAGCCCAGCATATCCTTCACTGCCTCAGACTCCAAGTCTCCCATATCTTTATTTTAGACTGCTCCCCTGACAGCAGAACGTAAACAAGAGTTGGAAAGGAACGATGATGGATTGTTACAGAAAATGTTCAAATACTTTATAGATGGAAAACAATCTCCATATAACGAAGGCTTCTCATTATATTTGACTTCTCAATGTGCAGGGGGCACTTGGCAATATCCTCTCTATTACACAACAGTGGAAAACAATTCAAGATGATTTGTGTTTGTCCCTCACCTTGCCATGGCATACTCAGCATCTTTGTATTGTGTCTTCTATTGTCTTTGAAAACGCTAAATCTGCAGTGGACTGGGCAGCGTCTTTGTGGCTGTGACCATTTTCACTCACTGTCGAACTGTCATGTTAATGTGAACCGTATACATTGTGTATTTTGTACTACTACTACTGAATGTCATGTACTAATATTAGATGCATAGTTTTACTATGCTGGATTTTGCTAATGTCATTTCATTAAAAGTGACACCAGCGCTTTGTGTTGTGTGTAAATTATTCAGATGCCAAAACAGATTAGACAGTTGTCACCAGCCTCTGTTGATTAACTACAATTAATAGCTTTAAAAATAATATTTATGCTGTAAGTCAGTTCTAAGTTAGGTTTGTCTTCAGTCCTGTAGCTCACTGATCTCTTTTCCTGTCTTAAACCTTAATATCTAATCCTTAAAACAATGGCTTGATTCTTAATACTGCTAACATTTAAAGGAAATATATAATCATAGTATACACTTTCATGTTATAACATCAGCATTGTAATAACAATACGAACAATCATTATTTTTGGTAATCCGATATAAGTTTACCTGAAAATTTTCCTTTCATGTTGTTAGTGCTGCCTGTCTGCTGGTCGTCGCCTTCCACAATTTCCTGGGTCCCCTGCATACTTTGCAGCTTCTCATCTGCTGTTTACTCTAAGGCCTCATACACACGGATGTTTTTACCACCGCGTTTTTTGCAGCTCTCCATGTCATTTAACCACTTCCTTACTGGGCACTTAAACCCCCCTCCTGCCCAGACCAATTTTCAGGTTTCAGCGCTGTCGCATTTTGAATGACAATTGCGCGGTCGTGTGGCGTTGTACCCAAATAAAATTGATGTCCTTTTTCCCCCACAAATAGAGCTTTCTTTTGTGGTACTTGATCACTTCTGCGGTTTTTATTTTTTGCGCTATAAACAAAACCAAGAGCGACAATTTTGAAAAAAGAACAATATTTTTTACTTTTTGCTCTAATAAATATCCCAAAATAAAAAATAAATTATTTATTGGGTTTGGCCGATTTATATTCTTCTACATATTTTTGGTAAAAAAAAATCGCAATCGGCGTTTATTGATTGGTTTGCGCAAAAGTTATCGCATCTACAAACTATGGGAATTGATTTATGGCGTTTTTATTATTATTATTTTTTTTACTAGTAATGGCGGCGATCTGCGATTTTTATCTGGACTTTGATATCCGGGCGGACATGTCGGTCATTTTTGACACTTTTTTGGGACCAATGACATTTATTCAGCGATCAAAAATTTAAATGTCCACTGATTACTGTGTAAATGTCATTGGCAGTGAAGGGGTTAACCTGCAGGGGGCAGTGAAGGGGTTAACAATGTTCCCTGGCTGTGTTCTAACTGTGGGGGGGATGGGCTGGTCGGGACATAACAGATCTAACTGATCCCAGTGACAGGGATCAGTAGATCTGTTTGTCCCCTGTCACAGAACAGGGAACCGCTGTGTTTACATTGGCGGTTCCCCGTTCTACAGCTCTGTAAGGCGATCGCGGGTCAGGAGCGGACATCGAGTCCGCCCGACCCGCGGGCACGCCCACGCAGCGTGTGGCGGCCACGCGCGCCGCCGCCCAGAGCGCGCAGGGGGCGTGTGAAGGGACGGACGTCCATGGACGTCCATCCGGATTTTCAGATCCGCGCTGTAGACGTCTTTCATCTATAGCGCGGATCTGTACAGGTTAATGGCCCCATACAAACGCTGACGTTTTTGAGCTGTAGATGGCATCGGCTTTCTTAAGCTGTAAATCGAATGCAGGACCCGCGTGTTCTGAGGCTGTAGCGTTATGGCGTTTTTGACTCTAAGCCGGCAAAACGCTCACTAATGCACATTAACGCCGCAGCGACGTTAACCAACATTTTTAGCACCGGCGTTTTCAGGTTCAAAAATAGCAGAGGAATTTTTTTTAACAAAACGCGACGTAGCGCTAACGCTCATTAAAGCGCATTAACACAGATGCAAAACTGCGTTTTTGACACCGATTTTTGCCTGACGTCGGTCCTGAAGTTTTGCTATTACACCGTGTGTATAAGGCCTTAGTTTCAACCTTTGAAAGGACTACATACCCCATGGTGCCTTGCTGTCTGCAAGCCGTGATTCCAGTACTGATTCTGCCTCCTGAAACTCCTCCTCTCAGCACCTCTGTAGTTCAGAAGGCAGGCTCTAAGAAATGTGTGACACAGCAGTGCCTAAATGTGTTGGGATCTTCACAAAGTAACTTTAGAAACTTCAAGATCATTTAGATTAATATAGGAGTAAACTAGAAATAACTGAAATCATCACATACCTGGCAGGAACTGAGTAGCTGCAAAGGCTTCTCTTGCACCTCCTGCCCAACTCTCCTGAAGGTGGTGACACAGTGTGAGGGCATAGAGTGGCATGGACTGGATCTGTGTTGCAGCCGGGTGAATAGAAGTGGAAGCAGAATATCACCGGGCACAGGAACAATGTGGTACCGGATCAGAACGCAAGGACAAAATCCAGGAAACAAGCCAAGATCAGTATAAAATAAGAAGAAAAAAGTGGAAGCGCTACCTCTAAATTGGTGTATTTATCAAAAATTTAAATTACTAAACCATATAGGTCGCCACTCCTAAAAATAGTAAATTACTATTTGAAATGATTGTATAAGGGTAAATAGGGCGCTGACCTATGACACCACTATACCATATTCTATATCTATTTGGCTATATTAACTCCACAATTCCGCAGTAGACATATAAATAAAATATTGCTATATATTAGACCATAAGTAAATTAATAGTAGCATTTGACTTGTGAAAAACAAAAATCCATGTGTAAAATCATATACAACTAAAAATTAAAGTTATTAATGACGAAACAGTCCATCAATCCAATGAATTCTTCCAATCACCAGTGAATAGAAATTATGTGCTATTAGTGCTTTATATAGCTTATCCACACTGTGCTCCACCAAATGTGTGACTATATATTGTGCTCACCAGAACAACTCAGCCACAGAGTGACCACAAGACATGGTTGAAAATGATTTCCAAAAGGAAATCTCCTCCGATCCTGTGTGTCAAACACCACTAGACACCATTGATTTCCACGAGAATAGCTCAAACAACAGAGCCACGAAAGGCAAAATATAGTGTGATACCGCCTTTTTATTTAAAATTGCAATTAAAACATATGTATTGCACTCACATTCCATAAGAAGCATATAAGCATCCAGTAAATATGTGCAGCTCGGGACCCGTTGAGTGTGCCGCTTTGTTTGCTCTCCAACTGGCGCACGTCTCACCCCGAGTTCTGGTTCTAATCTCTAGCTCCGTGTGCATGCGTTCCAAGCCTCTTTCCAATGCATTTCACGCATGCGTGCGTCATCAGGAAGTTCACTTTTGACACAGAGGATTGGAAGAGATTGCCTTTTGGAAATCATATTCAATCATGACTTGTGGTCTCTGTCGCTGAGTTGTTCTGGTGAGCACAATATATAGTCACAGGTTTGGTGGAGCACAGTGTGGATAAGTTATATGTAGCACTAATAGCACATACTTTTTATTCACTGGTGATTGGAAGAATTCTTTGGATTGATGGACTGTTTCATCATTAATAACTTTACATTTTTAGTTCTATATGATTTTACCCATGGATTTTTGTTAAATGCTACTATTAATGTACTTATGGTCTAATATATAGCACTATTAGCCAAATAGATATAGAATATGATATAGTGGTGTCATAGGTCATTTACTCTTATACGATCAAGCCAAGATCAGTAACAGACTGGACAGCTTGGTATCAAAATCAAACCTTTTTATTTAAATTTAGAATTTAAAACCCTTGTCAGATCTTCCTTTTGTCATCTATGTCCCATTGGGGAAATCTGCCTTCCCTTGCTGTCCCATAGCCAATAAAAAGAGAAAGGAAATCCATCTAAAGTGAGGGAAATCTCTGGTAGTCACCAAAACTAGTGTCCTGGCGACCACTCAAAATTTAGGGTTTTCTTTCCTATTCCATGATAACGGTAACCAAAGGTTAATCTCCCTTGAAGCGTTCTAATCCCTATCCACTCTATCGAAAAAAAAATTGCTCCAGTTATACTTGCTTATACTAATCGCTTGACCTCCGGAAGATTTACCTTCATTAGGCTATTTTTTGCGATACGGCACTGCGTTACTTTAACTGACACTAATAAAATGTATGTAATTTTTTCCCCACAAATAGAGCTTTGTTTTGGTGGTATTTGATCACCACTGCGTTTTTTTATTTTTTGCGCTATAAATCAAAAAAGACCTAAAATGTTGAAAAAAAAAAACAATCTTTCTCTTTCGTTCATTGACGGGCACAGCAGCTTCATGGACAAGTGGTTATACTGCCCTCTCTTCAGGAGTGACTAGGCAGAACAGGCAGTTCTAACAGAAAAAGAACAGACAGACACAGCCCCTCCCAGGGGGCAGTCCCCACTGGCAGATAACCCTCCGCCCTGCTACTGCTAGCTCAGTTTTTTTCTGCCTAGTGCAAGGAGTAGACAAGGAGACTGCACGGGTTCCCTGTCCGGATTCAGTCGGACAATGCCACGGCCGTGGCATACATGAATCACGAGGGCAGGACAAGAAGCTCGGCTGCGGCCTCAGAGGTAGCTCACATTCTGCGGTGGGCAGAACTCCACGTACCGCCAATCTCCGCCGACCACATTCCAGGCGTAGAGAATTGGCAAGCGGACTACCTCAGTTGTCAGGGATAGGACCAGGGAGAGTGGTCCCTGCGCCCAGACGCGTTCCATCAGATTTGTCTGCGGTGGGGTACTCCAGACGTGGACCTTCTAGCGTCTCGTCTCAGTCGGAAGGTGCAGGCTTTTGTGAGCAGGACAAGGGATCCCCTAGTGGACGCAGTGGATGCCTTGGTAGCTCTGTCGGTACCGGCTCCTCTACGCCTTTCACCCCCTCAAGTTGCTTCCGTGCCTTCTGCGCAGGATAGAAACGGAGGGCATACCAGCCATTGTCATAGCTCCAGATTGGCCACGGCATCCTTGGTACGCCAACGTAGTTCAAATGGTGGTGGACATTCCCTGGCGGCTCCCGCTTCGCGAGGACCTACTGTCTCAGGGGCCCATCTTGCATCCTGCTTTACCCTCGCTGGCTTTAACGGCCTGGCTATTGAATCCCAGGTGTTGAGGGATTGGGGTGTCTCAGACTCAGTGATCCCCACCATGCTTAAGGCATGTAAGGCCAATTCCAGGAAGATTTATCACCGCACCTGGAGGTCTTATATATCCTGGTGCGAGAATGGGATGTGGAATCCCCGATCTTTTTCGGTATCTCGGGTTCTGGTTTTCCTGCAGAAGGGTCTCGACCAGAAGCTGGTATTGAGTACGATCAAGGGTCAGATTTCTGCCCTGGCGATCTTTTTCAGCGTCCTTTGGCAATGCATTCTTTGATCCGTACTTTCGTGCAGGGGGTTCGACATGTCGCCACCCAGGCACGGTTTCCTCTGGCGCCATGGGACCTCAATTTGGTCCTCTCGGTTCTTCAGAAGCCGCCCTTCTGAATATTAGGGAAATATCGCTGCAATTGCTTTCGCAAAAGGTGGCTTTCCTGGTAGCTATCACATCCGCTCGGTGGGTGTCTGAGTTGGCGGCTCTATCATGTAGGTCTCCATATCTGGTCCTACACAAAGATAAGGCAGTTCTGCGGCCATCACCTTCTTTTCTCCCGAAGGTGGTGTCATTTTTCCACATCAATGAGGACATTATCCTTCCTTCATTATGTCCGAACCCATCTCACCCTAGGGAGGTTGCTTTGCATTCCCTGGACGTTGTTTGGGCCCTGCCGGTGTATCTGGCGACCACAGCTTCCTTTCGGAGGTCGGATGCGCTTTTTGTAGTGGTGGATGGCCCACGCAAGGGTCTGGCGGCCTCTTCAGCCACTATTTCACGTTGGATTCGACAGACGGTAACCCGAGCCTATGCTGTTCGGGGTCTGGAGCCTCTTTTTCCGGTCATGGCTCACTCTTCCAGGGCGATTAGCACTTCCTGGGCTTTCCGACATTAGGCGTCTGTGTCTCAGGTGTGCAAGGCGGCTACTTGGTCCTCAGTGCACACCTTTTCAAAGTTTTACAGAGTTGATGTTTTAGCATCCTCGGATGCTGCGTTTGGCCGCAAAGTTTTACGAGACACGTCTGGTTCCTCACAGAGGGTTCTGTTGGGTAAAGTTCCTTTGTTGTTCCGTTACCCATCCCTCATGTTTTTGGCACTGCTTTTGGATGTCCCACTTGTCCATGAAGCTGCTGTGCCCGTCAATGAATGAAAGAGAAAACGGGAATTTTTACTTACTGTAAAATCCCTTTCTCTGAGTTCATTGACGGGCACAGCACCCACCCCTCTAATATTACGTTGCACTGCTTGTTACGAACTAAGCTAGCAGTAGCAGGGTGGAGGGTTATCTGCCAGTGGGGACTGCCCCCTGGGAGGGGCTGTGTCTGTTCTTTTGCTGTTAGAACTGCCTGTTCTGCCTAGTCACTCCTGAAGAGAGGGCAGTATAACCACTTGTCCATGAAGCTGCTGTGCCCGTCAATGAACTCAGAGAAAGGGATTTTACGGTAAGTAAAAAATCCCTTTTTTTACTTTCTGCTGTAAAACATATTCAATAAAAAATTTTTTAAAAATCTAATTTCTTCATAACTTTAGGGCAATATGTATTCTGCTACATGTTTTTGGTAATAAAATCCCAATAAGCATATATTGATTGGTTCACACGAACGTTATAGCGTCTAAAAACTATGATATATAATTATGAGTTTTTTTATCTTTTTTTTTTTACTAGTAATGGCGGCGATTAGTGACTTATAACAGGACTGTGATATTGGGGCGGACAATCTGACACTAACTGACACATTTGACACTTTGCGGTTAAAAATATGCACTGTCTCTGTACTAATAACACTGGCTAGTGGGGTTAAACACTAGGGCGATCAAAGGGTTAACTGTGTGTCTAGCCAGTGTTTTTTGTGTACACAGTGTGGTGCTTTTACTAGGAGAAGAAATTGATTCTAGCCCCAGCTTTGCAGGAACACAGAATCCACCCCTTCCCTTTGTCAGAACAGTGATCTGCCTTGTTTACATAGGCAGATGCCCGTTCTGGGTTGTTTACCGACAATCGGTGGGTGCTGGAGCACATCGAGTATCCAACACCTGCAGATCGACTTCTGCTGTGAAGAATCACAGCAGAGGGGGCCCGCCGGCAGATATGCTTCCAGGATCATGTATATACAGTATCTCACAAAAGTGAGTACACCCCTCACATTTTTGTAAATATTTTATTATATCTTTTCATGTGACAACACTGAAGAAATTACATTTTGCTACAATGTAAAGTAGTGAATGTACAGCTTGTATAACAGTGTAAATTTGCTGTCCCCTCAAAATAACTCAACACACAGCCATTAATGTCTAAACCGCTGGAAACAAAACTGAGTACACCCCTAAGTGAAAATGTCCAAATTGGGCCTAATTATCCATTTTCACTCCCCGGTGTCATGTGACTCGTTAGTGTTACAAGGTCTCAGGTGTGAATGGGGAGCAGGTGTGTTAAATTTGGTGTTATCGCTCTCACTCACTCATACTGGTCACTGGAAGTTCAACATGGCACCTCATGGCAAACAACTCTCTGAGGGTCTGAAAAAAAGAATTGTTGCTCTACATAAAGATGGCCTAGGCTATAAGAAGATTGCCAAGACCCTGAAACTGAGCTGCAGCACGGTGGCCAAGACCATACAGCAGTTTAACAGGAAAGGTTCCACTCAGAACAGGCCTCGCCGTGGTCGACTAAAGTAGTTGAGTGCACATGCTCAGCGTCATATCTAGAGGTTGTCTTTGGGAAATAGATGCATCAGTGCTGCCAGCATTGCTGCAGAGGTTGAAGGGGTGGGGGGTCAGCCTTTCAGTGCTCAGACCATAGGCTGCACAGTGCATCAAATTGGTTTGCATGGCTGTCATCCCAAAAGGAAGCCTCTGATGGTGCACAAGAAAGCTCGCAAACAGTTTGCTGAAGAAAAGCAGGCTAAGGACATGGATTACTGGAACCATGTCCTGTGGTCTGATGAGACCAAGATAAACTTATTTGGTTCAGATGGTGTCAAGCGTGTGGGGCGGCAACCAGGTGAGGAGTACAAAGACAAGTGTGTCTTGCCTACAGTGAAGCATGGTGGTGGGAGTGTCATGGTCTGGGGCTGCATGAGTGCTGCCAGCACTGGGGAGCTAATGTTCAATGACGAAACCATAAATGCCAACATGTACTGTGACATACTGAAACAGACAATAATCCCCAAAATGATAATGACCCCAAACACACCTCCAAGACGACCACTGCCTTGCTAAAGAATCTGAGGGTAAAGGTGATGGACTGGCCAAGCATGTCTCCAGACCTAAACCCTATTGAACATCTGTGGGGCATCTTCAAATGGAAGGTGGACCATTCACCAGATCCGTAATGTTGTCATGGAGGAGTGGAAGAGGACTTTAGTGGCAACCTGTGAAGCTCTGGTAAACCCCATGTCCAGGAGGGTTAAGGCAGTGCTGGAAAATAATGGTGGCCACACAAAATATTGACACTTGGGGTCTAATTTGGACATTTTCACTTAGGGGTGTACTCACTATTGTTGCAAGTGGTTTAGACATGAATGGCTGTGTGTTGAGTTATTTTGAGGGGACATCAAATTTACACTGTTATACAAGCTGTACACTCACTACTTTACATTGTAGCAAAGTGTAATTTCTTCAGTGTTGTCACATGAAAAGATATAATAAAATATTTACGGAAATGTGAGGGGTGTACTCACTTTTGTGAGATACTGTATGTGGCCTCACTGCACTGGGCTTTCTTATGTGGAGCCGCATATATGTGTTTCTCCTTTTCTGCTGGGTGCGGCGCGTTCCCAGCACAGAAACTGGGGGCTCACCGAGAGCCCCAGGCCCCCGTACTAACGACCGAGACCCGGATCTCCCTATTCCGGGTCACCTGATCGTTGTGGTAGCCTCTGATTGGATACCATAGTGATCAGATACTGTGAAGCCCACCCCTGTGTGTTTTTTTCTGTTTGTGAATGGAGAAGAAGGATACAATGCATCTTTCTTGTTCCTTGCAAAAAAAAGAAGAAAAGTAAAAGTATTTGTAAAAGAATGTAAAATAAATAAATAATAAAAAATAAAGAAAAAATATGTAGATCAAGGTTTGATCTAGGTCAGTGCCAGGGTTAGTGTTTAGGTCAAGTAGGGGTCAAAGGTCAAAGTCAGGGTCAGTATATTTTGGACAGGATTTTTTTAAACTATTATTACTTGTTGTTAGTGTCATTGTGTTTTAAGTAGGACAAAAAAAAACAGCAAAACGCGCACTATTGTTCCTGGGCTGTACTACAGATACAAACAACAAATAGCATACACATATGTGGTATCGTTGCAATCACCAGGAGCAGGAGAATTTATTTTGGGCTGTTCTTTGGCAATCTTCTTATAGCCTAGGCCATCTTTATGTAAAGCAAAAAAAAATGTTTTCAGTTCATCAGAGAGTTCTTTGCCATGAGGTGCCATGTTAACCTTCCAGTGACCAGTATGAGAGAGTGATAATACCAAATTTAACACACCTGCTCCCCATTCACACCTGATACCTTGTAACACTAATGAGTCACATGACATCGGGGAGGGAAAATGGCTAATTGGGCCCAATTTGGACATTTTCACTTAGGGGTGTACTCACTTTTGTTGTCAGCGGTTTAGACATTAATGGCTGTTGAGTTATTTTGAGGGGACAGCAAATTTACACTGATATACAAGCTGTACACTCACTACATTACATTGTAGCAAAGCATCATTTCTTTAGTGTTGTCACATGAAAAGATATAATAAAATATTTACAAAAATGTGAGGGGTGTACTCACTTTTGTGAGATACTGTATATACATATATATATATATATATATATATATATATATATTTATATTGTGAGGGGTTAGCTCAATGGGGATCACCTTCCCTGGAAAAAGGTAATCCAAAGGTTTTCTTACAATCTGACTTGTAGCCAGGTTTATTTACAAGGTTGCATGTGAAATCAAATAAACAAAACAGAAAATAAATCCTTGCCATCCAGGCACTAACTAAACATATCCAGTTTTCCTAACCCAGAGGAGAAGGGCTTTTCCAAGTCACCCACAAAACAAAGATAATGCAAACTTTTTTGTTTCAGTCACAGAGCAAAGTTCAGTTCAGCAGCTCTCTCAGGCTTTGGCTTCCTGAGTCCAGGTCAAGGGCAATCTTCTGATCCAGACCTGCTTCCTTTATACCACCTGTTGGTGGATACAAGTAGACCACAAAATCTGGTCTGGAACCAATCCTGCCAAGGTGGCTGGTAAAACCTCGACCAGACTCCACCCTAGTTTCCTGCAAATGAACGCATGCGAGGTGAAACATAATGTCCATCGATCACCTCGCCTTTCATAATGCCACAATATATAAAGACTTCAATATGAATGTGTGTGTTATTTAAGGAACTGTGCATTTTTTATGTTGCCCTTTAATTATTATTAAGGCCTGCTACCCACTTAATGGTAATTTTAAAAAACATTTCATCTTAGTTGTACAGTACAGAACATAGGCCTTGTACTCATAAATGGATTATATGCAGGCTACTTACAAGTGAATGGACACTGGCAAAAAAACTTTGCTAGGGCTGCCCATACTGCACACTCACCCTGCATGTTTTTTTGCTAGGGTCTTTAGGTGATGGACCTCTTCTACTTTGGAGAGCTCCTTTTTTCTTTTAAACCATTCTTTTTTTTTCTTGCTATCAAGATCCGTCTGCTTAATACCCTAGGCAATCTAGCATTTTCTGCATTGGTAGCCCTTAGTGCTGTTCCTGTGGGGATGGTACCTGGATTCCACTGGGACCAGACTATAATGTTTGCTTCAGGTACTGGATCCTGCGTTAGACACTTACCTTGGCACAAATTGCAACTTGTGTAGTTAGCCACAGAGTGTTATGCAGGCCTGGGGCCGTGGTTAATCTCTATGCTTTCCAGACCCTGAAGACCCCTTTGGGATATGCCCACTGTGACAGGCGAAGCTTGGTCCCCTAACAGGCCCAGCGACATAGATAAGGTAGATACTTTCCCAGTATTTTTTGGACCAGTTCCTGGCTATTAATATACAACTCGCAGTGCTTAGCACACAATGCAGATACATAGGCTGAGGAAGTGAGTTATTCACTTTATTGTGTTGTTTCTCACCATCCAGACTTAGTCTTAGAATGATGACCTAGTTGCGATACATCTCACATGGACGCCCTTTCGCCTGGCATATCATAGCATGTTTTGCTCAGCACCTGGGTTATAGCAGCTCCTGCATTCCGGACATGCAAATCCCAATTTCTTTCACATACATTCCATGAGTACCCCACTAGGGATCCTCTCACTTAATGGTGAATCATGGACCCAAGGGAGTTGGGACATAAGATCCAAATAGCACATGTTCTGATGAGAGCCTACATGGTGAAAGCTGTTCTTCATTACGACACCACCCCCCTCCTCTTATTCTAGCTCCCTCACAGGCACACATAATGTGCCCTATCTGACAAAAGTCGATTTTAGTGCCATTCTATCTAAGTTCTTTGGAAACTTTTGGCACTCCTAGAACCTCCAAATTCGTTTTGGGGCTAAAATAGAGGAAAGCAAGGGGGATGCAGAGATTGCAGTGGAAGCTGCAGGAGATTTTGCAACCCTTGCATTTTATGATCTATGCTATGGCTTTTCGACAAATGCTCTTCACTGTTAACACACTGATTGACAAAGTGCAAACTAGTCTTTGTCAACATGAGATTTGACCTCATTCAGAAAGGATATTCACTCTCCCTAGGCTCTTTGCTAAAATGTATCCTATGGAAAAATAATTTAACAAAAAATGGGCTGTTTCAGTAGTACATCCTTGCCCAACTCTTGCTAACTGTGCAAGACAGATGAATAGAGAACATGAATCTGTCTTTAATGACCCTGTTCTCAATTGCAGCTGATACCCTTAAGCTTATTGTTTTGCGTTGACACTCAAGAGAATGAACTTTGCCAAGTCTCTAGAATGTCTGTCTCTGGTTGAAAGCTGGTCAGCTAAACCTGCTAGTAAGAGGCGCTTTTACACATGCCTGTTGATGGTGAATGCCTATTTACAGAATCCCTTGATAAATTTGGTAAGGAAGTCACTAGAGGAAAGGTACTTGCACCCCAAAAAAAAAGCCCCCTTGTAGTAGTCTGCTGCTACTACTACTGCTACTACCTCTATTCGGCTAAAGGGACCTTTTAGCTCTACCTACTCCACAATTGCAAGTCTGACCAGATAACTTATTTCCAGAGCCTGTGTCATAAAGAAGAGGGTTCCTCCTTTCCCTGTTAAAAAGAAACATGTAAAAACATGGGTGGACTTTAAATGAGGCCAGGATCCAGTCAAAAGCTGTGCCTCCATCCCTATTCATTGGGAGCAAAAGGAGAGGTCGGGACTTTAAATGAGGAAATTGCGGCCAAGATACCATAAAAACATTTATTAGTACAAATGGATATAGCAATATGAATAATATCACAGACATAAATATTCCAATCTTGCATCTATGTAGAAAACATGATAATAACATACATAAAATCTGTATATAAACCCGATAGGGCATGAGCAATAACATTCCAATAGTAGAAAACAAGATGAATGTATTCATGTATTTGCAAGGTTCTACGCGTTTCGTGGACATAGCCACTCGTCAGGAACCAGTAGGGGATACATCAACATATGTCTGTGAAAAATAATGCAAGTACTTTTTTTGTTATGCCATAAAGCAATATAGATAGGGGAGACAACAAAACACTACACCCATGTTACCTTGCACGATTACTATTGGCGTCCAATGAAGTAGCGAGAGCCATGGGCCCGGCGCAAGCGTCACCCCGGGAGCTGAGGAAGTGGGGTCCAACGGTACCTGAACCAGCACAAGTGCACTGTAGCGGGCATGCCAAAAAATAGGGCATTCGGGTACTTCTGTGAAGAATAATATGGAAATTATAAAAGAAAAAGAAAAAGGGGGAAACAAGGGCCTTGAGACGTACAACTAAGGGTGGTGGTAGTGAGTGCTGTAAATGAACTGTAGGCCGGGCCCATGGCTCTCGCTACTTCATTGGACGCCAATAGTAATCGTGTAAGGTAACATGAGTGTAGTGTTTTGTTGTCTCCCCTATCTATATTGCTTTATGGCATAACAAAAAACCTACTTGCATTATTTTTCACAGACATATGTTGATGTATCCCCTACTGGTTCCTGACGAGTGGCTATGTCCACGAAACGCGTAGAACCTTGCAAATACATGAATACATTCATC
>BLSH010376701.1:130905-142596 GCA_018402905.1 Glandirana rugosa
GATGAATGTATTCATGTATTTGCAAGGTTCTACGCGTTTCGTGGACATAGCCACTCGTCAGGAACCAGTAGGGGATACATCAACATATGTCTGTGAAAAATAATGCAAGTACTTTTTTTGTTATGCCATAAAGCAATATAGATAGGGGAGACAACAAAACACTACACCCATGTTACCTTGCACGATTACTATTGGCGTCCAATGAAGTAGCGAGAGCCATGGGCCCGGCGCAAGCGTCACCCCGGGAGCTGAGGAAGTGGGGTCCAACGGTACCTGAACCAGCACAAGTGCACTGTAGCGGGCATGCCAAAAAATAGGGCATTCGGGTACTTCTGTGAAGAATAATATGGAAATTATAAAAGAAAAAGAAAAAGGGGGAAACAAGGGCCTTGAGACGTACAACTAAGGGTGGTGGTAGTGAGTGCTGTAAATGAACTGTAGGCCGGGCCCATGGCTCTCGCTACTTCATTGGACGCCAATAGTAATCGTGTAAGGTAACATGAGTGTAGTGTTTTGTTGTCTCCCCTATCTATATTGCTTTATGGCATAACAAAAAACCTACTTGCATTATTTTTCACAGACATATGTTGATGTATCCCCTACTGGTTCCTGACGAGTGGCTATGTCCACGAAACGCGTAGAACCTTGCAAATACATGAATACATTCATCTTGTTTTCTACTATTGGAATGTTATTGCTCATGCCCTATCGGGTTTAGATACAGATTTTATGTTTGTTATTATCATGTTTTCTACATAGATGCAAGATTGGAATATTTATGTCTGTGATATTATTCATATTGCTATATCCATTTGTACTAATAAATGTTTTTATGGTATCTTGGCCGCAATTTCCTCATTTAAAGTCCCAACCTCTCCTTTTGCTCCTTTCCCTGTTAGAACTCATTCCACCAGGTCCATTGATGTCTCCTGGTGGTTTCCAGCATCAACCCACATTTGCAAAGCCTCCACCCATTTCTCTGTTTACACAATATCCAGAATCTACCAGGTGGATATTTGGCTACAAGGTGCTTTAAGCTGTCTACTGAATGTTTTTGGGTTCCCTAACCCTGCTTTTTTGTGGGCCTGTTGACAGTTCTTTTTGCTACTTTGTTGCCCACCCCTCAGTTTATTGCTTGGAGACATCTCATAGTCTATGAATACAAGTCCTGTGTCCCATACTGTACAATTAAGATAATGGGAATTTTGAATTCATTATCTTGGTGTACAATACAAGATACAGGATCATCCCCTCTGTCTTCTGTGGTCAGTCCTTATAACTTGCATAAAAATTGGAGTGTCAAGGAGTTGGTGGGGTTATATAAGCATGGCAAACTAAGTAAAGGTAGCCTGTATATAACTTATGGTCTCTGAATGCAAGCCCTGTATTCTGCACTGTATTCCAAGATAAGGCATTTACAGGTAGATCAAAATTCCCATTCCCATATTTAATGGAAGCAGTGTGGGATGCATGTTAGGATTCTGATTAAGCCTAAGAGTGCCACCCTAGATCCCATGGTAGCATGAGTTGGTGAGATATTGGAGCTCTTTTAAACAGAATAAGATAAAATTGAGTAGAAGGCTTGGGTGTTGGCCACAGTGGACCTTGATCAACTGAAGGACAGCCATATAAATGGAAAAGCTTGTTGCAATCTAGCAAATAGTTTGTTTGGACTTATAGCATGGCCAATGGTCCTGCTATGCTAAAGGAAGAGGCCTGTAGTGCATTTATAAATGTGTAATAGTCCAGAGGCGTGAATGTTGAACTGAAAGCAGCTTAAATTTAACCACTTCCTTACTGGGCACTTAAACCCCCCTCCTGCCCAGACCAATTTTCAGGTTTCAGCGCTGTTGCATTTTGAATGACAATTGCGCGGTCGTGCAACGTTGTACCCAAATAAAATTGATGTCCTTTTTTTCCCACAAATAGAGCTTTCTTTTGGTGGTATTTGATCACCTCTGCGGTTTTTATTTTTTGCGCCATAAACAAACAAAGAGCAACGATTTTGAAAAAATAACAATATTTTTTACTTTTTGCTCTAATAAATATCCAAAAATAAAAAATAAAACAAACAATTATTCATCGGTTTTGGCCGATTTATATTCTTCTACATATTTTTGGTAAAAAAAATCGCACTCGGCGTTTATTGATTGGTTTGCGCAAAAGTTATCGCATCTACAAACTATGGGAATTGATTTATGGCGTTTTTATTATTATTTTGTTTTTTTACTGGTAATGGCGGCGATCTGCGATTTTTATTGGGACTGCGATATTGGGGGGGACATGTCGGACATTTTTGACACTTTTTTGGGACCAATGACATTTATTCAGCGATCAGAAATGTAAATGTCCACTGATTACTGTGTAAATGTCATTGGCAGTGAAGGGGTTAACCTGAAGGGGGCAGTGAAGGGGTTAAATATGTTCCCTGGGTGTGTTCTAACTGTGGGGGGGCGGGGCTGGCCGGGACATAACAGATCTAACTGATCCCAGTGACAGGGATCAGTAGATCTGCTTGTCCCCCTCTCACAGAACGGGGAACCGCCGTGTTTACATCGGCGGTTCCCCGTTCTACAGCTCTGTAAGGCGATCGCGGGTCAGGAGCGGACATCAAGTCCGCCCGACCCGCGGGCACGCCCACGCAGCGTGCGGCGGTGGCGCGCGCGCGCCGCCGCCGCTCGTGAGAGCGCGCAGGGGGCGTGTTAAGGGGCGGACGTCAATAGACGTCGTCCCAGAGATTCAGATCCGCGCTGTAGACGTCTTTCGTCTATAGCGCGGATCTCTACTGGTTAAAGTGTATTTAAAGCCAAATCCAATTTTTTTGTTTTTAAATAATCGTGTGGGGGGGGGGGGTGGCGTTTGCTACCCTATCATATTTCTGTTGCTGTATGTGCCCCTACTGGGGAGTTTCACCATTCCTTTGTCCTGATGACCATTGTCAATGGGACCGAAAGTACTCGATGAACACCCAACAGTGGCTTAAAGTGGGTGTAAACCCTCACATATACCCAGTGAAGTGAACAGCCTCAGATGATATGCAGAGATGAAACAAATCTCCCTATATAAGTCTTACATGTATGTCTTCTGTCTCCATCTGTTTATATCCTTAGAAAGTGGTGCTTGTGTAGGATTTTTTTCTCTTCCTGATTAGCATTGCATAAAGCCTGGGCATACAGCCAAGACAGCTGATTGGAGGAAAGGCACACACTCCCTTTCCTCATAGGTAGAGACTCTCAGCTCTGTTTGTTCTATAGTTCAGGGCACTGCTAATCTATTTATAGCTACCTCCCCAACACCAAACGCTGGCTGCTTTTATCATATGTGATGGAGGACTTATCAGGCTGATAACAGAAGAACTGAACAAGAGACAGCTATAAGACACAGTGCTTTGAAGAGGGATAATAAAACACTGCAGATCTATGTGCCCAGCTCAAATTTCATGAATCGGTTTTGCATCCACTTTAACCACTTCAGCTCCGGAAGGTTTTACCGCCCTTCCTGACCAGGCCATTTTTTGCGATACTGCACTGCATTGCTTTAACTGACAATTGTGCGGTCGTCGACACTGTACCCAAATAAAATAGATGTCCTTTTTTCCCACAAATAGAGCTTTCTATTGGGGGTATTTGATCACCACTACGGTTTTATTTTTTGCGCTATAAACAAAAAAAAAGAGTGACAATTTTGAAAAAAACATTTTTTACTTTCTGCTATAAAACACATCCAATAAAATTTTTTTAAAAATCTAATTTCTTCATCAATTTAGGCCAACATGTATTCTGCTACATATTTTCGGTTAAAAAAAACACAATAAGCGTATATTGATTGGTTTACGCAAAAGTTATAGCATCTATAAACTATGGGATAGATTTATGGACTTTTTATTTATCTTTTATTGTTTTTACTAGTAATGGCAGAAATCGTTTTTAGCGGGACATTGTGGCCGGCAAATCTGGCACTAAGTGACACTTTTTGGGGACCAGTGACACTAATACACAGATCATTGCTGAAAAATGCACTGTCACTGTATGGGAAGAGGTTAACATCAGGGGGGCGATCAAATGGTTAACTGTGTTCCCTATGAGTGTTTTCTAACTGTGGGGGGATATGCTTAATTGAATAAAGACAGAGATCCGTGTTCCTACTTAGCAGAAACACAAGATCTCTGTCTTTCTTATTAGCAGAATGGCGATCTGCCTTGTTTACATAGGCAGACCGCCATTCTGCCTCTCTATGAACGATCGCTGGGTTGCCGGTGGACATCGTTGATTCATTGGCTCCGGCAGTGTTCAATCACAGTGGGAGCGGGTCTCCGGCGGCACGCGCGCACCCCCCAGACCCCGAAGAAGGAATCACATACTGGCACACAGTGCATGCTCGCTCCTGTGCTGTGTGTAGAAATACAGAAAGGCGCATCAAACCAAAACCAGTAAAAAGAGGCCAAGATAATTTTATTTGTTGGTAAAATAAAGTCATATATTGTACTTTTATATGTCTTTTTTACCAACAATTAAAATTATCTTGGACTCATTTAGCCTGTTTTGGTATGGCGCTCCTTTCTGTGTTTCTGTGAATGATAGATCTCTTAACACAATTGAATGGTTAACGTTACAGAGAAATGTGTGTCTGCAATTAATTACTTAAGAAAAACTTCTGCTTTTGGCTGCACATCTAACCTATATTTCCAAAGAATTTTGTCCAAAGATATGCAACAGACGAGAAGTCAATGGATGGTGCTGTAAAGATATCCACTTTAACCCTGGTTGGGAACTGTGTATGACCGGCTTAGTAATGATCTCATAGATATTATGATACTTTCTTTTTGGACTTTTCTAAATCGCTTTATGTGGCAATATATATATTTTTTCATATTAATCTTGGAATAGGACTATGGATTGATTTACCAGCAAGATTGGTTGTTTTTATAGGTATGTCTATTTTTATTGGGAATATTGGAGTTAAAGTGGATGTAAACCCACCACCCAACCAGTATAAACTAATGACACAGTATTAATGTATATATACATGCAAGCCTCCTGCATCTATCCCTACCTTTGAAATGTCCTTCCTGTAAGCACTAGCAGCTCTGTAAAACTCTGAAATCAGAGGGTGTCTGTGTTTGCTGGAGTTTGGTGGGTGGAGTTGTGATGTCACAAGCCTCCCCACCCACCTCTATACTGTGACATTAAGGAGGGAGGGAGGGGGGGCCTGTAAAATTTTCTCTGCTGTGTGAAGGAGATAAGCAATTTGCTTGTCACTCACAGAGCAAGGGGCGGACCGACTGTGTATTTCCCTGTTAGTCGGACTTTCTCTTTCTGAAAAAAAGATAAGCTCAATACTCACAGTTGGATTAACTCTTTGTGGCAAGACAGGGCACAGATGATATGACATGCTATACTCTACCAGGCAGAATTATTAATTACATTTTTTTTTTTTGGGTTTACATCCACTTTAACCACTTCCTTACTGGGCACTTAAACCCCCCTCCTGCCCAGACCAATTTTCGGCTTTCAGCGCTGTCGCATCTTGAATGACAATTGCGCGGTCGTGCGACGTTGTACCCAAATAAAATTTGCGTCCTTTTTTCCCCACAAATAGAGCTTTCTTTTGGTGGTATTTGATCCCCTCTGCGTCATTTCTGATCGCCGCTATAAACAAAAAATGAGCGACAATTTTGCAAAAAAGAACAATATTTTTTACTTTTTGCTAAAATACAAATCCATAAAAAAAAAAAAATATTCATCAGTTTAGGCCGATATATATTCTTCTACATATTTTTGGTTAAAAAAAAACGCAATCGCCGTATATTGATTGGTTTGCGCAAAAGTTATCGCGTCTACAAACTATGGAAATTGATTTATGGCGTTTTTATTATTATTTTTTTTTACTAGTAATGGCGGCGATCTGTGATTTTTATCAGGACTGCGATATTGCAGCAGAAATGTCGGACCATTTTTTACACATTTTTGGGACCAATGACATTTATACAGCGATCAGAAATGTAAATATCCACTGATTACTGTGTAAATGTCATTGGCAGTGAAGGGGTTAACCTGCAGGGGGCAGTGAAGGGGTTAACAATGTTCCCTGGGTGTGTTCTAACTGTGGGGAGGGGGCGGGCTGGCTGGGACATAACAGATCTAACTGATCCCAGTGACAGGGATCAGTAGATCTGGCATGTCCCCTGTCACAGAACGGAGAACCGCCGTGTTTACATCGGCGGTTCCCCGTTCTGCAGCTCTTTCAGGCGATCGTGGGTCTCGAGCAGACATGGAGTCCACCCGACCCATGGGCACACCTGCGCAGCGTGCTGCCACCAGGGGGCGCGCCGGGAGCGTGCACAGGGGACGACGTCCACGGATGTCGTCCCGGCATTTCAGATCCGCGCTGGAGCCGTACTTCGGCAATATCGCGGATCTTTGGGGGTTAAGGAAAGATTTTGTTATGTTTTGGTGATGATTGAATTATATCTCCACTGGTTTATTCTTAAGCCCCGTACACATGGTGTGACGGTTGTATAAAAACGGTCGTACGACCACTTGTTGTACGATGATCCGACCGTTAGTACGCGCGATTAGAATAGCCGACGTGCGACGGTCGTACAACAGAGGTTTGATGAGCAGACTAGAAAACTTTGGTTGTACAACAAGCGGTCGTACGACCGTTGTATCGTGTGTACAGTGAAGTTGGTCCAACAAGTTGTACTGTGCAAAACACGCATGCTCGGAAGTCAGGAACTCCCAGAAGTGTCCGTTCTGGGAAACCTATGTTCCTAATTCACAAATCACATTCACCTGAACTTCCTTTTTATATGCTCGTAACACGTCACCACGTTAGGCTTGGTCGTACGATCGTGTAGTGCATGTCAGTATGCAAGATACAACAGCCAACATACAATTTGGGCCGTTCGGTGGTACGACTGTCGTATGGTGTGTACGAGGCTTTAGTCTCGTTCTAACTGAATTTACTAATGAAAGAAGTTTAATATTTAGGAATATGGGGTGTGCGGTGGTCAATTATTGTTTTACATATTCTGATCAGTCTGATTTTTTCTTTCAGTTTAAATAATCAAAGGTTCAACTGTGGGTTATACTGTAAATTTTTACAGGTTGACTAGAAAACACCTATCACGTACCCGATGATGGAGTGGCATGAGTGCCAGAGTAGCTGGCTGGTGAAGTCTGCTCTTTAGGTGGATGAAGCTGGGGGTCGCAGTCCTAAGAACAGGATACTGAAGCAGCCTGGCACCAGAGCAGGAGATGGTAGCAGAGTCGGTATGCAGGCAGCGATCAGCGGCAGCCAGGCAACAAGGGAGCAAGTCAGCGGGCAAAGCAAGCAGGCCAAGGTCGGTAATAGCTGGGCAGCACAATACAGAATCAGCAGGCCAAGGTGAGTCCAGTAAACAGGCCAAGGTCAGAGAGATCAGATGAACAAGGTTAATGCAGGAGCAAAGGCAAAGTCCAGGGGAATTTCTGGTCATACACAGGTAAGTAGGTTTAAAGGATTGGGTCTCAGGAATACAAGAACAAGCTGAAGACCATTCCGCAACTGCTCATGGTAACAGACTAGTTTAAATAGGCCACTGGGCGCCAAGTATACGCACTAATTCGTATGCATGTTTGTGAGTGCATGCATTAGCACGTAAGCAATGCATAAGCTGGCACTGGTTTTCTGGTGCTGGGAATCTGGTTTACCTTACACCACCTATGATCGCAACTTGCCATTTGTTCTTTATTATAGTTTGTGTTTTTCCCTGTATCAGGCCTTGTATTGGTGTCCTATCACCAAAAAGAAACCCAAAAATATAGAGACAGATAAGTTTGTAAAGAAAGGGTTAGCAATAGAAACATTTTTTTACTAATGAGATCTATACGAGGAATGCATGCCTTGCTCAATTTCACTGTTTGTTTTTATCCTGACTAAGCCATTTCAGATATATACAACATGTCATCAGCTCATAATATGTATTTGACCTGCATTAGACATCATATAAATAGCAGAAAAGAAAACAGCCAGAAATAAACGCAAGCAATGCCAAAAGAAAGAATACATACCCCTGCTTTATGGGAGCCCAACCAGTAGCTGCAGTGCTTTGTACCGGCTGTGTTAATTCAGGCAAAGATTAGTCATGACATGAAGTCTATTGGTCCAAGAGCCATGTTTTTCATCTTCTTCCCAGAAAGGATCATTTTGTGGTTCCTGACCATTCCTTAGGAGTAAAATCTGGAACATTCACCATTCAACAGTACGGTACATATTATTTTACTTCAACCCGAACAAATGCCCAAGTATCTTCATACTACAGTCTATGGACTAAAAATGATCAAAATAAGAACTATAGTGCTGGAGAGGGCCATGTTTCTACACACAGCTTGTTGTAACCTCATTTATAGACTGATAACTAAACAAAACAAATTGAAGTATCTATTAAGGCTTGGGGGAAGGCTTTGCTTGGCTTTTGCATCAAAAGTAGACTGGTAAATATCTTCGGCTACTACTGGTCATTTTGACATGCATTATGCACTGAGGATAACATCCAGGGTTTGAATTGTTCATATACTCAGTCATATTGGCCAGGCTGTGATGGTGAATTGAAGGTATCCCTAGATTTCAGCGACCTGTCCAATCCTATTGATTTCAGCAGAACTGGGTAATGATGAGGATGGCTGTCAACATCTTAGGACCTCAAGGTAGACTTTCCTTGGCTGATACACTGGTCCACCAAGATAAAGCTCACACCATTATCGACAAAGACATATACAGCATCTCACAAAAGTGAGTACACCCCTCACAGTTTTGTAAATATTTTATTCTATCTTTTCGTGTGACAACACTGAAGAAATGACACTTTGCTACAATGTAAAGCAGTGAGTGTACAGCTTGTATAACAGTGTAAATTTGCTGTCCCCTCAAAATAACTCAACACACAGCCATTAATGTCTAAACCGCTAGCAACAAAGGTCGTTACACCCCTAAGTGAAAATGTCCAAATTGGACCCAAAGTGTCAATATTTTGTGTGACCACCATTATTTTCCAGAACTGCCTTAACCCTCTTAGGCATGGAGTTTACCAGAGCTTCACAGGTTGCCACTGGAGTCCTCTTTCACTCCTCCATGATGACATCCCAGACCTGGTGGATGTTAGAGACCTTGCGCTCCTCCACCTTCCATTTGAGGAAGCCCCACAGATGCTCAATAGGGTTTAGGTCTGGAGACATGCTTGGCCAGTCCATCACCTTTACCCACAGCTTCTTTAGCAAGGCAGTGGTCATCTTGGAGGTGTGTTTGGGGTTGTTATCATGTTGGAATACTGCCTTGCGGCCCAGTCTCCGAAGGGAGGGGATCATGCTCTGCAGTACATGTCGGCATTCATGGTTTCCTGAACTGTATCTCCCCAGTGCTGGCAGCACTCATGCAGCCCCAGACCATGACACTCCCACCACCATCCTTGACTGTAGGCAACACACACCTGTCTTTGTACTCCTCACCTGGTTGCCGCCACACACACTTGACACCATCTGAACCAAATAAGTTTATCTTGATCTCATCAGACCACAGGACATGGTTCCAGTAATCCATGTCCTTAGTCTGCTTGTCTTCAGCAAGCTGTTTGCAGGCTTTCTTGGGCATCATCTTTAGAAGAGGTTTCCTTCTGTGATGACAGCCATGCAGACCAATTTGATGCAGTGTGCAGCATATGGTCTGAGCACTGACAGGCTGATCCCCTACCCCTTCAACCTCTGCAGCAATGCTGTCAGCACTTATAAATCTATTTCCCAAAGACAACCTCTGGATATGACACTAAGCACGTGCACTCAACTTCTTTGGTCGACCATGGCGACACCTGTTCTGAGTGGAACCTGTCCTGTTAAACCGTTGTTTGCTCTTGGCCACCATGCTGCAGCTCAGTTTCAGGGTCTTGGCAGTCTTCTTATAGCCTAGGCCATCTTTATGTAGAGCAACAATTCTTTTTTTCAGATCCTCAGAGAGTTCTTTGCCATGAAGTGCCATGTTGAACTTCCAGTGACCAGTTTAAGAGAGTGAGAACAATAACACCAAATTTAACACACCTACTCCCCAGTCACATCTGAGACCTTGTAACACTAATGAGTCACATGACATTGGGGAGGGAAAATGGCTAATTGGGCCCAATTTGGACATTTTTGCTTAGGGGTGTACTCACTTTTGTTGCTAGCGGTTTAGACATTAATGGCTGTGTGTTGAGTTATTTTGAGGGGGCAGCAAATTTACACTGTTATACAAGCTGTACACTCACTACTTTACATTGTAGCAACGTGTCATTTCTTCAGTGTTGTCACATTAAAAAAATATAATAAAATATTTACAAAAATGTGAGGGGTGTACTCACTTTTGTGAGATACTGTATGTGGCCTCACTGCACTGGGCTTTTTTATGTGGAGCCGCATATATGTGTTTCTCCCTTTCTGCTGGGTGCGGCGCGTTCCCAGCACAGAGACCAGGGGCTCACCGAGAGCCCCAGGCCCCGTACTAACGATCGAGACCCGGATCTCCCTATTCCGGGTCACCTGTTCATTGTGGTAGCCTCTGATTGGATACCATAGTGATCAGATACTGTGAAGCCCACCCCTGTGTGTTTTTTTCTGTTTGTGAATGGAGAAGAAGGATACAATGCATCTTTCTTGTTCCTTGCAAAAAAGAAGAAAAGTAAAAGTATTTGTAAATGAATGTAAAATAAATAAATAATAAAAAATAAAGAAAAAATATGTAGATCAAGGTTTGATCTAGGTAAATGCTAGGGTTAGTGTTTAGGTCAAGTAGGGGTCAAAGGCCAAAGTCAGGGTCAGTATATTTTGGACAGGATTTTTTTAAACTATTATTACTTGTTGTTAGTGTCATTGTGTTTTAAATAGGACAAAAAAAAAACAGCAAAACGCGCACTATTGTTCCTAGGCTGTACTACAGATATAAACAACAAATAACATACACATATGTGGTATCGTTGCAATCACCAGGAGCAGGAGAATTTATTTTGGGCCGTTCTTTGGCAATCTTCTTATAGCCTAGGCCATCTTTATGTAGAGCAAATTTTTGTTTTTTCAGTTCCTCAGAGAATTCTTTGCCATGAGGTGCCATGTTAACCTTCCAGTGACCAGTATGAGAGAGTGAGAGTGATAACACCAAATTTAAGACACCTGCTCCCCATTCACACCTGATACCTTGTAACACTAATGAGTCACATGACATCGGGGAGGTAAAATGGCTAATTGGGCCCAATTTGGACATTTTCACTTAGGGGTGTACTCACTTTTGTTGCCAGTGGTTTAGGCATTAATGGCTGTGTGTTGAGTTATTTTGAGGGGACAGTAGATTTACACTGTTATACAAGCTGTACACTCACTACTTCACATTGTAGCAAAGTGTAATTTCTTCAGTGTTGTCACATGAAAAGATAGAATAAAATATTTACAAAAATGTGAGTACTGTACTCACTTATGTGAGATACTGTATATGTGTTACCTCAGCATAGTCAGTTAGTCAGGTTGAAAAAAGACACATGTCCATCTAGTTCAATCAATGAAAAAAATCATACAACCCCATATACACAATCCTATAACCACAGTTGATCCAGAGGAATGTAAAAAAAAACAGCAAAGCATGATCCAGTTTGCTACAGCAGGGTAGTAATTCCTTTCTGATCCCACAAGAGGC
>BLSH010376701.1:180092-193136 GCA_018402905.1 Glandirana rugosa
GTAGACACGAGAATTAGTCGGTTGTTGTAAAGTCGCCTCAAGTCCCTGGAAGTCGCGCTGAAAGTCGCGCTGAAATTGCCTAGCAAAGTCGCGTCGAAGTCGGGTCGCCCCTGTGTGAATGCAGCCTAAAGGAGGGTGTTCCACATTATTAAGCAGAGCACCATTTTCAAGCAATATGGGGAAGAAAAAGGATCTCTCTGCTGCCGAAAAGAGTGAAATAGTTCAATGCCTTGGACAAGGTATGAAAACATTAGATATTTCAAGAAAACTTAAGCGTGATCATCGCACTATTAAGAGATTTGTGGCTGATTAAGAGCACAGATGGGTTTGTGCAGATAAAGGCACATTGAGGAAGATTTCTGCCAGATCCATGCATCGGATCAAGAGAGCAGCTGCTAAAACATCATTACATAGCAGCAAACAGATATTTGAAGCTGCTGGTGCCTATGAAGTCACACGGACATCAAGGTGTAGAGTCCTCCAGAGTCTTGCAACTGTGCATAAACCTTCCATTCGGCCACCACTAACCAATGCTCACAAGCAGAAATGGCTGCATTGGGCAGAAAAATACATGAAGACTAATTTTCAAACAGTCCTGTTCACTGATGAGTGCCGTGCAACCCTGGATGGTCCAGATGGATGGAGTAGTGGATGGTTGGTGGACGGCCACCCTGTTCCAACAAGGCAGCGATGTCAGCAAGGCGGTGGTGGAGTCATGTTTTGGGCCGGAATCATGGGAAGAGAGCTGGTCGGCCCCTTTAGGGTCCTCGAAGGTGTAAAGATGACCTCTGCAAAGTATGTGGAGTTCTTGACTGACCACTTCCTTCCCTCGTACAGAAGGAAGAACTATGCTTTCCGTAATAAAATCATCTTCATGCATGACAACGCACCATCTCATGCTGCAAAGAATACCTCTGCATCAATGGCTGCTATGGAGATAAAAGGAGAGAGAGTCATGGTGTGGCCTCCATCCTCCCCTGACCTCAATCCTATTGAGAACCTTTGGAGCATCCTCAAGCGAAAGATCTATGAGGGTGGAAGGCAGTTTACATCCCAACAGCAGCTATGGGAGGCTATTCTGACATCTTGCAAACAAATTCAAGCAGAAACTGTCCAAAAACTCACAAGTTCAATGGATGCAAGACTTGTGAAGCTGCTATCAAATAAGGGGTCCTATGTTAAAATGTAACGTTACATAGTTACATAGTTAGTCAGGTTGAAAAAAGACACAAGTCCATCTAGTTCAACCAAAAAAAAATAATAATAATAATTTATATATAACCAAACAATCCCATATACAATCCTTCACTCACAGTTGATCCAGAGGAAGGCAAAAAAAACCCCCCAGCAAAGCATGGATCCAATTTGCTATAATGGGGGAAAAAATTCCTTCCTGATCCCCCGAGAGGCAATCAGATACACCCTGGATCAACTTTACCTTATAAATATTAGTACCCAATAGTTACATAGTTACCTATGTAACTATGTTAAACAGGTAACATGTTACCTGTTTAACATAGTGAGCCGTTAAAATGTTTAAAAAGTTAAAATGTTGTTCAAAGTTTGATTGAAATAGCTTTTGATTTCAGTAAATATGCTGCAAACACAACAAATTACAATTTTCAGTTCTTTACAAACTATAAAGTATTTTGAAGCTTACTGTGCTTAATAATTTGGAACAGTGCATTGTAAGATTTTTATTTTGAAAAAAAAAACTTATAATTTGGAGGTTTTTCAAATAAAATTTGAATTGTACTCTTAATAGTTGATAACATGAGAATTATGCTGACTGTTGTTTACATCAATTATTTATGTAAATGAGAAAAATAAAATTTGCATAATAATTTGGAACAGGGTGTACAAATTTGTTGGATTCATGGATGATCAAGACTCCATGTCACTTATTATTTTAGATTTCGCATGAATAGGACTTTATAGGTGCCAACATCAACATTTAAAGTATAACTATAACTGGTAGCACAGTGTGGATACAAGTTCAGTTGTAAGCTGATTTGTAACCTGGGTTCAGTAACAGCTGAATAAACACACACAATTATAGCCAGAATCAGAACCTTGAATAAGCAGAGGTACAGTGTTGATATGCAGAATCTTGATGCAAACGTCCAGGCCGACAGAGATGGGCGTCAAACATAGGCAGACAAGGGTAATCCAAAAGCAGGTAAGGTGGAGGCCGGGTCAATACCAAGGTTCAGTATAGGTTTCAGGATCATGAACACAAGAGGAAACTAAAACTACAGAATTGAGGGGCTATGGGATTTTAATGGTACCACAGTAGACTCACTTATGTATATGTATGTGAGTCCACTGTGGTACCATTAAAATCCCATAGCCCCTCAATTCTGTAGTTTTAGTTGTATCAATATAGGGATGTAGGTACCTTTATTGGCGAAAACAGCCTAATTATTTACCTGAGCTTTCATTCAACACAAGAGGAAAGACTAAAAGACCACTCAGCAATGATTCCGTGCATAGCTCAGGTTTAAATAGGCATGTGTGTACATTGCGATGTGCATGTGTGTGTACCATCGCTCATGTAGTTAGGCGTCTATGTCTGTAAACAATCTGAATAGAAAAATGTCATCAGCACACCAAGGATTCCTCAGAAGGCTCCAAAGCTTTATTACATGGTCACACAGTACACATACAGCAATGTTTCGGAGCCACGCAGGGCCCCTTCGTCAAGAAAGTGGTCAATTGCCTGGCAAAGGGGTCTGCGTGGCTCCGAAACGCTGCCGTACGTGTACTGTGTGACCATGTAATAAAGCTTTGGAGCCTTCAGAGGAATCCTTGGTGTGCTGATGACATTTTTCCATTCAGATTGTCAGAGGTTTCCAGCCTGTCATCATTACAGCACCCAGCATCATTACAGCCATTTCAATGAATGTGTGCGTAGGGAATATTGCGATTGGATATGTCTGTAAACCGGTACGAACTTCTGCGAACGCTCATAAGCCTGACGGACAGAACCATGTTCCTGACAATAGCCCTGTTACATAATGCTATTCTGATATAGCAGTTCCTGCATAGGATCTATCCAATACACAAAGCAGGGTTGGTGTGGGACTGACGCGTTTCACAATTGGCTTTGTTAGTGCATACAGAGGTAATCTGTGATGTCATGTCATCAATAATTAATATTCTATTTACAAACACAAGTTACATAGCATACATGTTTAAATATATTACTATCCACATAGAAACATTAAAATAAAGTTACATTATTTACATTAAAGTCAGATGTGCAGTGAGTATTGTAAACCCATAACTAAAAACATCTTCACTGTGGGGGCTGCAAGCAGACGTATGAGCTACCCTGATCTACAATATGTAAGCGTATCTACAAGAAACTGAAATTTGATTGGTTGCTATGAGTTCCTGTACTTTGTACAATGTCGTTGCCCTTGGCACGGTTTTATTGAAGTCCCTCCCGCAATTCGGCAGAAGGAATGTCAGAGTAAGCACATATCCATATCATGATAGCTTTTTGGGACCATTATGAAAACATAAATAAAATCAGTGTGTTAGGCAAAGCAAAATATGCTTTTCCAGTAAATATGAATCATCACTGAGCATGATGAGCTGTGAAATTCAGCTAACCAGATGACCAAAAGAATCTAGCAGCTAAAATTTTTCACATGATGTGGCAAAACAGAAACAAATAGCCAGGTGACCTTATTACTGCGGATACAGTACAATGCTTCCATGACTGCCAAAATTGTGCAAGCAATTGTTGAGACAAATAGCCGTAATACACGTGTGGCCTGCATGCCTCTGTTGACACCATCAGCTGTACACTAGGGAGAAACCATCTGGGGAAATGTGTGAGATTAATAGTGGAGAGTTGACCCAGAAGAAGACATGTCTGGAATGCTGATTGCTGGACCCCCATAATGAGTCGTCTCTTCATACTGGCATTAATACTTCTATATACAGGTACCATTGAAATAATCTTGACTGAAAAGACAACTTACATAATTTGTCACAGCTGTGGATAAAAATATTTTACATTTTTTTAACCACTTCAGCCCCGGAAGGATTTCACACTTTAGGACCAGAGCCCTTTTTGCGATTCGGCACTGTGTCGCTTTAACTGACAATTGCGCGGTCGTGCGACGTTGTATCCAAATGAAATTGGCTTCCTTTTTTTCCTACAAATAGAGCTTTCTTTTGGTGGTATTTGATCACCGCTGCGTCATTTCTGATCGCCGCTATAATCAAAAGAAGAGCGACAATTTTGCAAAAAAAAAACAAATGTCTTACTTTTTGCTAAAATACAAATCCAAAAAAAATATAAAAAAACATTTTGTTTCATCGGTTTTGGCTGATTTATATTCTTCCTCATATTTGTGATTAAAAAAATCACAATCGGCGTTTATTGATTGGTTTGCGCAAAAGTGGTCGCGTTTACGGATGATGAGAATTAATTTCTGGGGTTTTTATTTTTTTTTTATTTTTTACTAGTAATGGCGGCGATCTGCGATTTTTAGCGGTACTGCGATATTGGGGCAGACATGTCGGAACATTTTGACACTTTTTTGGGACCATTGGCATTTATACAGCGATCAGTGCTATAAAAATGCACTGATTACTGTGTAAATGCCATTGGCAGTGAAGGGGTTAACCTGCAGGGGGCGCTCTAAGGGTTAACTGTGTTCCCTGGGCGTGTTCTTACTGTATGGGGGCTGCCCTTACAGGGGAAGGGAAGTGATCACAGCTTCCATGTAGAGGAAGGCTGTGATCACAGCCCTTCCCCCTCTCACAGAACGGAGGTCCGTGTTTACTTACACGGACCTCCGTTCTTTCACTCCGGGGGGGCATCGTGAGTAGCCGGCGGAGATCGAATCCGCCGCACCCGCTCCCTGGCCCTCCCCGGACACAGTGAGCGCGCGGGCGCGCCTCCGGCGGCGCGCGCTCCCTGTGCGCGATCTGGCAGCCGCCGTCGTATGACGGCGTTTTGCCTTACAGAGCCACTCTGTCGCCGTCAGATGCCGATCGGCGGTCGGCAAGTGGTTAAAGAGAAATTTTACCCTTGCAGGGCTTTTGCTAGATATGAATTTAGTTTAACATATGTAATAGTTTCCTGTCAAGTACATTGGATTTTCCCTGTACTCCATCCCTCCTTGGCCCTTTTATTTTCCAAGCCCATAATTCACATCAGTTGTGTCCTTGCCAGGATTTAGGGGCTAATGTTTTTAGCACAGGAATCCAAACCCACACTAACAAATTTGCAGACAATGCCAACCACTCCACTCCAAGCCTCCCACCACCGCTCCACCGACTGAAGGATGCTGGCTCCAGGCGTTCCGTGACTCACTGATAATTATAACACCAAAAGTAAGAATGCAGCCGCTCAACTTCTGAAAGTCCAAAGTAGATTTCTTGATGTCTGGTACAGGAGTAATCCACCTGATCCACTTATGCATTTCAGTCCATTGGGTGCTTAGTCATAGAGTATGACTAAGCTTCTAATAGAGTAAAATGCATAATTGGATCATGTGGATTACTCCTGTACCAGACAACATCAAGAAATCTACTTTGGACTTTCAGAAGTTGAGTGGTTTCATAAATGCTTTACGGGCAAATTTGGTTAGGGTTCCAGCAAACTACCAATATGATGTCTGAGGGAAATGCCAGAGCAAAATCACATAAGTCTAGGGCTGGCCATACAACAGTAGATTTGTTTGAAAAGTTTCATTTTGCGTGATTCTCTAATGGTTTGTGGTCTAGATAGGTGATTTGTGTTTGTTTTTCCATTCTAAAATTGACTATACAGCTAACAAATTTTTATGTACGGATCAGTTGTTCGATTTTCTAATGATTAGTTGGGTCAAATTGGCCTTCGTTTTTGACTGTAGTGATGAAAAAATTCAAAGGAGCAGGAGGGAACATTATTCTCAAACAGATGAAACCCTATCTGTCTGGTTATCATACGGGAAAAATCGAGTATACCCCAACAGAACATGTTTACTATGTTGGGATTCCATTCAAATAGAAAATCTTGATGAGATTTTAAGGACTTTTGAACAAAGTTAGTTGACTTAATGATGACAAGAAAGAATGTTCTGATGAAAGATTTTTCAGAATTTTCTAACAAAAATCTAACCATGTATGGCCAGCCTGGGAGAGAAGACAATCTCCATGCAGATCGTTTCCATTGTGAAAAATGAACCCAGGATCCCATCACTACAAGTGCTAATACATAGCAACCACGCTACCCCTTGATGCAGATTGCTTCAAAATACTGTGAATGCATCATTAGCTTGCTTGTTGCTCCCTGCTGGTAAAGGTATATGAGTCATAATGTATCTTCTAAAATGAAATCTGAGAACATTAGAAAATAGCCAAACGTCATGAATACATAACACACGTTTTAAAGTGTGTTTAGACTGTATATCTTTCTCAGCCTTGTCAGCACTGCCACGTGTATAAAGCCTTTTACTAGTCTGCATGGGAGATCAGGGGTGCCATTTGGTTAACTGGAAGTTGTGGTAATGTGAAGCTTTCGGTAATGGGGTGTATGATTGTTGTTAGTGCAATGCTCATATAACAGTCAGTCAGTCGAGTCACCCACACTGAACAACCTCCCGTGGGCGGTGCTGGTCATCCAGCCCCACACTTAACTCATCTAGGTTGCGAACGGGCAGCTCTCCTACAGGTGGCAGTTGGCGGCTTCCATCGAGTCTTCTCCTCCTCTGCATCACTGCTTCTGCCGTGCATCTGCTCCCTCCTCCTCCTAGCCATCCAATAGGATTGCCTATCCTTTCAGCCAATTGGGTGACTGGTCTCAGGACCCGCTTTCTGATTGGCCAGGAGGAGGATCAGTGTGGCAATAGCAAATATTCATTCGCTATTGTCACACAACTTGGAGCGCCTCTGGCTGTAATCATGTGCTTAAAAAACCACCCCCCCATTGGAATCCGGGCATCCTAAATGTGGATCAGGAGGCCGAACGCATGGATGGGGGGGGGGGGGGGGCGGCGCCCATGCGCCCCTAATGGATGGGCCGCCACTGGCTTCTGCTGATATGAAGAAACACTCTTTTAGGCACATCTCTCAATCTTTCCAAAAGCCATTCTCCCGGTCCTCTTTGGCACAGACCACAGGGTCAATTTCTTGATATTTTGTGAAAATTATAGGTTTACATTTAAAGAGATTGTAAACGATCACCTTGTAAAACAACCCATTCCGTTTAAAATATAAATTAAAGGCAAAACATTTGTGTATAGATATAAAAAACATTATAAATACCAATTTTTCCCCTTTTTTATAAGTGATCACAGTTCTCAGCTACATAAGATCTGGGGGAGGAGAAACAACAGCACACTGAACTTCCCAGTGAAAGGCTGTGCAGTGGGGTATCATGACAAATCTTGGAGGAGAGCAGGCTGTGTTCTCCTGCTTAGTGTGGTCAGTTTTTAATAGGAAAGCAGAGGGACTGGCATTGACAGCAGGGATTTCACACAAAGGAAACAATACAAAGAGAAAAGGATACTTGTTCATGCAAGTACAGGGTACAGCAGGTGCATATCAGGAATATGAAATGTTGGGCTTACATACTCTTTAAGGAAAATAATAATTTCAAATACACCATCAGACAGACTGGAATAAAATGATGCCATGTATCTTTATCACTGCCAGCATCTCGAAGGACCTTCTCTCCCAGCAAGTCAATGGGGATTAAAAAATAGCCTGATGATACTTAGAATGAAGTCTAATAGAATTCGGAAGGAAGAAGAAGAACCTGTGAAGGAATTTAATTCATAAGCAATCTCAAATGCAAGGTGAGCACACCTAAAAGCATGCTGCAGTGCATAGATATGAACCAGCCACATAGGAAATAATAGGACTTTGACTTAAAATGCATTTTCATGAAGCAAAATGCATGCGTTTGTAGTATTAAAGTGGACAACGTGAACAGTCCCTAGTCCTGAAAGGAAATGCCATCTTTTAGACCATGTTACACGTTTCACCTATATCTAGGGTGTAACATGTAACATGATGCCAAGTGAAACCCGCCCCCCCCCCCTACACTTCTTCTCCCCTGCAGCAGCTGGCACGTTTAAATGTTTGTACAGCTGAGCAGAATATAGCCACTAAGATCCCATACTTATCAAATTCATAGAATACAATTTTGACTAACATTATGTAGGGCTACCCTCATAAGAATTGCAGATTTTAACTGATTCTTTCCCAAACAGCACAGAGGCTATCAGTCACCCAAGCAACAGTCCATACATTCTGGCTCCAATAAACAGTCCAGGGGTTGTCTTTTTAAGATTTATTGTTTGCAGGACTCATAACACTTCCCTAAGCTAAGCTTCTCGCAACAGTTTTTATGCTAGAAACAACGGGCCCTATAAGAGCCATCTCAGTGAGAGCTCTCCAGACCAGATCCATAGGTCAAGTCCCTTATCTAGCTCCCAAGATGCTTAGGAATAGGCCCCCCAGCTCAACCGCAGCCGGGACCTCCATGAACATTGGTTGAACTCCAGCAGAACTCCTTCAAAGGGGCACTTCTCCAGCAGCAGAAGAACATGGCTGCTCTAGACTCAAGATTATTAATGTTCTCCCCAGCCACCTACTGGACACTCATCTCCAGGGATTGGCTGATGCACAATAAAAATTCAAGCTGCCCATTTAACTCTTCCAGCCTTGTGTTCTGGAAACCTCCAGAAGTCCCGGGGGAAGCAGTCAAACCTGCAACCTGTGAGATCTAGAACAGGTCAAATGAATTAATAACTGCTCCAATGATTACAGAGGAGCCAAAAAGAACAACATTTGCCTGACATCATAGCAGCCTATCTGGGAAGGTGCTACATCCTTATAGCTATAGAGTAGCTAATGGAACAATGTAGGAGGGTGCTACATCTATCCAGCTATAGAGTAGCTGCTAAAGCGACAATCTTCACACAATTGACCAATTTGGGTTGACTAAAAATGGAGAATGCAAAATCTAGTGCAGCTCTGCACAGTAGCCAGTCAGCTTATAATGTCAGCTTGTTCAATTAAGCTTTGAGAATAAAACATGGAACCTGATTGGTTTCTCTGCAGAGCTGCACCAGATTTTGCATTCTCCAGTTTTTAGTAAATACACCCCATTGACTCAAGACAAAAATCTAACCAATCTGAATCTAACCAATTCTTCTAATAAACCCTCGGAAGATGGTCCCATGGCATTTAATTACTTTGACTATGACTATGACAGCTCTCTTATTACAGTCTACATGTTGGTGGAATAGACCAAGTAAAATACCGCTGAGACTGGCCAAGCTCTGCAGTCTGTGTGCACAGGGAGACAGTAGAATATGTTTTTTTGGGAATATCTTTAGCTGCATCTGTAAGGAGTTTATGTCAGGATAGAATAATTTCCTTTTCCTTGGCGGGTGCTTTCTGTCTGTCCTCATCTCCTATCATTACAACCAGCATTTTGTTTCGTTCTGTTTGGTATGTGCTTGTTTTGTATATTGTAATACTGGAACAAATACAGAATGAAGCTTCATTCCCGGAATTCCATCCCAGCATTTGTCTGTAGTCAGTTATGGCTCATGGATTGCACTCAGATGGGTTCCATCCTATCTAGCATATTAGTTAAAATGGTCCACGTGGCCATGTTGTGCTGTACACATTGTCCTCAGCTAGTTGTTTATAAGGAGGTCTTGTCAGTTGCATAATACTGGCTATTTAAAGAACATTTAGCAACCCTTTCTCTTTTTAACACGGAATGCTACTTGTGGAAATGCAACATGATTAATGAGGTAAGTGATAACTATTTCGGTTAGCATACATATAAAGGAAGATTTAAAAAAAGCTTTTGTCATTTGTCCACTAATTCTAGAGTTAGTGGTACTGAGTATATTGGAATATTTTCATTCTAATTATAGTAATACAATAATTGAATTTAAAAACAAAAAAGCAGAGCTATTCATCCTGTTCTGTGAAAATGCTGGCAAAATTAGGAGTTACTGGACTATGATCTCTCCAGCTTCTTTCTGTAGACCTCTTTTGGAGAAGAAGGGGAGTGGCCGGGTTATGAGAAATGGCTCTCCCGTCTCCCCAAACAGGATATTGTGCTAAACCAGTAGGTAAATAAGAGAACCAGAACCTTTACTAAGGCCCCTTTCACACTGGGGCTGGCGGGCGGTAGCCGTAAATCCCCGCTAGTCTCAGCGGGGATTTAGCGCTACGGCGCCGCTATGCAGGCGGGTGCGCGGCACTTTTAACCCCCCACAAGGGGTTAAAACGGGGTTAAAAGTGCCGGCGCGCCGCGCTACCGAGGCGGTGTGCAGCCGCTTCGGAAACGCTGCCCATTGTTTTCAATAGGCAGGGGCGGTGGAGGAGCGGTGTATCACCGCTCACCGCACTGCCCCAAAGATGCTTCTTGCAGGACTTTTTGTAACGTCCTGCAAGCGCACCGCCCCAGTGTGAAAGCACTCCGGCTTTCACATTGGGGTGAGTGGGGAGGGATTTTTGAGCCGATTTACAGGCGCTATTTTTAGCTAAATAGCGCCTGTAAAACGCCTCAGTGTGAAAGGGGTCTAAGTGTAAGAGTGGGTTTGATAATAAAGTTGGCAGTGCCTCCACCCAGAACAGGGCCTCTGTGAACAGAGGGGATTCCCTTCCTGGGAAATTAACCAGTAATCTAATCAAAATAATTGGGAGCAGAGGGACTACTGAAACCAGCATATTACATTAACCATAATCATATATTATAGATGCAAGCCAGTATGGAAGTAATATAAGCTTTATATAAGAAAAAAATAATAATATTACATGCATCCAATGTACAAACAGTTATTATCAGCAAAGAGCCCAACAAGAGTCCTGGTGGAATTGTGCACATATACCCGGGAATATACTGTAGTTACTAATAAAGATACCTCCAGGTGAATTTTGCAGCAGCGTTCAGTTGCAGGGTCCCCTGAACATGATTATGATGTAGCGTTCATCTTTGTATCAGGGACCTGAAGGTAAAATCAACTGGAGTGGGGTGATCCTCCAACGGTTGTCCAACTAGCCTGGAACATAGCTTCTCATCAGCAAAAATGTGGTGTGGCACTGGAGCTTAAATGTCACCTATCTAATCTGTGTCTTTTGGTCCCTAATAGTTTCTAATCTGACATGCAACTGGGCCTCTAACTACAAGAAGTGTCGGATGGATGCCTAACCTGGCTCTAGCCTATGCTAAAGCTAAAACTATCTATAGAATCCCAGGCCAGAAGAAATGGGGTTAACTAAGATCAGGAGCTGCTTATAAACTCTATTGCAATAAATAGGTTCACCTACTAATATACTGGAAGGTGAACTCTATATATACATATAGTAGCACAGATCCAGCAATCTGGCGCTGTGCATGTGAGATAATAATAGGACAGAGATACTCTGTGTCACAAGGATTCAGATACACCCTCAAGAAGCTATTGGCTGACTTGTAGAGGGCAGCAAATCCCTACATTTCATAATAATAGCGATAATCAGGAAGATACCTCATTATGACTACTAGATGGAGCTGATGATCATAGGAATGAAATACTTATTTATTATTTACTAAATAGATCATAGGAAATACATACGTATTTACTATTTACTAAATAGTTATGTCACAAATAAATACAAACTATTTCTCCTCCAGGTTGGATGTTCTTCCTTTGTAAGAATTGTGTGAATCAGGAAAATACTGCATTATGGCCACTAGATGGAACTGATGATCATAGGATATAAATACTTATTTACTACACAGTTATGTCACAAGAAAAATACACATATAATTTTGACTATCATTGTGAGATTACATCACAGATTTAAAATGTATAATATTTTTGACACAGACCCTTTAACTAGTAGTGCCTACAATTTAGAGACAAATAAATCTGCAGATTAGGTCTAATGCAAACAATGAAGTTCTTTTTAACCCATATCCAGTAATAAAAGAAGAACGGCTCTTCTGTGAACTCAGGAAATATACACGCTCCCTATTTATTTGCTTGCACTTTTCAATTTTGGATAACAGCTGCGGGGGACTGGTCGTAACAAGCCTGCTGGAACAAGGAGTAAGCAAAGTATTTATTCCTCAATCCTCTGCCTCTAGATTGAGCAATGAATATCTATGCTGCTCTATTCTGTACTTGGCATACTGATGTCATCGCTGTCTGGAACTGCACCCGAACTTTAAAGCATAGACACACAATAGCAACATGGTACATCTACTAAATGTTGGTTTGATCCAGTGTTTTTATACAGTAAGCATTATATTAATGTTTGTTTTATATAAATGTTCTTTTTATTGTCTTTTTATAGATGAATTATGCGTCTATAAAGTGAAAATCAAAATACCTTGGCCTTTGGCCCAGTTCTGAAGAAGCAATAAAGCAACTTGGAAGATTATGTGATTTTAGGATTAACAAGTAAATTAAAAATTTGATTTTTATCTGTATGTCTTTTTGGAAGTCGTTCTTCACCCTCCAGTGGACACATACACTATATTGTCAAAAGTTTTGGGACACCTGACTTTACACCCACATGAACTTTAATGGCATCCCAGTCTTAGTCCGTAGGGTTCAATATTAAGTTGGCCCACCCTTTGCACCTTCAATTCTTCTGGGAAAGCTGTCGACAATGTTTATGAGTGTATCTATTGGAATTTTTGACCGTTCTTCTAGAAGCATATTTGTGAAGTCAAGTACTGATGTTGGACGAGAAGGCCTGGCCCGCAGTCTCTGCTCTAATTCACCCCAAAGGTTTCTATCAGGTTGAGGTCAGGCCAATCAAGTTCCTCCACCCGAAACCTGCTCATCCATGTCTTTATGGACCTTGCTTTGTGCACTGGTCCAAATCATTTGGTGGAGGGGGGATTATGGTGTAGGTTTGCTTTTCAGGGGTTGGGCTTGGCCCCTTAGTTCCAGTGAAGGGAACTCTTAAGGCATCAGCATACCAAGACATTTTGCAAAATGTCATGCTCCCAACTTTGTGGGAACAGTTTGGGGATGGCCCCTTCCTGCAAAGGTAGACTTTGTCCTATATTCCTGG
>BLSH010376701.1:201059-211729 GCA_018402905.1 Glandirana rugosa
CAATTGGAATGTCCCTCTCCTTTTTTCTCTCCGTCATTATCCTTTTCTCCCCCCCCCCCCCCCTTCCCTTATTACTGCCTCTCTTTTTTCCTCTCCCTGTAAGGTTAACCTTTCCTTCTTTCATTGTATATTTGGAAATATATTTCTACTTTCAATTTATGTGTATTTTTCGATTTATTTGTTTCATTGTTGGCTATTGTAAGTATGGAGATGTCACTATTCCCTGGAAAGTTAGTCCAGTTTATTCATTATTATTCCAATCCTTTTTTAAAAAAAGTTTTTTCTCTCTGTCAAAACAAATCTTTTCTGTGAGGTCTTTATGGCTGGTGGGGTCATTCTCGGTTTGGCACTGAGTTTTTCCTTGACAGATTGAGAGGTGTTGCCCTGCTTTTTTTGGGACTGTATGTATGGTAGGGGATCTCTCCCCCCGGGATTTTATGATGGGCATGACCTCCACGTGCCTTTCATGTCTCTGTGGCGTTATCCCCCAATCTCCATGTCGTTTCCTGTCAGCTCCCGCCTTTTGAGGTTTCAGGCCCAATTATTTGATGTTGGGCCCTCATCCCTGTCCTGAACCTCTGTCACCCCTAGAGGGTGCTTAGGCCTGGTCTCTTTTCTACTATGTAGAAATGTCCCTGGGTTTTGTCACTTTCTGGGCAAGGAGGGGTGTTGGGCCTGTTTTTTCATGTCCGTTTCTCCCTACCCGGTCAATATTTGCTTCATTCCCAGGTTTTTATCCACCTTCCAGGCCCCTTCCTTGCTTTTGCCCATCCTCTTGGCAGTTTCCTCCGATCTAGAGGAACTTCCAAGATGACGGCGTGGGATTCGACACGCCTGCGTATGACGTCGCCTTTGGTGACGTTGGCACATGTGCAGTAGAACACATCGCCCTCAATCAGCGCGGTGGCGTCAGACGCCAGCTGATTGGAGTTGGACTCCTATTTAGGTGCTTGTGAGTTATCGGCTCGCAGCACCTGCTGTTTACAGGCAGGGTCACGCTTGTCTCTTTGGAGAATGCACTGGAGGTAAGATGACCAGATGATTTGATGTTTATGGCTTCTTCTGTTTAGTAGGTCTCACTGTTGGTGTCGTTAAGGGAAGACACTTATAGTTATGATCCCTTGTTTGTTTATTTTCTACTCTTTTTATAGTGGAACACCCCTGGCTCTTTTATGGGCTCAATAGGGTGACCCCCTTCTCCAGGATAACCATTACTAAGATCTACTGACCATACTTGTCCACAACTGGTGTTTTTTATATTGGCGCAATAATTTTCGTTGGCTCTAAATTTAAAGGTACATTTACCCAATTCATATTTTTGGTTATCATTTCCTCTATATGCCCTCTCCAAGATACTGCTTCTCCCACCCTACTAATTAAAGTCGATCTTTGTACCACTGATTATTGATGGCCATCTGATAATGGCCCAATAATATGCCTTGTATGGTCCTACAATAAGTGGGGTCTGTATATTATAATCCTATTTATGGATTTTTTTGTTTGGTAGACTACCAGCAATCATTCATTAAGAAAAACTATTATGGGACTCTATCCAACCTTGATTCTTATCTATTGGTGATCCACTCTGCAGTTCCATGTGCATGGGCGTATACTTTCTTTGTGCCTGATACTCATTGCCGTTGTTGTCCGAGGTTTTCTCATTACCACTGATTTTTAGGTATTTATTATTAATTTTCATTAGTATATTCCAATTTCTTGGAAGTGCTTTCCAGGATATCGTTTAGTGACATATATCCATACCAATTGTTGAAGAAAATTCATGTAATTTTGATGATTTGAGCTATTTGTATATTGATTCACTTCTATGAGATTGTGATGTTTGTTATTTTGTCTTATCATTCTCTTTTTTGTATCTGTTTAGAGTTTCTGTACGCCTTTACAGTTCCTGATGAAGCTATTTGCGAAACATGTAGAACTTACAGGCATTCAGGTAAAGTTTTTTTATGTTTTCTACATAATCTAATTCTAATATGTGGTAATTATGGCAATGTGTTAAACATTTAGGATGTTTTTCCTTCCCTCTTTTTTAAATATATATTTTTTTGTACTATTAAAATATACATTTTTATAATTCTTCATTGTCTTGTTTTGCTGGCACCATAAAAATCCTATCTTTTATGTTCAAATCACTTTCTTATGTTGTTAAGATAGAAGGAGAGTAGCATAAGGATGCCTTAAGTCTGTCAATCCTTAGACCAGTGGTTCTTAACTCCTGTCCTCGGGACCCACTAACAGGACAGGTTGGCAGGATAACTGAAATACATCACAGGTGATATAATTTGCTGTTCAGTGATTGCAATATTCTAGTCTGCATCTCCCCAAGGTAATACTTAAAATCTGGCCTGTTGGTGGGTCCTGAGGACAGGAGTTGAGAACCACTGCCTTAGACCCTTCCTTATTAAGGAGTTCAGAGAAGGTAAAAAAAATGTCCATCTTGATTGAACTCTACACACTATAATACAAATTTCATGGCTGACCCCTCATGCTGAAGGATTAGTGTAGGCAGAAAGGTCTTTTTTTTAAACTGACCCGCTTCTAAATGAGATATATGAGGAAGATGGGGTAATTCTGTAGATAATAGTCCTTGTATTGGATCTGATGCAAAGTACCCACTTTGCCATGTATTGTAATTGGGCTTCAGAGAATCAGAATTTGAGGTTTGGTAGTGCTATGCCATGTGTGTTTTTCTGGAGTAGGAGAGTTTCCAACCTAATTCTAGTTTGACTCTTTATTCAAATTAGTTCTCTGAAAAGGATATCAGTTTGTCTAGGGAACCTTCAAGTTATCATAATAAGAAAGTTATGTAGGATATAGGAGGAATGTGTATACTTACATGAATCTCGGAGTGCTTTGTGAATTGTTTTCCAGATCTGTGCAGTTATGCAGTGTGAGACTTTACCTCTACAGGAGTTTCCTGTAATAAAGATCAGTCACTGCTGCTCTTTTTCCTTGTGCAGGGTGACTGATCCCCTGCTGTAGCTATCTGCAGGCAGCCTGTAGTATCTGGGCATGCTGGATGCCTCCCACAGATCCGCTCTCTGTTATGGCTTATGTGAAGCCCATTGATGAAGTCACTGCTCCTTTTATATGGTAATATCTGGGGTTGCAAAGTTGTTAATTGCATACAAAGTGGATTTATATCCTCTATGGCTGTTGAGGAATATACTTAAAGCTGAACTCTGGGCAATTTTTGAGTGGGGCTGTGCTCATTTTTGTCTAGCGGTTTGGAGAGCCAAGATATACTCAACTAATCCTCTGACCCTCCCAGAGCAAGACTGGTCCCTTTGCTCCTGCCCCCCCCAGTCTTGTGTGGTGGATTGTTCCTGATGTCATCATGCCCATAGATTGACTGGACATGAAGACATCAGGAACAATTCAACACTGGAGGTGGGGGAGCGCCGTTTTCAAAAGAATCGAAGGATCGGGCGAGTATAAGCCCTGTCTGAACCCCTAGTCTAAAATTTTTGCCTGGAGTTGGGCTTTAAATTAAAGTTTTTGTGCCCCGTGTAAAGCTTTGCATGTCATCCCATGCAAAATGTTAGCATGCTGCCCTAAGTTAAAAAGAATCTTGCCCACTGAAGGTGGCATCTCTAACGTTTAATAGACACTCAACAGCCTGAAAGAACATTAGGCAGTGGGGACTGGGAGACAGTCTCCCTGCAAACTTCCTCCTGTCCTGCAGATGAAAGCAAAATGCAAAATAAGTACTTGGGTCCTGCCAGTCTGTCCACTTCTCATTTCCAAGTACCAGCTGTAGGCCAGAATATGGAAGCATGCAGTACATATTGCATTTTATGAGTACAGGAAGGGAGGATGTTCTGACAAAGATCATAACTTCGTTAATCCAGTAAAATGTTTAAGTCCTTTAAGTTGTTTTCTCAGAACTTTTGGCCTTAGAAATAATATTCTCATTCATATCATGTGTTTAATGACTTTCACAATTTGCCATAATGAACTCAAGTAATAAAATAAAATATTGAATATTTGAAGACTACTTGCTGCTTATCATTAGATATTACATATGGGCCCTTAATGTCAAAAGAGTCTTATTAGTGAAGCTTAAGAATATTTAGAGTTAAAATAGTTATGGAGATCAGTACTCGAGCCAGTATTTACCAGCTTGACATACATAACAGTGTTTTTTTTTTAGCAAATTGACTGGAAAGGTATTATTTCTTCCCTTGAAAACAGTTAGCTGGATTTAATGACGAAAGATTCCCATTTATATTTGGACGGATATGGAGTAAATAAAGTTTTATTACCAGAGCTGCCAGCTTTCCAGTTGGCTCTGGGGAGCCATAACTCATTTCCTGGTTTAATTAAACGGTGAGCGATAGCGTCATGGTGTGATGAGTCTTGCGGTATGGTTCCTGTTTGGTGCCTTTCCTTTGTCTGCCAGAGGTCTTGGCCACAAAGTAAACCCAGTTGCTTTGGAAACTGGGAAGCAGAAATGTCACTTTGGACCAAGTGTAAAGTGAAGCTCGGAGAATGTTTCCGTGGAGAAGTCAGCTGACATTTAATGAGAGAGAAATGCTTGGAAGGACTCTGAAAGTTCAGTTTATAAAACAAACAGGATGCTTCATTAGAGATCATTAATGCTGACGCAGACCTCTCACTCTTCATCTGGTCTGGAGGTGGAGATTAAGGTCACCATTTAAAGAAATACCAGTTACCTCATATGTAAATGTCTGTGGGGCACACTAAACTCAAAGAGACAACATTCTGAATACTCAGTGTCATCACAATGACCTACAAACCCCCATAAATGCTAACATCCTCTGGCAGATATCATGGCTCCAGTGATTTAAAGCAATGTGGCCTACTTGGCAATACAAAGCGTCAAAGCAGAGATGTCACTATGAGTGAACAAGGTTATGGTTAATAGACCAGAAAACACACTAAAAACTTTCCTATCTTTCTTCTATGTTTGGTCCTGATTCAACCATTTTTATTTTTGTTAAAGAGGCCCTGTCATCTTGAAATAAAAGTTTAAAAAATGATCCCTGCACAAATCCTAAAAAAATCCCACAACAGACTTTTTTGGGCCGACCCATTTAGAGGCTCCAGGACATGTGAGGAGGCTGATGTCCTTTGTGTTTCTATCAGCACGTATTGCAAAATCTAAGTAGTGGAAGTCTTCCACTATCTCGTTTGACATGGTTTAGACCAAACTCTCCTGGATAATTTTTCAACAAGAAACACTCTAATATCCTAAATGATAAATTATCTCAGTGTCTTGGGAGCCCTGGATCACAAATATTTTAGGAAACATCTAAAAGTTCTTTGAATGCATGGACTACCCTATACGCTTCTTTCCTTCTTACTCCTTTTGGATGTGCTGTTCTTTTACCCCCGCCAATTCTGCCAATAAAAATTATTGGAATCGAAAAATGATAATAGATATAAGCAGGCAACTTGGTGGACTCAAACGTTTAAAATCTTTATTGGCTACACAAGCACATCCAGTAAAACAATTCTAACGTGTTGTGCACTCTGTGGCCTTACATATAGCATTCAAAAACTATTCCTGCAAAGAAATCTACTGATACTTACCCACTCCCTGTGCGCCATTCTCCTCTGAGTATTCCTGAGATGCTGCTGCCTGAAGTGTTGGATGCTTAGTCCTGGTTCCTCCCACTATCCCCTTCGTCTTTACATGACACAGTAGAGGCAAAGGGTCTGGAAAGAACCACTAAGTGGTGGCGCAGTGGTGGACCAGGCATTTGATAAACCTGGCAGTGTGCCAGAAGTGGAAGAGTCTTTAAGCAGTTGTATCTCAGGAGAACAATGGTACAAGCAGCAAGACAGGTTAGTATTAAAGACTTTCCCTTGTAGGGATCATGTTATTTTGTTAGTTACCTGGTGATAGGATTGCTTCAGTCTTCTTTTTACCTTCCATCTTTTGAAGCACATGTAGCACCCCCATAGTATAGGTGCGTTTTCTAGCAGGGTTTTTTTGGCTAGGAGAGGTAAATTTAGTTAGGCCTGACTGCAGGTCTGGCCCAAGACATTGTGCTGCCTGGGTTAAAGAATTAAATGCTGCCCCCACAAAAAAAAAAATCACACCCACCAAAAGACCCCCACATTCATTATTTTATATCATGATAATTAAAGCTAAAATTAAATTTAGCAGGAAGTCAAATCTACATGCAACAGCACCTTCTCTGCATGCAAAATTATATGACATACCATTATGTTCAATTCCAAGGGACGGGCTGAAATAGTAAATGGGCATGCTAGGGTAGAATATAGACAGGTTTGGGTAGTATATGGACAGAATAGGTTATTAATTGGGCACGCTAGGGTAGGATATGGACAGGCTAGGGTAGTATATGGACAGGCTATGGCAGTATAGGGGCAGGCTAGGGCAGTATAGGGGCAGGATGGGGTAGTATATAGACAGGCTAGGGTAGTATATAGACAGCCTAGAGCAGTATAGGGGCAAGCTGGGGTAGTATATAGACAGGCTAGGGTAGTATATAGACAGGCTAGGGTAGTATAGGGGCATGCGGAGTGGCCCTGGGAGCAGTTGTCATCATGACACACAAAACTGCTGGGAAAAAAATATTGGCTGTCAATTTGCTGGGTAAATAAAAGAGAAGGAGAGGTGGCTATGGTTCAGTTTGCTGCCCCTCTCAAAGTGCTGCCTGGGTCCAATGGACCCACTGGGACCCATGGAAGGGCCGGCCCTGCCTGACTTTAATGTGCAGGCCTGAATATTTTGATCTGGACTGGGAGCAGAAGCTCAGGGAGGATTTGGTGGACTTAACAGATGAGGTCACCAGAACCTCCCACTTCTTTCTAGAAACCTGGAGAAGGTTTTCTGGTCAGAGAGCTGGGAGATGGGTGGAGCCATCTGGAGTGTTCTAAGGAGCCCTGACCAATCCCCAGGGAGGGTTGGCAGGGGGCAGGCTTCTTTAAATACTCAGAGTCAGCCCAATCTGGGAGGAGTAGTGTTGGGTGGAAGTCTGGAGATGTGGCAGAGGCGCTGTGGTGCAGGCCCCTACCCGGGAGGTCACCCCAGTCTGGGGAGGGTGACCTTGGGGCCTGGGAGTTCAGGAGTAGCCAGGAAGGAGAGTGATTCCTGGAGCCGCACAGGAGGGACAGGAGAACAGTGGAGGTGCTACAGGAGGAGAGAGACTTTAAAGCATCCGGAAGCACTGGAATAGAAAGTGCTGGAGCAGGCTGGGAGTGGAATGGTGGACAGTCTGTGGGAGCCTTGGGAGTCAGTCAAGGGAAAGGAGAGTCACTACCAGAGAGCAAGTTGATGGGACCTGGAAGAGGATGGGCTGGGAGTTGTAGTCCATCAAAGGCCCGGTTAGCATTGAAGTACTTTGCTGCACATTCAGGGGCCCGTGATCCCTGGCCTGTAATGGGTGCTCCTGAGGTCCTGCTGAAACAGGGTAGGCCTCACCACGTGCTAACTGCGGTGAAGAGAAAGGTAAAGAGAAGCCTGATAAATTTCCCTTCAGGCTGGAAACTAAGTTCTGAGCTGGAGAGAAGCAAAGGAGTGTAAAGCTGTGAGTTCAGTGTAGTGAGAGGACTGTAAGAGAAACAGTCAGCAAGTGAAGTGCTGGAGAGTTGAGAGGAGCAATAGTCTGCAGAGGGAGAGTCTGCAGTAAAGTGTGCATATACAGGCTTGTATATGGGAACCTTGTACCATAATTCTTTGGGCATCCCACAGTTACCCCTTATCCCCATCCAAGTTATTTCCCCAAATAAAACAACAAAAACAAGAACCGGTCTGGTCAGTGTCTCTAGATGTGTGTTTATGGTGAGATTGAGGTCAGCTATCAGGTTAACCACTACTACAAGCCACTCTCAGGGGAGCACATGGCTACACACATATGAATCTAAAATACTACCCAATTTATAGGGCAAAACAAGGATGAACATTCCCAATTATTTGTTTAAATGTTTGCACACACAGATCGGATGTCTGAGGCTCCTTTCACATTGAGCAGAGTCCACTCTGATCAGCAGGGGATCCATGAGCACATCTCCTGATTCAGAGCTGAACGTTATGGATGTCAGTTTTTTGATGCCCATTTCATTTGTGCCTGGTGAAATTGGGCTGACCTATGACAGCACTATGGACGGCTGGATGTAAATGTACTCCACTGTTTATTTACCTTAGGCTACCTCTGATCCATCACATTTTGTTCTGGAAAAATAGAAATGTCCTTTCATGCTTTTTTTTCCAGACCTGGACGGACTCAGAAGTACGCAGTTGTAAACTAAACTAGTTTGTTGTGCCTTGAAAAAGTATTCAAACCCCTTGAAATTTTCCACATTTTGCCATGTTAGAACCAAAAAGTAAATGTATTTTATTGGGATTTTATGTGATAGAAAAATAGTGAAGTGGAAGGAAAATGATAAATGGTTTTCAATTTTTTTTACAAATAAATATCTGAAAAGTGTGGAGGGCATTTGTATTCAGATCCCTTTATTCTGATAACCCTAACTAAAATCTAGCGGAACCAATTGCCTTAAGTAACCTAATTACTAAAACAAACCGCATCTTGAAGACCAAGGAACACACCAGACAGGTCAGGGATAAAGTTGTGGAGAAGTTTAAAGCAGGGTTAGGTTATAAAAAAATATCCCAAGCTTTGAACATCTCACGGAGAACTGTTCAATCCATCATCTGTAAATGGAAAGAGTATGGCACAATGGCAAACCTACCAAGACATGGCCGTCCACCTAAACTGAGAGGTAAGGAGAGCATTAATCAGAGAAGCAGCCAAGAGGCCCATGGTGACTCTGGAGGAGCTGCAGAGATCCACAGCTCAGGTGGGAGAATCTGTCCACAGGACAACTATTAGTCGTGCACTCCACAAATCTGACCTTTATGGAAGAGTGGCAAAAAGAAAGCCATTGTTGAAAGAATGCCATAAGAAATCCCATTTGCAGTTTGTGAGAAGCCATGCGGGGGACTCAGCAAACATGTGGAAGAAGGTGCTCTGGTCAGATGAGATCAAAATTGAACCTTTTGGCCTAAAAGCAAAATGCTATGTGTTGCGGAAAACTAACACTGCACATCACCCTGAACACATCATCCCCACCGTGAAACATGGTGGTGGCAGCATCATGTTGTGGGGATGCTTTTCTTCAGCAGGGACAGGGAAGCTGGTCAGAGTTGATGGGAAGATGGATGGAGCCACATACAGGGCAATCTTAGAAAAAAAACCTGTTAGAGTCTGCAAAAGACTTGAGACTGGGGCAGAGGTTCACCTTCCAGCAGGACAACAACCCTAAACATACAGCCAGAACTACAATGGAATGGTTTAGATCAAAGCACATTCATCTGTTAGAATAGCCCAGTCAAGGTCCAGACATAAATCCAATTGAGAATCTGTGGCAAGACTTGAAAATTGCTGTTCACAGAAGCTCTGCATCCAATCTGACAGAGCTTGAGATATTTTGCACAGAAGAATGGGCAAAAATGTTACTCTCTAGATGTACAAACCTGGTAGAGACATCCCCAAAAAAGATTTGCAGCTGTAATTGCAGTCAAACGTGGTTCTACAAAGTATTGACTCAGTGGGGCTGAACAGAAATGCATGCCACACTTTTCAGATATTTATTTGTAAAAAAATGTTGAAAATCATTTATCATTTTCCTTCCACTTCACAATTATGTGCCACTTTGTGTTGGGCTATCACATAAATCCCAATAAAATACATTTATGTTTTTGGTTGTCACATGACAAAATGTGGAAAATTTCAAGGGGTATGAATACTTTTTCTTTTTTTTTTGTTTACGAAAGATTTTATTGGAAGGTTAATACATACAAAGCATGTGGATAAAAGTCATCAATACAGTTATGATATGCGGCAGGGAGGAGAAAAATGGGAAAATGAATACTTTTTCAAGGCACTGTACATACACCTTTCCATAGGACTTCATGGAGCTTCCGATCTGGTCTGCCTTAAAACTTGCAGGCATACTTGATCGGAATGCTTGTGTAAGAGGGCCCTTTCTTAACCACTTGAATACAGGACGTTTATACCCCCTTCCTTACCAGACCAATTTTCAGCTTTCAGCGCTCTCACACTTTGAATCTCAATTACTCTCTCATGTTACACTGCACCCAAACAAAATTTGTGTCATTTTTTTCACACAAATAGAGCTTTCTTTTGGTGGTATTTAAGAAGCTCTGGGTTTTTTATTTTTTGCGATATAATTGAAAAAAGTGCGAAAATTTTGAAAAAAAAACATTTTTTTTTTAGTTTCTGTGATAAAATTTTGCAAATAAGTAATTTTTGTTCATAAATTTTGGCCAAAACCTATACTGCTACCTATCTTTGGTAAAAATAACCCAAATAAGTGTATATTATTTGGTCTGTGTGAAAGTTATAGAGTCTACAAGCTATGGTGCAAATCATTGAAAATTGATCACACCTGATGCACTGATGGCCTATCTCATTTCTTGAGGCCCTGAAATGTCAGGAAAGTACAAATACCCCCCAAATTACCCCTTTTTGAAAAGTAGACATTCCAAGGTATTTAGTAAGAGGCATGGCGAGTTTTTTGAAGTTGTACTTTTTTCCCACAATTCTTTGGAAAATTAAGAAATTATTATTATTTTTTTTTTTTTGCACAAAATTGTCAAAACAACAAGTTATTTCTCACACACAGCATATGCA